>JAKFHT010003979.1:0-370364 GCA_023783455.1 Erythrocebus patas
AACGGAAGATATTTCCTTTTTCACCATAGCCCTCACGGACTTCCAAATATCACTTTCCAAATTCCACAAGAACAGTCTTAGCGAAAGGCTTCTTGTGGGGAAAGCTGTAAGTCTGTGAGATGAATTAACAGAACACAAAGCAGTTTCTCAGAAAGCTACTTTCCAGTTTTTAACGAAAGATATTTCCTTTTTCACCACAGCCCTCCATGGGCTCCCAAATATCACTTTGCAAATTCCACAAGAACAGGTTTAGCGAAAAGACTCTGGAAGGCAAGCTGTAACTCTGTGAAATGAATTACCAGAACACAAAGCAGTTTCTCAGAAAGCTTCTTTGCAGTTTTTAACGGAAGATATTTCCTTTTTCACCATAGGCCTGTATGGGCTTCCAAATATCACTTTGCAAATTCCAAAAGAACAGCCTTACGAAAGGCTTCTTGATGGGAAAGATGTAACTCTGTAAGATGAATTAACAGAACACAAAGCAGTTTCTCAGAAAGCTTCTTTCCAGTATTTAACGGAAGATATTTCCTTTTTCACCATAGCCCACTATGGGCTTTCAAATATCACTTTGCAAATTCAACAGGAACAGTCTTAGCGAAAGGCTTCTTGAGCGGAAAGTTGTAACTCTGTGAGATGAATTAACTGAACACACACCCGTTTCTCAGAAAGCTTCTTTACAGTTTTTAAAGGAAGATATTTCCTTTTTCACCATAGCCCTCTATGGGATTCCAAATATCACCTTGCAAATTCCACAAGAACAGTCTTCGCGAAAGGCATCTTGAGGGGAAAGCTGTAACTCTGTGAGATGAATTAAAACAACACAAAGCAGTATCTCAGAGAGCTACTTTCCAGTTTTTAACGGAAGATATTTCCTTTCTCACCATAGCCCTCTAGGGGATCCAAATATCACTTTGCAAATTCCACAAGAACAGTATTAGGGAAACGGTTCTTGAGGGAAAAGCTGTTACTCTGTGAGATGAACTAACAGAACGGAAAGCAGTTTCCCAGAAAGATTCTTTTCAGTTTTTAACGGAAGATATTTCCTTTTTCACCGTAAGCCTCTATGGGCTTCCAAATATCACTTTGCCAATTCCACAAGAACAGCCTTAGCGAAAGGCTTCTTGAAGGGAAAGCTGTAACTCTGTGAGATGAATTAACAGAACACAAAGCAGTTTCCCAGAAAGCTTCTTTCCAGTTTTTAATGGAAGATATTTCCTTTTTCACCATGGCCGTCTTTGGGCTTCCAAATATCACTTTGCAAATTCCACAAGAACAGTCTTAGCGAAAGGCTTCTTCGCGGAAAAGCTGTAACTCAGTGAGATGAATTAACAGAACACAAAGCAGTATCCCAGAAAGCTTCTTCCCAGTTTTTAACGGAAGATATTTCCTTTTTCATCATAGGCCACTATGGGCTTTGAAATATCACTTTGTAAATTCCACAAGAACAGTCTTAGCGAAAGAGTTCTTGAGGGGATAGCTGTAACTCTGTGAGATGAATTAACAGAACACAATACAGTTTCTCAGAAAGCTTCTTTCCAGTTTTTAACAGAAGATATTTCCTTTTTCACCATATCCCTCTATGGGCTTCCAAATATCACTTTTTAAATTCCACAAGAAGAGCCTTAGCGAAACGCTTCTTGAATTGAAAAATGTAGCTCTGTGAGATAAATTAAAGGAACACAAAGCAGTTACTCAGAAAGCTTCTTTCCAGTTTTTAACGGAAGATATTTCCTTTTACACCATAGTCCTCTACGGGCTTCCAAATATCACTTTGCAAATTACGGAAGATATTTCCTTGTTCACCATGGCCCTCTATGAGTTTCCAAATATCACTTTTCAAATTCCACAAGAACAGTCTTAGCGAAAGGACTCTTGAAGGGAAAGCTGTAACTCTGTGAGATGAATTAACAGAACACAAAGCAGATTCTCAGAAAGCTTCTTTCCAGTTTTTAACAGAAGATATTTCCTTTTCACCATAAGCCTCAATGGGCTTCCAAATATCACTTTGCAAATTCCACAAGAACAGTCTTAGCGAAAGGCTTCTTGAGGGGAAAGATGTAACTCTCTGAGATGAATTAACAGAACACAAAGCAGTTTCCCAGAAAGCTTCTTTCCAGTTTTTAACGGAAGATATTTCCTTTTTCACCATAGCCCTCTATGGGATTCCAAATATCACCTTGCAAATTCCACAAGAACACCCTTAGCGAAAGGCATCTTGAGGGGAAAGCTGTAACTCTGTGAGATGAATTCACAGAACACAAAGCAGTTTCTCAGAAAGCTTCTTTCCAGTTTTTAACTGAGGATATTTCCTTTTTCACTGTAGCCCTCTAGGGGCTTCCAAATATCACTTTGCAAATCCCACAAGAACAGTCTCAGCGAAAGGCTTCTTGAGGGGAAAGCTGTAACTCTGTGATTTGAATTAACAGAACACAATGCAGTTTCTCAGAAAGCTTCTTTCCAGTTTTTAATGGAAGATATTTCCTTTTTCACTACAAACCTCTATGGGCTTCCAAATATCACTTTGCAAATTCCACAAGAACAGCCTTAGCGAAAGACTTCTGGAAGGGAAAGATGTAACTCTGTGACATGAATTAAAAGAACACAAAGCAGTTTCTCAGAAAGCTTCTTTCCAGTTTTCAACGGAAGATATTTCCTTTTTCTCCATAGTCTTCTATGGGCTTCCAAATATCATTTTGCAAATTCCACAAGAACAGTCTTAGCGAAAGTTATCTTGAAGGGAAAGCTGTAACTCTGTGAGATGAATTAACAGAACACAATAAAGTTTCTCAGAAAACTTCCCGTTAACGGAAGAAATTTCCTTTTTCACCATAGGCTTCTAAGGGCTTCCAAATATCACTTTGCAAATTCCAAAAAGAACAGCCTTAGCGAAAGGCTTCCGGAAGGGAAAGATGTAACTCTGTGAGATGAATTAAGAGAACACAAAGCAGTTTCCCAGAAAGCTTCTTTCCAGTTTTTAACTGAAGATGTCTCCTTTCTCACCATAGACCTCTATGGGCTTCCAAATATCACTTTGCAAATTCCACAAGAACAGTCTTATCTAACTTCTTCAGGGGAAAGCTGTAACTCTGTGAGTTGAATTAACAGAACCGAAAGCAGTTTCTCAGAAAGTTTCTTTCCAGATTTTAACGGAAGATATTTCCTTTTTCACTATAGCACTCTATGGGCTTCCAAATATCACTTTGCAAATTCCACAAGAACTGTCTTAGCGAAAGGCTTCTTGAGGGGAAAGCTCTAACTCTGTGAGATGAATTAGCAGAACACAAAGCAGTTTCTCAGAAAGCTTCTTTCCAGTTTTTAAAGGAAGATATTTCCTTTGTCACCATAGCCCTCTATGAACTTCCAAATATCACTTTGCAAATTCCACAAGAACAGTCTTAGCGAAAGGACTCTTGAACGGAAAGCTGTAACTCTGTGAGATGAATTAACAGAACACAATACAGTTTCTCAGAAAGCTTCCCGTTAACGGAAGATATTTCCCTTTTCACCAAAGCCCTCTATGGGCTTCCAAATATCGCAATTCAAATTTCACAACAACAGTCTTAGTGAATGGCTCATTGAGGGGAAAGCTGTAACTCTGTGAGATGAACTAACAGATCACAAAGCAGTTTCTCAGAGAGCTTCTTTTCGCTTTTAATGAAAGATATTTCCTTTTTCACCATAGCCCTCTATGGGCTTCCAAATATCACAGTGCAAATTCCACAAGAACAGTCTTAGCGAAAGGCTTCTTGACGGGAAAGCTGTAACTCTTTCATATGACTTAACGGAACACAAAGCAGTTTCTCAGAAAGCTTCTTTTCAGTTTTTATCTTAGGATATTTCCTTTTTCACCACAGCCCTCCATGGACTTCCAAATATCACTTTTCAAATCCGACAAGAACAGTCTAAGCGAAAGGCTTCTTGTGGGGAAAGCTGTAACTCGGTGAGATGTATTAACAGAACACACTGCAGTTCTCAGAAAGCTTCTTTCCAGTTTTTAACTGAAGATATTTTTTTTTTCACCATAGCCCTCTAGGGGCTTACAAATATCACTATGCAAATTCCACAGGAAGAGTCTTAGTGAACGGCTTCTTTAGGGGAAAGCTGTATCTCTTTGAGATGAATTAACAACACAAATAAATTTCTCAGAAATCTTCTTTCCAGTTTTTAACAGAAGACATTTCCTTTTTCATCATATCCCTCTATGGGCTTCCAAATATCACATTGCAAATTCCACAAGAACACTCATAGTGAAAGGCTTCCTGAGGGAAAAGCTGTAGCACTGTGAGATGAATTAAGAGAACACAAAGCAGTTTCTAAGAAAGCTTCTTTTCAGTTTTTATCTTAGGATATTTCCTTTTTCACCGTAGCTCTCTATGGGCTTCCAAAGATCATTTTGCAAACTCCACAAGAACAGTCTTAGGGAAAGCCTTCTGGAGGGGAAAGCTGTAACTCTGTGAGATGAATTAACAGAACACAAAGCAGTCTCTCAGAAATCTTCTTTCCAGTTTTTAACGGAATATACTTCCTTTTTCACCATTGCCCTCTATGGGCTTCCAAATATCACTTTGCAAATTCCACAAAAAGTCTTAGAGAAAGGCTTCTTGAAGGGAAAGCTGTAACTCCGTGAGATGAATTAACAGAACACAAAGCAGTTTCTCAGAAAGCTTCTTTCCAGTTTTTAACGGAAAATATTTCCTTTTTCACCATAGCCCTCTAGGGGCTTCCAAATATCCCTTTGCAAATTCCACAAGAACAATCTTAGCGAAAGGCTTCTTGAGGGGAAAGCTGTAACTCTGTGAGATGAATTAACAGAATACAAAGCAGTTTCCCAGAAAGCTTCTTTCCAGTTTTAAGGGAAGATATTTCCTTTTTCACTAGTAGCCTCAATGGGCTTCCAAATATCACTTTGCCAATTCCACAAGAACAGCCTTGAGAAAAGCTTCTTGACGGAAAAGTTGTAACTCTGTGAGATGAATTAACAGAAAACAAAGCAGTTTCCCAGAAAGCTTCTTTCCAGTTTTTAACGGAAGATATTTCCTTTTTCACCGTGGACCTCTAAGGGCTTCCAAATATCACAGTGCAAATTCCACAAGAACAGTCTTAGCGAACGGGTTCTTGAGGAAAAGCTGTAACTCTGTGAGATGAATTAACAGAATACAAAGCAGTTTCCCAGAAAGCTTCTTTCCAGTTTTAAGGGAAGATATTTCCTTTTTCACTAGTAGCCTCAATGGGCTTCCAAATATCACTTTGCCAATTCCACAAGAACAGCCTTGAGAAAAGCTTCTTGACGGAAAAGTTGTAACTCTGTGAGATGAATTAACAGAAAACAAAGCAGTTTCCCAGAAAGCTTCTTTCCAGTTTTTAACGGAAGATATTTCCTTTTTCACCGTGGACCTCTAAGGGCTTCCAAATATCACTTCGTAAATTCCACAAGAACAGTCTTAGCGAACGGGTTCTTGAAGGGAAAGCTGTAACTCTGTGAGATGAATTAAGAGAACACAAAGCAGTTTCTCAGACAGCTTCTTTCCTGTTTTTAACTGAAGATATTTCCTTCTTCACCATAGCCGTCTATGGGATTCCAAATATCACTTTGGAAATTCCACAAGAAGAGTCTTAGCGAAAGGCATCTTGAGGGCAAAGCTGTAACTCTGTGAGATTAATTAACAGAACACAAAGCAGTTTCTCAGAAAGCTTCTTTCCAGTTTTTAACTGATGATATATCCTTTTTCACCGTAGCCCTCTAGGGGCTTCCAAATATCACTTTGCAAATCCCACAAGAACAGTCTTAGCGAAAGGCTTCTTGAGGGGAAAGCTGTAACTCTGGGATTTGAATTAACAGAAGACAAAGCAGTTTCTCAGAAAGCTTCTTTCCAGTTTTTAACTGATGATATATCCTTTTTCACCGTAGCCCTCTAGGGGCTTCCAAATATCACTTTGCAAATCCCACAAGAACAGTCTTAGCGAAAGGCTTCTTGAGGGGAAAGCTGTAACTCTGTGATTTGAATTAACAGAAGACAAAGCAGTTTCTCAGAACGCTTCTTTCCAGTTTTTAACGGAAGATATTTCCTTTTTCACCATAAGCCTCTATGGGCTTCCAAATATCAATTTGCAAATTCCACAAGAACAGCCTTAGCGAAAAACTTCTGAAGGGAAAGCTGTAACTCTGTGAGATGAATTAGCAGAACACAAAGCAGTTTCTGAGAAAGCTTCTTTCCAGTTTCTAACCGAAAATATTTCCTTTTTCAACATAGTCTTCTATGGGCTTCCAAAGATCATTTTGAAAATTGCACAAGAACAGCCTTAGCGAAACGGTTCTTGAGGGAAAAGCTGTAACTCTGTGAGATGAACTAACAGAACACAAAGCAGTTTCCCAGAAAGATTCTTTCCAGTTTTTAACGGAAGATATTTTCTTTTTCACCATAAGCCTCTATGGGCTTCCAAATATCACTTTGCCAATTCCACAAGAACATTCTTAGCGAAAGGCTTCTTTTAGGGAAAGCTGGAACTCTGTGAGATGAATTAACAGAACACAAAGCAGTTTCCCAGAAAGCTTCTTTCCAGTTTTTAATGGAAGATATTTCCTTTTTCACCATAGCCCTCTAGGGGCTTCCAAATATCACTTTGCCAATTCCACAAGAACAGTCTTAGCGAAAGGCTTCTTTTAGGGAAAGCTGGAACTCTGTGAGATGAATTAACAGAACACAAAGCAGTTTCCCAGAAAGATTCTTTCCAGTTTTGAACGGAAGATATTTCCTTTTTCACCATAGTCCTCTATGGGCTTTCAAATATCACTTTGGAAATTCCACAAGAACAGTCTTAGCGAAAGGGTTCTTTTAGGAAAGCTGGAACTCTGTGAGATGAATTAACAGAACACAAAGCAGTTTCCCAGAAAGCTTCTTTCCAGTTTTTAATGGAAGATATTTCCTTTTTCACCATAGCCCTCTAGGGGCTTCCAAATATCACTTTGCCAATTCCACAAGAACAGTCTTAGCGAAAGGCTTCTTTTAGGGAAAGCTGGAACTCTGTGAGATGAATTAACAGAACACAAAGCAGTTTCCCAGAAAGATTCTTTCCAGTTTTGAACGGAAGATATTTCCTTTTTCACCATAGTCCTCTATGGGCTTTCAAATATCACTTTGGAAATTCCACAAGAACAGTCTTAGCGAAAGGGTTCTTGAGGGGAAAGCTGTAACTCTGTGAGATGAATTAACAGAACACAAAGCAGTTTCTCAGAAAGCTTCTTTCCAGTTTTTAATTGACTATATTTTCTTTTTCACCATAGCCCTCTTTGGGATTCCAAATATCACTTTCGAAATTCCACAAGAACAGTCTTAGCGAAAGGCTTCTTGAAGGGAAAGCTCTAACTCTGTGAGATGAATTAACAAAACACAATTCAGTTTCTCAGAAAGCTTCCCATTAACGGAAGATATTTCCTTTTTCACCATAGCCCTCTATGAACTTTAAAATATCACTTTGCAAATTCCAGAAGAACAGCCTTAGCGAAAAGCTTCTTGAAGGAAAAGATGTAACTCTGTGAGATGAATTACCAGAACACCAAGCAGTTTATCAGAAAGCTTCTTTCCAGTTTTTAACGGAAGATATTTCCTTTTTCATCATAGGCCACTATGGGCTTCCAAATATCACTTTGCCAATTCCACAAGAACAGTCTTAGCGAATGGCTTCTTGAGAGAAAAGCTGTAAGTATGTGAGATGAATTAACAGAACACAAAGCAATTTCCCAGAAAGTTTCTTTCCATTTTTTAACGGAAGATATTTCCTTTTTCACCATAGCCCACTATGGGCTTCCAAATATCACCTTGCAAATTCCACAAGAACAGTCTTAGCGAAAGGGTTCTCGTGGAAAAGCTGTAACACTGTGAGATGAACTAAGAGAACACAAAGCAGTTTCTCAAAAAGCTTCTTTTCAGTTTTTAACTGAAGATATTTCCTTTTTCACCATAGCCCTCTATGGGCTTCCAAATATCACTTTCCAAATTCCACAAGAACAGACTTAGCGAAAGGCTTCTTGAAGGGAAAGCTGTAACTCTCTGAGACGAATTAACAGAACACAATACAGTTTCTCAGAAAGCTTCTTTCCAGTTTTTAACAGAAGATATTTCCTTTTTCACCATATCCCTCTAGGGGCTTCCAAATATCACTTTTCAAATTCCACAAGAACAGACTTAGCGAAAGGCTTCTTGAAGTAGAAAATGTAACTCTGTGAGATAAATTAAAAGAACACAAAGCAGTTTCTCAGAAAGCTTCTTTCCAGGTTTTAACAGAAGATATTTCCTTTTTCACCATAGTCCTCTACGGGCTTCCAAAGATCACTTTGCAAATTCCACAAGAACAGCCTTAGCGAAAGGCTTCTTGAGGGAAAGCTGTAACTCTCTGAGACGAATTAACAGAACACAATACAGTTTCTCAGAAAGCTTCTTTCCAGTTTTTAACAGAAGATATTTCCTTTTTCACCATATCCTCTGGGGCTTCCAAATATCACTTTTCAAATTCCACAAGAACAGACTTAGCGAAGGCTTCTTGAAGTAGAAAATGTAACTCTGTGAGATAAATTAAAAGAACACAAAGCAGTTTCTCAGAGCTTCTTTCCAGGTTTTAACAGAAGATATTTCCTTTTTCACCATAGTCCTCTACGGGCTTCCAAAGATCACTTTGCAAATTCCACAAGAACAGCCTTAGCGAAAGGCTTCTTGAGGGGAAAGCTGTCACATTGTGAGATGAATTAACAGAACACAAAGCAGTTTCTCAGAAAGCTTCTTTCCAGTTTTTAACGGAAGATATTTCCTTTTTCATCATAGGCCACTATGGGCTTCCAAATATCACTTTGCAAATTCCACAAGAACAGTCTTAGCGAAAGGCTTCTTGAGGGGAAAGCTGTAACTCTGTGAGATGAATTAACAGAACACAAAGCCTTTTGTCAGAAGGCTTCTTTACAGTTTTTAACAGAAGATATTTCCTTTTTCAACAGAGCCCTCTATGGGCTTCCAAATATCAATTTACAAATTCCAAAAGAACAGTCTTAGCGGAAGGCTTCTTGAGGGAAAAGCTGTAACCCTGGGAGATGAATTAACAGAACATAAAGCAATTTCCCAGAAAGCTTCTTTACAGTTTTTAACGGAAGATATTTCCTTTTTCATCATAGGCCACTATGGGCTTCCAAATATCACTTTGCAAATTCCACAAGAACAGTCTTAGCGAAAGGCTTCTTGAGGGGAAAGCTGTAACTCTGTGAGATGAATTAACAGAACACAAAGCCTTTTGTCAGAAGGCTTCTTTACAGTTTTTAACAGAAGATATTTCCTTTTTCAACAGAGCCCTCTATGGGCTTCCAAATATCAATTTACAAATTCCAAAAGAACAGTCTTAGCGGAAGGCTTCTTGAGGGAAAAGCTGTAACCCTGGGAGATGAATTAACAGAACATAAAGCAATTTCCCAGAAAGCTTCTTTACAGTTTTTAACTGAAGATATTTTCTTTTTCACCATAGCCCTCTATGGGCTTCCAAATATCACTTTCCAAATTCCACAAGAACAGACTAAGCGAAAGGCTTTTTGAAGGGAAAGCTGTAACTCTCTGAGATGAATTAACAGAACACAATACAGTTTCTCAGAAAACTTCTTTCCAGTTTTTAACGGAAGATATTTCCTTTTTCACCATATCCCTCTATGGGTTTCCAAATATCAGTTTGCAAATTCCATAAGAACAGCCTCAGCGAAAGGCTTCTTGAAGGAGAAAATGTAACTCTGTAAGATAAATTAAAAGAACACAAAGCAGTTTCTCAGAAAGCTTCTTTCCAGTTTTTAACGGAAGATATTTCTTTTTTCACCATAGTCCTCTACGGGCTTCCAAATATCACTTTGCAAATTCCAGAAGAACAGTCTTAGCGAAAGGCTTCTTGAAGGTAAAACTGTAACTCTGTGAGATGAATTAGCAGAACACAAAGCAGTTTCTCAGAAAGCTTCTTTACAGTTTTTAACGGAAGATATTTCCTTTTTCACCATAGCCCTCTAAGGGCTTCCAAATCTCACTTTTTCAAATTCCACAAGAACAGCCTTAGCGAAAAGCTTCTGAAGGGAAAGCTGTAACTCTGTGAGATGAATTGGCAGAACACAAAGCAGTTTCTGAGAAAGCTTCTTTCAAGTTTTTAACGGAAGATATTTCCTTTTTTGCCATAGCCTTCTATGGGCTTCCAAATATCACTTTGAAAATTCCACAAGAACAGTCTTAGCGAAACGGTTCTTGAGGGAAAAACTGTTACTCTGTGAGATGAACTAAGAGAACGCAAAGCAGTTTCCCAGAAAGATTCTTTCCAGTTTTTAACGGAAGATATTTCCTTTTTCACCATAAGCCTCTATCGGCTTCCAAATATCACTTTGCCAATTCCACAACAACAGCCTTAGCGAAAGAGTTCTTGAGGGGAACGCTGTAACTCTGGGAGTTGAATTAACAGAACAGAAAGCACTTTCTCAGAAAGCATCTTTCCAGTTTTTAACTGAATATATTTCCTTTTCCACCATAGCCCTCTAAGGGATTCCAAATATCACTTTCCAAATTCCACAAGAACAGCCTTAGCGAAAGGCTTCTTGAAGGGAAAGCTCTAACTCTTTGAGATGAATTAACAAAACACAATACAGTTTCTCAGAAAGCTTCTTTAGAGTTTTTAACCAAAGATATTTTCTTTTTCACCCTAGCCCTCTATGGGCTTCCAAATATCACTTTGCAAATTCCACAAGAACCGTC
The DNA here is from genome assembly GCA_023783455.1 of Erythrocebus patas. Lineage (NCBI taxonomy): Eukaryota > Metazoa > Chordata > Mammalia > Primates > Cercopithecidae > Erythrocebus > Erythrocebus patas. Next base: position 10,758 of record JAKFHT010003979.1, read on the forward strand.
ATAGCGAAAGGACGCTTGAAGGGAAAGCTGTAACTCTGTGAGATGAATTAACAGAACACTATAAAGTTTCTCAGAAAACTTCCCGTTAACGGAAGAAATTTCCGTTTTCTCCATAGGCCTCTATGGGCCTCCAAATATCACTTTGCAAATTCCACAAGAACAGCCTTAGGGAAAGGCTTCCAGAAGGGAAAGATGTAACTCTGTGAGATGAATTAAGAGAACACAAAGCAGTATCACAGAAAGTTTCTTTCCAGTTTTTAACTGAAGATGTCTCCTTTCTCACCATAGCCCTCTATGGGCCTCAAAATATCACTTTGCAAATTCCACAAGAGCAGTCTTATGTAAAGGCTTCTTGAGGAGAATGCTGTAACTCTGTGAGTTGAGTTAATAGAACCCAAAGCAGTTTCTCAGAAACTTTCTTTCCAGTTTTTAACGGAAGATATTTCCTTTTTCACTATAGCCCTCTACGGGCTTCCAAATATCACTTTGCTAATTCCACAAGAACAGTCTCAGCAAAAGGACTCTTGAAGGGAAAGCTGTAACTCTGCCAGATGAATTACCAGAACACCAAGCAGTTTATCAGAAAGCTTCTTTCCGGTTTTTAACGGAAGATATTTCCTTTTTCCCCATACCCCTCTATGGGCTTCCAAATATCACCTTGCAAATTCCACAAGAACAGTCTTAGCGAAAGGGTTCTTGTGGGGAAAGCTGCAACCCTGTGAGATGAACTAACAGAATACAAAGCAGTTTCTCAAAAAACTTCTTTTCAGTTTTTAACGGAAGATATTTCCTTTTTCACCATAGCCCGCTATGGGCTTCCAAATATCACTTTCCAAATTCCACAAGAACAGACTTAGCGAAAGGCTTCTTGAGGGGAAAGCTGTAACTCTCTGAGATGAATTAACAGAACACAATACAGTTCCTCAGAAAGCTTCTTTCCAGTTTTTAACGGAAGATATTTCCTTTTTCACCATATCCCTCTATGGACTTCCAAATATCAGTTTGCTAATTCCATAAGAACAGACTTAGCGAAAGGCTTCTTGAAGTAGAAAATGTAACTCTGTGAGATAAATTAAAAGAACACAAAGCAGTATCTCAGAAAGCTTCTTTCCAGTTTTTAACGGAAGATATTTCCTTTTTCACCATAGTCCTCTACGGGCTTCCAAATATCACTTTGCCAATTCCACAACAACAGCCTTAGCGAAAGGCTTCTTGAAGGGAAAGCTGTAACTCTGGGAGATGAATTAGCAGAACACCAAGCAGTTTCTCAGAAAGCTTCTTTCCAGTTTTTAACGGAAGATATTACCCTTTTAAACATAGCCCTCTATGAACTTCCAAATATCACTTTACAAATTCCACAAGAACAGTCTTAGCGGAAGGACTCTTGAAGGGAAAGCTGTAACTCTGTGAAATGAATCAACAGAACACAATACAGTTTCTCAGAAAGCTTCCCGTTAACGGAAGGTATTTCCTTTTTCACCATAGCCCTCTATGGGCTTCCAAATATCACTTTGCAAATTCCACAAGAACAGCCTTAGCGAAAGGCTTCTGGAAGGGAAAGATGTAACTCTGTGAGATGAATTAAGTGAACACAAAGCAGTTTACCAGAAAGCTTCTTTCCAGTTTTTAACTGAAGATGTCTCCTTTCTCACCATAGCCCTCTATGGGCTTCCAAAGATCACTTTGCAAATTCCACAAGGACAGTCTTAGCGAAAGGCTTCTTGAGGGGAAAGCAGTAACTCTGTGAGTTGAATTAACAGAGCACAAAGCAGTTTCACAGAAAGCTTCTTTCCAGTTTATAACGGAAGATATTTCCTTTTTCACTATAGCCCTCTAAGGGCTTCCAAATATCACTTTGCTAATTCCACAAGAACAGCCTTAGCGAAAGGCTTCTTGAAGGGAAAGCTGTAACTCTGTGAGATGAATTAACAGAACACAAAACCGTTCTCAGAAAGCTTCTTTCCAGTTTTTAGCGGAAGATATATTTTTTTTCACCTTAGCCCTCTATGTTCTTCCAAATATCACTTTTCAAATTCCACAAGAACAGTCTTAGCGAAAGGCTTCTTGAGGGGAAAGCTGTAACTGTGTGAGATGAATTAACAGAATACAAAGCAGTTTCCAAGAAAGCTTCTTTACAGTTTTTAACGGAAGATATATCCTTTGTCAACATAGCACTCTATGGGATTCCAAATATCTCCATGTAAATTCCACAAGAACAGTCTTAGCGAAAGGCTTCTTGAGGGAAAAGCTATAACTCTGTGAGATGAATTAGCAGAACACAAAGCAGTTTATCAGAATGCTTCTTTCCAGTTTTGAACGGAAGATATTACCTTTGTAACCATAGCCCTCTATGCACTTCCAAATATCACTCTGCCAATTCCACAAGAACAGTCTTAGCGAAACGACTCTTGAAGTGAAAGCTGTAACTCTGTGAGATGAATTAAGAGAACACAATACAGTTTCTCAGAAGGCTTCCCGTTAACGGAAGATATTCCCTTTTTCACCATAGGCCTCTAAGGGCTTCCAAATATCACTTTGCAAATTCCACAAGAACAGCCTTAGCGAAAGGCTTCTGAAAGGGAAAGATGTAACTCTGTGAGATAAATTAAGTGAACACAAAGCAGTTTACCAGAAAGCTTCTTTCCAGTTTTTAACGGAAGATATTTCCTTTTTCACCATAGCCCTCTATGGGCTTCCAAATATCACTTTTCAAATTCCACAAGAACAGACTTAGCGAAAGGCTTCTTGAAGGGAAAGATGTAACTCTCTGAGATGAATGAAAAGAACACAAAGCAGTTTCTCAGAAAGGTTCTTTCCAGTTTTTCACGGAAGATATTTCGTTTTTCACCATAGCCCTTTATTGGCTTCAAAATATCCCTTTGCAATTTCCACAAGAACAGTCTTAGCGAAAGGCTTCTTGAGAGGAAAGGTGTAACACTGTGAGGTGAATTAACAGAACACAAAGCAGTTTCTCATAAAGCTTCTTTCCAGTTTTTAACGGAACATATTTCCTTTTTCACCATAGCTCTCAATGGGATTCCAAATATCACTTTGCAAATTCCACAAGAAAAGCCTTAGCGAAAAGCTTCTTCAAGCAAAGCTGTAACTCTGTGAGATGAATTGGCAGAACACACAGCAGTTTCTCAGAAAGTTTCTTTCCAATTTTTAATGGAAGATAATTCATTTTTCACCATAGGCCTCTAAGGGCTTCCAAATATCACTTTGCCAATTCCACAAGAACAGCCTTAGCGAAAGCCTTCTTGAAGGGAAAGCTGTAACTCTGTGAGATGAATTAACAGAACACAAAGCAGTTTCCCAGAAAGCTTCCTCCCAGTTTTTAATGGAAGATATTTCGTTTTTCATTATAGCCCTCTATGGGCTTCCAAATATCACTTTGCAAATTCCACAAGAACAGTCTTAGCGAAAGGCTTCTTGACTTAAAAGCTGCAACTCTGTGAGATGAATTAACAGAACACAAAGCAGTTTCCCAGAAAGCTTCTTTCCAGTTTTTAACTGAAGATATTTCCTTTCTAACCATAGCCCTCTAAGGGCCTCCAAATATCGCTTTGCAAATTCCACAAGAACAGTCGTAGCCAAAGGCTTCTTGAGGGGAAAGCTGTAACTCTGTGAGATGAATTAACAGAAAACAAAGCAGTTTCTCAGAAAGCTTCTTTCCAGTTTTTAACTGAATATATTTCCTTTTTCACCATAGCCCTCTATGGGATTCCAAATATCACTTTGCCAATTCCACAAGAAGAGTCTTAGCGAAGGCTTCTTGAGAGGAAAGCTGTAACCCTGTGAGATGAATTAACAGAACACGAAGCAGTTTCTCAGAAATCTTCTTTTCAGTTTTTAACGGAAGATATTCCTTTTTCACCATAGGCCTCTATGGGCTTCCAAATATCACTTTGCAATTCCACAAGAACAGTCTTAGCGAAGGCTTCTTGAAGGAAAGCTGTAACTCTGTGAGATAAATTAAGTGAACACAAAGCAGTTTACCAAGCTTCTTTCCAGTTTTTAACGGAAGATATTTCCTTTTTCACCATAGCCCTCTATGGGCTTCCAAATATCACTTTTCAAATTCCACAAGAACAGACTTAGCGAAAGGCTTCTTGAAGGAAAGATGTAACTCTCTGAGATGAATGAAAAGAACACAAAGCAGTTTCTCAGAAAGCTTCTTTCCAGTTTTCACGGAAGATATTTCCTTTTCACCATAGCCCTTTATTGGCTTCAAAATATCCTTTGCAATTTCCACAAGAACAGTCTTAGCGAAAGGCTTCTTGAGAGGAAAGGTGTAACACTGTGAGGTGAATTAACAGAACACAAAGCAGTTTCTCATAAAGCTTCTTTCCAGTTTTTAACGGAACATATTTCCTTTTCACCATAGCTCTCAATGGGATTCCAAATATCACTTTGCAAATTCCACAAGAAAAGCCTTAGCGAAAAGCTTCTTCAAGCAAAGCTGTAACTCTGTGAGATGAATTAACAGAACACAAAGCAGTTTCTCAGAAAGTTTCTTTCCAATTTTAATGGAAGATAATTCATTTTCACCATAGGCCTCTAAGGGCTTCCAAATATCACTTTGCCAATTCCACAAGAACAGCCTTAGCGAAAGCCTTCTTGAAGGAAAGCTGTAACTCTGTGAGATGAATTAACAGAACACAAAGCAGTTTCCCAGAAAGCTTCCTCCCAGTTTTTAATGGAAGATATTTCCTTTTCATTATAGCCCTCTATGGGCTTCCAAATATCACTTTGCAAATTCCACAAGAACAGTCTTAGCGAAAGGCTTCTTGACTTAAAAGCTGCAACTCTGTGAGATGAATTAACAGAACACAAAGCAGTTTCCCAGAAAGCTTCTTTCCAGTTTTTAACTGAAGATATTTCCTTTTTCACCATAGCCCTCTAAGGGCCTCCAAATATCGCTTTGCAAATTCCACAAGAACAGTCGTAGCCAAAGGCTTCTTGAGGGGAAAGCTGTAACTCTGTGAGATGAATTAACAGAAAACAAAGCAGTTTCTCAGAAAGCTTCTTTCCAGTTTTTAACTGAATATATTTCCTTTTTCACCATAGCCCTCTATGGGATTCCAAATATCACTTTGCCAATTCCACAAGAAGAGTCTTAGCGAAGGCTTCTTGAGAGGAAAGCTGTAACCCTGTGAGATGAATTAACAGAACACGAAGCAGTTTCTCAGAAATCTTCTTTTCAGTTTTTAACGGAAGATATTTCCTTTTTCACCATAGCCCTGTATGGGCTTCCAAATATCACTTTGCAAATTCCACATGAACAGTCTTAGCGAAAGGCTTCTTGAAGGGAAAGCTGTAACTCTGTGAGATGAACTAACAGAACACAAAGCAGTTTCCCAGAAAGCTTCTTTCCAGTTTTTAACGGTAGAGATTTCCTTTTCACCATAGCCTCTATGGGCTTCCAAATATCACTTTGCAAATACCACAATAACGGTCTTAGAGAAAGGCTTCTTGAGGAAAGCTGTAACTCTGTGAGATGAATTAACAGAACACAAAGCAGTTTCTCAGAAAGCTTCTTTCCAGTTTTTAACGGAAGATATTTCCTTTTTCACCATAGCCCTCTATGGGCTTCCAAATATCACTTTGCAAATTCCACAAGAACAGTCTTAGCGAAAGGGTTCTTGAGGGGAAAGCTGTAACTCTGTGAGATGAACTAACAGAACACAAAGCAGTTTCTCAGAAAGCTTCTTTCCAGTTTTTAACGGAAGATATTTCCTTTTTCACCATAGCCCTCTAAGTGCTTCCAAATGTCACTTTGCAAATTCCACAAGAAGAGACTTAGCGAAAGGGTTCTTGAGGGGAAAGCTGTAACTCTGTGAGATGAACTAACAGAACACAATGCGGTTTCTCAGAAAGCTTCTTTCCAGGTTTTAACGGTAGAGATTTCCTTTTTCACCATAGCCCTCTATGGGCAACTAAATATCCCTTTGCAAATTCCACAAGAACAGTCTTAGCGAAAGGCTTCTTGAGGGGAAAGTTGTAACACTGTGAGATGGATTGAAGGAACACAAAGCAGTTTCTCAGAAAGCTTCTTTCCAGTTTTTAATGGAAGATATTTTCTTTTTCACCATAGCCCTCTATGGGCTTACAAATATCACTTTGCAAATTCCACAAGAACAGCCTTAGCGAAAAGATTCTTGAAGGCAAAGCTGTAACTCTGTGAGATGAATTAGCAGAACACAAAGCAGTTTCTCAGAAAGCTTCTCTCCAGTTTTTAACGGAAGATATTTCCTTTTCACCATAGCCCTCTAGGTGCTTTCAAATATCACTTTGCAAATTCCACAAGAACAGTCTTAGCGAAAGGCTTCTTGAGGGAAAGCTGTAACTCTGTGAGATGAATTAACAGAACACAAAGCAGTTTCTCAGAAAGCTTCTTTCCAGTTTTTAACGGAAGATATTTCCTTTTTCACCATAGCCCTCTATGGGCTTCCAAATATCACTTTGCAAATTCCACAAGAACAGTCTTAGCGAAAAGCTTCTTGAGGGGAAAGTTGTAACACTGTGAGATGAATTAACAGAACACAAAGCAGTTTCTCAGAAAGCTTCTTTCCAGTTTTTAACGGAAGATATTTTCTTTTTCACCATAGCCCTCTATGGGCTTCCAAATATCACTTTGCAAATTTCAAAAGATCAGCCTTAGCGAATAGCTTCTTGAAGGCAAAGCTGTAACTCTGTGAGATGAATTAGCAGAACACAAAGCAGTTTCTCAGAAAGCTTCTTTCCAGTTTTTAACTGAAGATGTTTCCTTTTTCACCATAGCCCTCTATGTGCTTCCAAATATCACTTTGCAAATTCCACAAGAACAGTCTTAGCGAAAGGCTTCTTGAGGGGAAAGCTGTAACTCTGAGAGTTGAATTAACAGAACACAAAGCAGTTTCTAAGAAAGCTTCTTTCCAGTTTTTAATGGAAGATATTTCCTTTTTCACCATAGCCCTCTATGGGCTTCCAAATATCACTTTGCAAATTAAACAAGAACAGTCTTAGCAAAAGGCTTCTTGAGGGGAAAGGTGTAACTCTGTGAGATGAATTAACAGAACACAAAGCAGTTTCTCATAAAGATTCTTTCCAGTTTTTGACGGAAGATATTTCCTTTTTCACCAAAGTCCTCTATGGGATTCCAAATATCACTTTGCAAATACACAAGAACAGTCTTAGCGAAAGGGTTCTTGAGGGGAAACTGTAACTCTGTGAGATGAATTAACAGAACACAAAGCAGTTTCTCAGAAACCTTCTTTCCAGTTTTAACTGAAGATATTTCATTTTCACCATAGCCCTCTATGGGCTTCCAAATATCACATTCCAAAATGCACAAGAACCGTCTTAGCGAATGGCTTCTTGAGGGGAAAGCTGTAACTCTGAGAGTTGAATTAACAGAACATAAAGCAGTTTCTCAGCTTCTTTCCAGTTTTTAATGGAAGATATTTCCTTATTCACCATAGTCCTCTATGGGCTTCCAAATATCACTTTTCAAATTCCACAAGAACAGTCTTAGCGAAAGGCTTCTTGAAGGGAAAGCTGTAGCTCTGTGAGATGTATTAACAGAACACAAAGCAGTTTCTCAGAAAGCTTCTTTCCAATTTTTAACGGAAGATATTTCCTTTTTCACCGTAGCCCACTATGGGTTTCCAAATACCACTTTGCAAATACCGCAAGAACAGTCTTAGCGAAAGGGTTCTTGAGGGGGAAACTGTAACTCTGTGAGATGAATTAACAGAACACAAAGCAGTTTCTCAGAAACCTTCTTTCCAGTTTTTAACTGAAGATATTTCATTTTCACCATAGCCCTCTATGGGCTTCCAAATATCACATTCCAAAATGCACAAGAACAGCCTTAGCGAAAGTCTTCTTGAGGGGAAAACTCTAACTGTGTGAGATGAATTAACAGAACACAATACAGTTTCTCAGAAAGCTTCTTTCCAGTTTTTAACGGAAGATATTTCCTTTTCACCATAACCCTCTATGGGCTTCCAAATATCGCATTGAAAATTCCACAATAACAGCCTTAGCGAAAAGCTTCTTGAAGGCAAAGCTGTAACTCTGTGATATGAATTAGCAGAACACAAAGCAGTTTCTCAGCTTCTTTCCAGTTTTTAACGGAAGATATTTCCTTTTCACCATAGCCCACTATGGGCTTCCAAATATCACTTTGCAAATTCCACAAGAACAGTCTTAGCGAAAGGCTTCTTGAAGGAAGCTGTAACTCTGTGAGACGAATTAACAGAGCACAAAGCAGTTTCCCAGAAAGCTTCTTTCCAGATTTTAACGAAGATATTTCCTTTTACACCATAGACCTCTATGGCCTTCCAAATATCACTTTGCAAATTCCACAAGAACAGTCTTAGCGAAAGGGTTCTTGAGGGGAAAGCTGTAACTCTGTGAGATGAATTAACAGAACACAAAGCAGTTTCTCAGAAAGCTTCTTTCCAGTTTTGAACGGAAGATATTTCCTTTTTCACCATAGCCCCCTCTGGGCTTCCAAATATCACTTTTCCAATTCCACAAGAACAGCCTTAGCGAAAGGCTTCTTGAAGGAAAGCTGTAACTCTGTGAGATGAATTAACAGAACACAGAGCAGTTTCTCAGAAAGCTTCTTTCCAGTTTTAACGGAAGATATTTCCTTTTCACCATAGCCCTCTATGGGCTTCAAATATCCTTTGCCAATTCCACAAGAACAGTCTTAGCGAAAGGCTTCTTGAAGGAAGCTGTAACTCTGTGAGACGAATTAACAGAGCACAAAGCAGTTTCCCAGAAAGCTTCTTTCCAGTTTTTAACGAAGATATTTCCTTTTCACCATAGACCTCTATGGCCTTCCAAATATCACTTTGCAAATTCACAAGAACAGTCTTAGCGAAAGGGTTCTTGAGGGAAAGCTGTAACTCTGTGAGGTGAATTAACAGAACACAAAGCAGTTTCAGAAAGCTTCTTTCCAGTTTTAACAGAAGATATTTCCTTTTCACCATAGACCTCTATTTGCTTCCAAATATCACTTTTCCAATTCCACAAGAACAGTCTTAGCGAAGGCTTCTTGAGAGTAAAGCTGTAACTCTGTGAGATGAATTAACAGAACACAGAGCAGTTTCTCAGAAAGCTTCTTTCCAGTTTTAACGGAAGATATTTCCTTTTCACCATAACCCTCTATGGGCTTCCAAATATCACTTTGCCAATTCCACAAGAACAGCCTTAGCGAAAAGCTTCTTGAAGGGAAAGATGTATCTCTGTGAGATGAATTAAGAGAACACAAAGCAGTTTCAGAAAGCTTCTTTCAGTTTTTAACGGAAGATATTTCCTTTTCACCATAGCCCACTATGGGCTTCCTAATATCACTTTGCAAATTCCACAAGAACAGTCTTAGCGAAAGGCTTCTTGAGGAAAGCTGTAACTGTGTGAGTTGAATTAGCAGAACACAAAGCAGTTTCTCAGAAAGCTTCTTTCCAGTTTTAACTGAAGATATTTCCTTTTCACCATAGCCCTCTATGGGCTTCCAAATATCACTTTCCAAATTCCACAAGAACAGCCTTAGCGAAAGGCTTCTTGAGGGAAAGCTGTAACTCTGTGAGATGAATTAACAGAACACAATACAGTTTCTCAGAAAGCTTCTTTCCAGTTTTAACGGAAGATATTTCCTTTTCACCATAGCCCTATGGGCTTCCAAATATCACTTGCAAATTCCACAAGAACAGCCTTAGCGAAAAATGTTCAGCTGTAACTCTGTGAGATGAATTAACAGAACACAAAGCAGTTTCTCAGAAAGCTTCTTTCCAGTTTTAACGGAAGATATTTCCTTTTCACCATAGCCCACTATGGGCTTCCAAATATCACTTTGCAAATTCCACAAGAACAGTCTTAGCGAAAGGCTTCTTGAAGGAAAGCTGTAACTCTGTGAGATGAATTAACAGAACACAAAGCAGTTTCTCAGAAAGCTTCTTTCCAGTTTTTAACGAAGATATTTCCTTTTCACCATAGCCCTCTATGGGCTTCCAAATATCACTTTGCAAATTCCACAAGAACAGTCTTAGCGAAAGGTTCTTGAGGGAAAGCTGTAACTCTGTGAGATGAATTAACAGAACACAAAGCAGTTTCTCAGAAAGCTTCTTTCCAGTTTTTAAGGAAGATATTTCCTTTTCACCATAGCCCTCTATGGGCTTCCAAATATCACTTTGCAAATTCCACAAGAACAGTCTTAGCGAAAGGCTTCTTGAGAGGAAAGCTGTAACTCTGTGAGATGAATTAACAGAACACAAAGCAGTTTCTCAGAAAGCTTCTTTCCAGTTTTAACGGAAGATATTTCCTTTTCACCATAGCCCTCTATGGGCTTCCAAATATCACTTTGCCAATTCCACAAGAACAGTCTTAGCGAAAGGCTTCTTGAAGGAAAGCTGTAACTCTGTGAGATGAATTAACAGAACACAAAGCAGTTTCTCAGAAAGCTTCTTTCCAGTTTTTAACGAAGATATTTCCTTTTCACCATAGCCTCTATGGGCTTCCAAATATCACTTTGCAAATTCCACAAGAACAGTCTTAGCGAAAGGGTTCTTGAGGGAAAGCTGTAACTCTGTGAGATGAATTAACAGAACACAAAGCAGTTTCTCAGAAAGCTTCTTTCCAGTTTTAACGGAAGATATTTCCTTTTCACCATAGCCCTCTATGGGCTTCCAAATATCACTTTCCAAATTCCACAAGAACAGTCTTAGCGAAAGGCTTCTTGAGAGGAAAGCTGTAACTCTGTGAGATGAATTAACAGAACACAAAGCAGTTTCTCAGAAAGCTTCTTTCCAGTTTTAACTGAAGATATTTCCTTTTCACCATAGCCCTCTATGGGCTTCCAAATATCACTTTGCAAATTCCACAAGAACAGCCTTAGCGAAAGGCTTCTTGAGGGAAAAGCTGTAACTCTGTGAGATGAATTAACAGAACACAAAGCAGTTTCTCAGAAAGCTTCTTTTCAGTTTTTAACGGAAGATATTTCCTTTTTCACCATAGCCCTCTATGGGCTTCCAAATATCACTTTGCAAATTCCACAATATCATTCTTAGCGAACGGCTTCTTGAGGGAAAGTTGCAACTCTGTGAGATGACTTCACAGATTACAAAGAAGTTTCTCAGAAAGCTTCTTTCCAGTTTTAACTGAAGATATTTCCTTTTTCACCATAGCCCTCTCTATGGGCTTCCAAATATCACTTTCCAAATTCCACAAGAACAGCCTTAGCGAAAGGCTTCTTGAAGGAAAGCTGTAACTCTGTGAGATGAATTACAGAACACAAAGCAGTTTCTCAGAAAGCTTCTTTCCAGTTTTTAACGGAAGATTTCCTTTTCACCATAGCCCTCTAGGGGCTTCCAAATATCACTTTGCAAATTCCACAAGAACAGCCTTAGCAAAAGGCTTCTTGAGGGAAAGCTGTAACTCTGTGAGATGAATTAACAGAACACAAAGCGGTTTCTCAAGCTTCTTTCCAGTTTTTAATGAAGATATTTCCTTTTCACCATAGCCCTCTATGGGCTTCCAAATATCACTTTGCAAATTCCACAAGAACAGTCTTAGCGAAAGGCTTCTTGAGGAAAGCTGTAACTCTGTGAGATGAATTAACAGAACACAAAGGAGTTTCTCAGAAAGCTTCTTTTCAGTTTTAACGGAAGATATTTCCTTTTTCACCATAGCCCTCTATGGGCTTCCAAATATCACTTTGCAAATTCCACAAGAACAGTCTTAGCGAAAGGCTTCTTGAAGGAAGCTGTAACTCTGTGAGATGAATTAACAGAACACAAAGCAGTTTCTCAGAAAGCTTCTTTCCAGTTTTAACTGAAGATATTTCCTTTTTCACCATAGCCCTCTATGGGCTTCCAAATATCACTTTGCAAATTCCACAAGAACAGTGTCTTAGCGAAAGGCTTCTTGAGGGAAAGCTGTAACTCTGTGAGATGAATTAACAGAACACAAAGCAGTTTCTCAAAGCTTCTTTCCAGTTTTTAACGGAAGATATTTCCTTTTTCACCTTAGCCCTCTATGGGCTTCCAAATATCACTTTGCAAATTCACAACAACAGTCTTAGCGAAAGGCTTCTTGAAGGGAAAGCTGTAACTCTGTCAGATGAATTAACAGAACACAAAGCAGTATCTCAGAAAACTTCTTTTCAGGTTTTAACGGAAGATAATTCATTTTTCACCATAGCCCTCTATAGGCTTCCAAATATCACTTTGCAAATTCAACAAGAACAGTCTTAGCGAAAGGCTTCTTGAGGGGAAAGCTGTAACTCTGTGAGATGAATTAGCAGAACACAAAGCAGTTTCTCAGAAAGCTTCTTTCCAATTTTTAACGAAAGATATTTCCATTTCACCAGAGCCCTCTATGGGCTTCCAAATATCACTTTGCAAATTCCACAAGAACAGTCTTAGCGAAAGGCTTCTTGAGGAAAGCTGTAACTCTGTGACTTGAATTAACAGAACACAAAGCAGTTTCCCAGAAAGCTTCTTTCAGTTTTTAACGGAAGATATTTCCTTTTTCACCATAGCACTCTATGGGCTTCCAAATATCACTTTGCAAATTCCACAAGAACAGTCTTAGCGAAAAGCTTCTTGAAGGAAGCTGTAACTCTGTGAGATGAATTAACAGAACACAAAGCAGTTTCTCAGAAAGCTTCTTTCCAGTTTTTAATGGAAGATATTTCCTTTTCACCATAGCCTCTATGGGCTTCCAAATATCACTTTGCAAATTCCACAAGAACAGTCTTAGCGAAAGGCTTCTTGAGGAAAGCTGTAACTCTGTGAGATGAATTAACAGAACACAAAGCAGTTTCTCAGAAAGCTTCTTTTCAGATTTAAACTGAAGATATTTCCTTTTTCACCATAGCCTCTATGGGCTTCCAAATATCACTTGCAAATTCCACAAGAACAGTCTTAGCGAAAGGCTTCTTGAGGAAAGCTGTAACTCTGTGAGATGAATTAACAGAACACAAAGCAGTTTCTCAGAAAGCTTCTTTCCAGTTTTAACTGAAGATATTTCCTTTTCACCATAGCCCTCTATGGGCTTCCAAATATCACTTTGCAAATTCCACAAGAACAGTCTTAGCGAAGGCTTCTTGAGGAGAAAGCTGTAACTCTGTGATGAATTAACAGAACACAAAACAGTTTCTCAGAAAGCTTCTTTCCAGTTTTTAAGGAAGATATTTCCTTTTTCACCATAGCCCTCTATGGGCTTCCAAATATCACTTTGCAAATTCACAAGAACAGTCTTAGCGAAAGGCTTCTTGAGGGAAAGCTGTAACTCTGTGAGATGAATTAACAGAACACAAAGCAGTTTCTCAAGCTTCTTTCCAGTTTTTAACGGAAGATATTTCCTTTTTCACCATAGCCCTCTATGGGCTTCCAAATATCACTTTGCAAATTCCACAAGAACAGCCTTAGCGAAAATTCTTGAGGGAAAGCTGTAACTCTGTGAGATGAATTAACAGAACACAAAGCAGTTTCTCAGAAAGCTTCTTTCCAGTTTTTAACGGAAGATATTTCCTTTTCACCATAGCCCTCTATGGGCTTCCAAATATCACTTTGAAAATTCCACAAGAACAGTCTTAGCGAAAGGCTTCTTGAGGAAAGCTGTAACTCTCTGAGATGAATTAACAGAACACAAAACAGTTTCTCAGAAAGCTTCTTTCCAGTTTTTAACGGAAGATATTTCCTTTTCACCATAGCCCTCTATGGGCTTCCAAATATCACTTTTCAAATTCCACAAGAACAGTCTTAGCGAAAGGACTTCTTGAGGGAAAGCTGTAACTCTGTGAGATGAATTAACAGAACACAAAGCAGTTTCTCAGAAAGCTTCTTTCAGTTTTTAACTGAAGATATTTCCTTTTTCACCATAGCCCTCTATGGGCTTCCAAATATCACTTTGCAAATTCCACAAGAACAGTCTTAGCGAAAGGCTTCTTGGAGGAAAGCTGTAACTCTGTGAGATGAATTAACAGAACACAAAGCAGTTTCCCAGAAAGCTTCTTTCCAGTTTTAACTGAAGATATTTCCTTTTCACCATAGCCCTCTATGGGCTTCCAAATATCACTTTCAAATTCCACAAGAACAGTCTTAGCGAAGCTTCTTGAGGAAAGCTGTAACTCTGTGAGATGAATTAACAGAACACAAAGCAGTTTCTCAGAAAGCTTCTTTCAGTTTTTAACTGAAGATATTTTCTTTTCACCATTGACCTCTATGGGCTTCCAAATATCACTTTCAAATTCCACAAGAACAGTCTTAGCGAAGCGGCTTCTTGAAAAGCTGTAACTCTGTGAGATGAATTAACAGAACACAAAGCAGTTTCTCAGAAGCTTCTTTCCAGTTTTAACTGAAGATATTTCCTTTTCACCATAGCCCTCTATGGGCTTCCAAATATCACTTTGCAAATTCACAAGAACAGTCTTAGCGAAAGGCTTCTTGAGAGGAAAGCTGTAACTCTGTGAGATGAATTAACAGAACACAAAGCAGTTTCTCAGAAAGCTTCTTTCCAGTTTTTAACGGAAGATATTTCCTTTTCACCATAGCCCTCTATGGGCTTCCAAATATCACTTTGTAATTTCCACAAGAACAGCCTTAGCGAAAAGCTTCTTGAAGGAAGCTGTAACTCTGTGAGATGAATTAACAGAACACAAAGCAGTTTCTCAAGCTTCTTTCCAGTTTTTAACGGAAGATAATTTCCTTTTCACCATAGCCCTATGGGCTTCCAAATATCACTTTGCAAATTCCACAAGAACAGCCTTAGCGAAAAGCTTCTTGAGGAAAGCTGTAACTCTGAGATGAATTAACAGAACACAAAGCAGTTTCTCAGAAATCTTCTTTCCAGTTTTAACTGAAGATATTTCCTTTTCACCATAGCCCTCTATGGGCTTCCAAATATCACTTTCAAATTCCACAAGAACAGTCTTAGCGAAAGGCTTCTTGAGGAAAGCTGTAACTCTGTGAGATGAATTAACAGAACACAAAGCAGTTTCTCAGAAAGCTTCTTTCCAGTTTTTAACGGAAGATATTTCCTTTTCACCATAGCCCTCTATGGGCTTCCAAATATCACTTTGCAAATTCCACAAGAACAGCCTTAGCGAAAGGCTTCTTGAAGAAGCTGTAACTCTGTGAGATGAATTAACAGAACACAATACAGTTTCTCAGAAAGCTTCTTTCCAGTTTTAACAGATATTTCCTTTTCACCATAGCCCTGTATGGGCTTCCAAATATCACTTTGCAAATTCCACAAGAACAGTCTTAGCGAAAGGCTTCTTGAGGAAAGCTGTAACTCTCTGAGATGAATTAACAGAACACAAAGCAGTTTCTCAGAAAGCTTCTTTCCAGTTTTTAACGGAAGATATTTCCTTTTCACCATAGCCCTCTGGGCTTCCAAATATCACTTTGCAAATTCCACAAGAACAGTCTTAGCGAAAAGGTTCTTGAGGAAAGCTGTAACTCTGTGAGATGAATTAACAGAACACAAAGCAGTTTCTCAGAAAGCTTCTTTCAGTTTTTAACTGAAGATATTTCCTTTTTCACCATAGCCCTCTATGGGCTTCCAAATATCACTTTCAAATTCCACAAGAACAGCCTTAGCGAAAGGCTTCTTGAAGGAAGCTGTAACTCTGAGATGAATTAACAGAACACAAAGCAGTTTCTCAGAAACTTCTTTCCAGTTTTTAACGGAAGATATTTCCTTTTTCACCGTAGCCCTCTATGGGCTTCCAAATATCACTTTCAAATTCCACAAGAACAGTCTTAGCGAAAGGCTTCTTGAGGAAAGCTGTAACTCTGTGAGATGAATTAACAGAACACAAAGCAGTTTCTCAGAAAGCTTCTTTCCAGTTTTTAACGGAAGATATTTCCTTTTTCACCATAGCCCTCTATGGGCTTCAAAATATCACTTTAAATTCCACAAGAACAGTCTTAGCGAAGGCTTCTTGAGGGAAAGCTGTAACTCTGTGAGATGAATTAACAGAACACAAAGCAGTTTCTCAAGCTTCTTTCCAGTTTTTAACGGAAGATATTTCCTTGTCACCATAGCCCTCTATGGGCTTCCAAATATCACTTTGCAAATTCCACAAGAACAGTCTTAGCGAAAGGCTTCTTGAAGGAAGCTGTAACTCTGTGAGATGAATTAACAGAACACAAAGCAGTTTCTCAGAAAGCTTCTTTCCAGTTTTAACGGAAGATATTTCCTTTTTCACCGTAGCCTCTATGGGATTCCAAATATCACTTTCAAATTCCACAAGAACAGTCTTAGCGAAAGGCTTCTTGAGAAAGCTGTAACTCTGTGAGATGAATTAACAGAACACAAAGCAGTTTCTCAGAAAGCTTCTTTCAGTTTTTAACGGAAGATATTTTCTTTTCACCACAGCCCGCTATGGGCTTCCAAATATCACTTTGCAAATTCACAAGAACAGTCTTAGCGAAAGGCTTCTTGAAGGAAAAACTCTGTGAGATGAATTAACAGAACACAAAGCAGTTTCTCAGAAAGCTTCTTTCAGTTTTTAACGGAAGATATTTCCTTTTCATAGCCCTGTATGGGCTTCCAAATATCACTTTGCAAATTCCACAAGAACAGTCTTAGCGAAAGGCTTCTTGAAGGAAGCTGTAACTCTGTGAGATGAATTAACAGAACACAAAGCAGTTTCTCAGAAAGCTTCTTTCCAGTTTTAACGGAAGATATTTCCTTTTTCACCGTAGCCCTCTATGGGCTTCCAAATATCACTTTGCAAATTCACAAGAACAGTCTTAGCGAAAGGCTTCTTGAGGAAAGCTGTAACTCTGTGAGATGAATTAACAGAACACAAAGCAGTTTCTCAGAAAGCTTCTTTCCAGTTTTAACGGAAGATATTTCCTTTTCACTGTAACCCTATATGGGCTTCCAAATATCACTTTTAAAATTCCACAAGAACAGTCTTAGCGAAGGCTTCTTGAGAAGGCTGTAACTCTGTGAGATGAATTAACAGAACACAAAGCAGTTTCTCAGAAAGCTTCTTTCCAGTTTTTAACGGAAGATATTTCCTTTTTCACCATAGCCCTGTATGGGCTTCCAAATATCACTTTGCAAATTCCACAAGAACAGTCTTAGCGAAATGCTACTTGAGAAGGAAGCTGTAACTCTGTAAGATGAATTAACAGAACACAAAGGAGTTTCTCAGAAAGCTTCTTTCCAGTTTTTAACGGAAGATATTTCCTTTTTCACCATAGCCCTCTATGGGCTTCCAAATATCACTTTGCAAATTCACAAGAACAGTCTTAGCGAAAGGCTTCTTGAGGGGAAAGCTGTAACTCTGTGAGATGAATTAACAGAACACAAAGCAGTTTCTCAGAAACCTTCTTTCCAGTTTTTAACTGAAGATATTTCCTTTTTCACCATACCCTCTATGGGCTTCCAAATATCACCTTCAAAATTCGACAAGAACAGTCCTAGCGAAAGGCTTCTTGAGGGAAAGCTGTAACTCTGTGAGATGAATTAACAGAACACAAAGCAGTTTCTCAGAAAGCTTCTTTCCAGTTTTTAACGGAAGATATTTCCTTTTTCACCATAGCCTCTATGGGCTTCCAAATATCACTTTGCAAATTCCACAAGAACAGTCTTAGCGAAGGAAAATGTTCTTGCTGTGATATGAATTAACAGAACACAAAGCAGTTTCTCAGAAAGCTTCTTTCCAGTTTTTAACGGAAGATATTTCCTTTTTCACCATAGCCCTCTATGGGCTTCCAAATATCACTTTGCAAATTCCACAAGAACAGTCTTAGCGAAAAGGCTTCTTGAGGAAGCTGTAACTCTGTGAGATGAATTAACAGAGCACAAGCAGTTTCTCAGAAAGCTTCTTTCCAGTTTTTAACTGAAGATATTTCCTTTTTCACCATAGCCTCTATGGGCTTCCAAATATCACTTTGCAAATTCCACAAGAACAGTCTTAGCGAAAGGCTTCTTGAGGGAAAGCTGTAACTCTGTGAGATGAATTAACAGAACACAAAGCAGTTTCTCAGAAAGCTTCTTTCCAGTTTTTAACTGAAGATATTTCCTTTTTCACCATAGCCCTCTATGGGCTTCCAAATATCACTTTTCAAATTCCACAAGAACAGTCTTAGCGAAAGGCTTCTTGAGAGGAAAGCTGTAACTCTGTGAGATGAATTAACAGAACACAAAGCAGTTTCTCAGAAAGCTTCTTTCCAGTTTTTAACGGAAGATATTTCCTTTTTCACCATAGCCCTCTATGGGCTTCCAAATATCACTTTGCAAATTCCACAAGAACAGTCTTAGCGAAAGGCTTCTTGAAGGAAGCTGTAACTCTGTGAGATGAATTAACAGAACACAAAGCAGTTTCTCAGAAAGCTTCTTTCAGTTTTTAACGGAAGATATTTCCTTTTCACCATAGCCTCTATGGGCTTCCAAATATCACTTTGCAAATTCCACAAGAACAGTCTTAGCGAAAGGCTTCTTGAGAAAGCTGTAACTCTGTGAGATGAATTAGCAGAACACAAAGCAGTTTCTCAAGCTTCTTTCCAGTTTTTAACTGAAGATATTTCCTTTTTCACCATAGCCCTCTATGGGCTTCCAAATATCACTTTCAAATTCCACAAGAACAGCCTTAGCGAAAGGCTTCTTGAAGGAAAGCTGTAACTCTGTGAGATGAATTAGCAGAACACAAAGCAGTTTCTCAAGCTTCTTTCCAGTTTTTAACTGAAGATATTTCCTTTTCACCATAGCCCTCTAGGGGCTTCCAAATATCACTTTGCAAATTCCACAAGAACAGCCTTAGCGAAAGGCTTCTTGAGGGAAAGCTGTAACTCTGTGAGATGAATTAACAGAACACAAAGCAGTTTCTCAGAAATCTTCTTTCCAGTATTTTACAGAAGATATTTACTTTTTCACCATAGCCTCTATGGGCTTCCAAATATCACTTTGCAAATTCGACAAGAACAGGCTTAGCGAAAGACTTTTTGAGGGGAATGCTGTAACTCTGTGACATGAATTAACAGAGCACCTAGCAGTTTCTCAGAAAGCTTCTTTCCAGTTTTTAACGGAAGATATTTCCTTTTTCACCATAGCTATCTATGGGCTTCCAAACATCACCTTTCAAATTCCACAAGAACAGTCTTAGCGAAAGGCTTCTTGAAGAGCAAGCTGTAACTCTGTGATATGAATTAACAGAACACAAAGCAGTTTCTCAGAAAGCTTCTTTCAAGTTTTTAACGGAAGGTATTTCCTTTTTCACCATAGCCCTCTATGGGCCTCCAAATATCACTTTGCAAATTCCACAAGAACAGTCTTAGCGAAAGGTTCTTGAGGGAAAGCTGTAACTCTGTGAGATGAATTAACAGAACACAAAGCAGTTTCTCAGAAAGCTTCTTTCAAGTTTTTAACGGAAGGTATTTCCTTTTTCACCATAGCCCTCTATGGGCCTCCAAATATCACTTGGCAAATTCCACAAGAACAGTCTTAGCGAAAGGCTTCTTGAGAGGAAAGCTGTAACTCCGTGAGATGAATTAACAGAACACAAAGCAGTTTCTCAAGCTTCTTTCAGTTTTTAACGGAAGATATTTCCTTTTCACCATAGCCCTCTATGGGCTTCCAAATATCACTTTGCAAATTCCACAAGAACAGTCTTAGCGAAGGCTTCTTGAAGGAAAGCTGTAACTCTGTGAGATGAATTAACAGAACACAAAGCAGTTTCCCAGAAAGCTTCTTTCCAGTTTTAACGGAAGATATTTCCTTTTCACCATAGGCCTCTATGGGCTTCCAAATATCACTTTGCAAATTCCACAAGAACAGTCTTAGCGAAAGGCTTCTTGAGGGAAAGCTGTAACTCTGTGAGATGAATTAACAGAACACAAAGCAGTTTCTCAGAAAGCTTCTTTCCAGTTTTAACGGAAGATATTTCCTTTTCACCATAGCCTCTATGGGCTTCCAAATATCACTTTGCAAATTCCACAAGAACAGTCTTAGCGAAAGGCTTCTTGAAGGGAAAGCTGTAACTCTGTGAGATGAATTAACAGAACACAAAGCAGTTTCTCAGAAAACTTCTTTCCAAGTTTTAATGGAAGATATTTCCTTTTCACCATAGGCCTCTATGGGCTTCCAAATATCACTTTGCAAATTCCACAAGAACAGTCTTAGCGAAAGGCTTCTTGAGGGAAAGCTGTAACTCTGTGAGATGAATTAACAGAACACAAAGCAGTTTCTCAGAAAGCTTCTTTCAGTTTTTAACGGAAGATATTTCCTTTTCACCATAGCCCTCTATGGGCTTCCAAATATCACTTTGCAAATTCCACAAGAACAGTCTTAGCGAAAGGCTTCTTGAGGAAAGCTGTAACTCTGAGATGAATTAACAGAACACAAAGCAGTTTCTCAGAAAGCTTCTTTCCAGTTTTAACTGAAGATATTTCCTTTTCACCATAGCCCTCTATGGGCTTCCAAATATCACTTTGCAAATTCCACAAGAACAGTCTTAGCGAAGGCTTCTTGAGGAGAAAGCTGTAACTCTGTGAGTTGAATTAACAGAACACAAACAGTTTCTCAGAAAGCTTCTTTCCAGTTTTTAACGGAAGATATTTCCTTTTTCACCATACAACCCTCTGTGGGCTTCCAAATATCACTTTGCAAATTCCACAAGAACAGTCTTAGCGAAAGGCTTCTTGAGGAAAGCTGTAACTCTGTGAGATGAATTAACAGAACACAAAGCAGTTCCTCAAGCTTCTTTCCAGTTTTAACTGAAGATATTTCCTTTTTCACCATAGCCCTCTATGGGTTTCCAAATATCACTTTTCAAATTCCACAAGAACAGTCTTAGCGAAGGCTTCTTGAAGGAAAGCTGTAACTCTGTGAGATGAATTAGAAGAACACAAAGCAGTTTCTCAAGCTTCTTTCCAGTTTTGAACGGAAGATATTTCCTTTTCACCATAGCCCTCTATGGGCTTCCAAATATCACTTTGAAAATTCCACAAGAACAGTCTTAGCAAAAGGCTTCTTGAGGGAAAGCTGTAACTCTCTGAGATGAATTAACAGAACACAAAACAGTTTCCCAGAAAGCTTCTTTCCAGTTTTTAACGGAAGATATTTCCTTTTCACCATAGCCCTCTATGGGCTTCCAAATATCACTTTTCAAATTCCACAAGAACAGTCTTAGCGAAAGGACTCTTGAAGGAAAGCTGTAACTCTGTGAGATGAATTAACAGAACAAAAGCAGTTTCTCAAGCTTCTTTCAGTTTTTAACGGAAGATATTTCCTTTTCACCATAGCCCTCTATGGGCTTCCAAATATCACTTTGCCAATTCCACAAGAACAGTCTTAGCGAAAGGACTCTTGAGGAAAGCTGTAACTCTGTGAGATGAATTAACAGAACACAAAGCAGTTTCCCAGAAAGCTTCTTTCAGTTTTAACTGAAGATATTTCCTTTTCACCATAGCCCTCTATGGGCTTCCAAATATCACTTTTCAAATTCCACAAGAACAGTCTTAGCGAAAGGCTTCTTGAGGAAAGCTGTAACTCTGTGAGATGAATTAACAGAACACAAAGCAGTTTCTCAGAAAGCTTCTTTTCAGTTTTAACTGAAGATATTTTCTTTCTCACCATTGACCTCTATGGGCTTCCAAATATCACTTTTCAAATTCCACAAGAACAGTCTTAGCAAAAGGCTTCTTGAGTGGAAAGCTGTAACTCTGTGAGATGAATTAACAGAAGACAAAGGAAGTTTCTCAAGCTTCTTTCCAGTTTTAACTGAAGATATTTCCTTTTTCACCATAGCCCTCTATGGGCTTCCAAATATCACTTTGCAAATTCCACAAGAACAGTCTTAGCGAAAGGTTTCTTGAGAGGAAAGCTGTAACTCTGTGAGATGAATTAACAGAACACAAAGCAGTTTCTCAGAAAGCTTCTTTCAGTTTTAACGGAAGATATTTCCTTTTTCACCATAGCCCTCAATGGGCTTCCAAATATCACTTTGTAATTTCCACAAGAACAGCCTTAGCGAAAAGCTTCTTGAAGGAAAGCTGTAACTCTGTGAGATGAATTAACAGAACACAAAGCAGTTTCTCAGAAAGCTTCTTTCCAGTTTTTAACGGAAGATATTTCCTTTTCCCCATAGCCCTCTATGGGCTTCCAAATATCACTTTGCAAATTCCACAAGAACAGCCTTAGCGAAAGGCTTCTTGAAGGAAAGCTGTAACTCCGTGAGATGAATTAACAGAACACAAAGCAGTTTCTCAGAAATCTTCTTTCCAGTTTTTAACTGAAGATATTTCCTTTTCACCATAGCCTCTATGGGATTCCAAATATCACTTTTCAAATTCCACAAGAACAGCCTTAGCGAAGGCTTCTTGTGGGAAAGCTGTAACTCTGTGAGATGAATTAACAGAACACAAAGCAGTTTCTCAGAAAGCTTCTTTCCGGTTTTAACGGAAGATATTTCCTTTTCACCATAGCCTCTATGGGCTTCCAAATATCACTTTGCAAATTCCACAAGAACAGCCTTAGCGAAAGGCTTCTTGAAGGAAAGCTGTAACTCTGTGAGATGAATTAACAGAACACAAACAGTTTCTCAGAAAGCTTCTTTCAGTTTTAACTGAAGATATTTCCTTTTCACCATAGCCCTCTGTGGGCTTCCAAATATAACTTTGAAAATTCCACAAGAACAGTCTTAGCGAAGGCTTCTTGAGGAAAGCTGTAACTCTGTGAGATGAATTAACAGAACACAAACAGTTTCCCAAGCTTCTTTCCAGTTTTTAACGGAAGATATTTCCTTTTTCACCATAGCCCTCTAGGGCTTCCAAATATCACTTTGCAAATTCCACAAGAACAGTCTTAGCAAAAGGTTCTTGAGGAAAGCTGTAACTCTGTGAGATGAATTAACAGAACACAAAGCAGTTTCTCAGAAAGCTTCTTTCCAGTTTTTAACTGAAGATATTTCCTTTTCACCATAGCCTCTATGGGCTTCCAAATATCACTTTCCAAATTCCACAAGAACAGTCTTAGCGAAAGGCTTCTTGAGGAAAGCTGTAACTCTGTGAGATGAATTAACAGAACACAAAGCAGTTTCTCAGAAAACTTCTTTCCAGTTTTTAACGGAAGATATTTCCTTTTTCACCATAGCCCTCTAGGGCTTCCAAATATCACTTTTCAAATTCCACAAGAACAGTCTTAGCGAAAGGCTTCTTGAGGAAAGCTGTAACTCTGTGAGATGAATTAACAGAACACAAAGCAGTTTCTCAGAAAGCTTCTTTCCAGTTTTTAACGGAAGATATTTCCTTTTTCACCATAGCCTCTATGGGCTTCAAATATCACTTTGAAAATTCCACAAGAACAGTCTTAGCGAAAGGCTTCTTGAGGAAAGCTGTAACTCTGTGAGATGAATTAACAGAACACAAAGCAGTTTCTCAAGCTTCTTTCCAGTTTTTAACGGAAGATATTTCCTTTTCACCATAGCCCTCTATGGGCTTCCAATATCACTTTGCAAATTCCACAAGAACAGCCTTAGCGAAAAGCTTCTTGAGAAAGCTGTAACTCTGTGAGATGAATTATCAGAAGACAAAGCAGTTTCTCAGAAATCTTCTTTCCAGTTTTTAACTGAAGATATTTCCTTTTTCACCATAGCCTCTATGGGCTTCCAAATATCACTTTCCAAATTCCACAAGAACAGTCTTAGCGAAAGGCTTCTTGAGGGAAAGCTGTAACTCTGTGAGATGAATTAACAGAACACAAAGCAGTTTCTCAGAAAGCTTCTTTCCAGTTTTTAACGGAAGATATTTCCTTTTCAGCACCATAGCCCTCTATGGGCTTCCAAATATCACTTTGCAAATTCACAAGAACAGCCTTAGCGAAAGGCTTCTTGAGAGGAAAGCTGTAACTCTGTGAGATGAATTAACAGAACACAAAGCAGTTTCCCAGAAAGCTTCTTTCCAGTTTTTAACGGAAGATATTTCCTTTTTCACCATAGCCCTGTATGGTCTTACAAATATCACTTTGCAAATTCTACAAGAAGAGTCTTAGCGAAAGGCTTCTTGAAGGAAAGCTGTTACTCTGTGAGATGAATTAACAGAACACAATACAGTTTCTCAGAAAGCTTCTTTCCAGTTTTGAACGGAAGATATTTCCTTTTTCACCATAGCCCTCTATGGGATTCCAAATATCACTTTTCAAATTCCACAAGAACAGTCTTAGCGAAAGGCTTCTTGAAGGAAAGCTGTAACTCTGTGAGATGAATTAACAGAACACAATACAGTTTCTCAGAAAGCTTCTTTCCAGTTTTTAACGGAAGATATTTCCTTTTCACCATAGACCTCTATGGGATTCCAAATATCACTTTTCAAATTCCACAAGAACAGTCTTAGCGAAAGGCTTCTTGAAGGAAGCTGTAACTCTGTGAGATGAATTAACAGAACACAAAACAGTTTCCCAGAAAGCTCTTTCCAGTTTTTAACGGAAGATATTTCCTTTTCACCATAGCCCTCTATGGGCTTCCAAATATCACTTTAAAAATTGAACAAGAACAATCTTAGCGAAAGGCTTCTTGAGGGGAAAGGTGCAACTCTGTGAGATGAATTAACAGAACACAAAGCAGTTTCTCAGAAAGCTTCTTTCCAGTTTTTAACGGAAGATATTTCCTTTTCACCATAGCCCTGTATGGGCTTCCAAATATCACTTTGCAAATTCCACAAGAACAGTCTTAGCGAAAGGCTTCTTGAAGGAAGCTGTAACTCTGTGAGATGAATTAAGAGAACACAAAGCAGTTTCTCAGAAAGCTTCTTTCCAGTTTTTAACGGAAGATATTTCCTTTTCACCATAGCCTCTATGGGCTTCCAAATATCACTTTTCAAATTCCACAAGAACAGTCTTAGCGAAAGGGTTCTTGAGGGAAAGCTGTAACTCTGTGAGTTGAATTAACAGAACACAAAGCAGTTTCTCAGAAAGCTTCTTTCCAGTTTTTAACGGAAGATATTTCCTTTTCACCATAGCCTCTATGGGCTTCCAAATATCACTTTTCAAATTCCACAAGAACAGCCTTAGCGAAAGGCTTCTTGAGGGAAAGCTGTAACTCTGTGAGATGAATTAACAGAACACAAAGCAGTTTCTCAGAAAGTTTCTTTACAGTTTTTAACGGAAGATATTTCCTTTTCACCATAGCCCACTATGGGCTTCCAAATATCACTTTGCAAATTCCACAAGAACAGCCTTAGCGAAAGGCTTCTTGAAGGGAAAGATGTAACTCTGTGAGATGAATTAACAGAACACAAAGCAGTTTCTCAGCTTCTTTCCAGTTTTTAACGGAAGATATTTCCTTTTCACCATAGCCCTGTATGGTCTTACAAACTTTACATTGCAAATTCTACAAGAAGAGTCTTAGCGAAGGCTTCTTGAGAGGAAAGCTGTAACCCTGTGAGATGAATTAACAGAACACGAAGCAGTTTCTCAGAAATCTTCTTTTCAGTTTTTAACGGAAGATATTTCCTTTTTCACCATAGCCCTGTATGGGCTTCCAAATATCACTTTGCAAATTCCACATGAACAGTCTTAGCGAAAGGCTTCTTGAAGGGAAAGCTGTAACTCTGTGAGATGAACTAACAGAACACAAAGCAGTTTCCCAGAAAGCTTCTTTCCAGTTTTTAACGGTAGAGATTTCCTTTTTCACCATAGGCCTCCATGGGCTTCCAAATATCACTTTGCAAATACCACAATAACGGTCTTAGAGAAAGGCTTCTTGAGGGAAAAGCTGTAACTCTGTGAGATGAATTAACAGAACACAAAGCAGTTTCCCAGAAAGCTTCCTTCCAGTTCTTAACGGAAGATATTTCCTTTTCCACCATAGCACTCTAAGGTCTTCCAAATGTCACTTTGCAAATTCCACAAGAAGAGACTTAGCGAAAGGGTTCTTGAGGGGAAAGCTGTAACTCTGTGAGATGAACTAACAGAACACAATGCGGTTTCTCAAGCTTCTTTCCAGTTTTTAACGGAAGATATTTCCTTTTTCACCATAGCCCTGTATGGGCTTCCAAATATCACATTCCAAAATGCACAAGAACAGCCTTAGCGAAAGGCTTCTTGAAGGAAAGCTGTTACACTGTGAGATGAATTAACAGAACACAATACAGTTTCTCAGAAAGCTTCTTTACAGTTTTGAACGGAAGATATTTCCTTTTTCACCGTAGACCTCTATGGGATTCCAAATATCACTTTTCAAATTCCACAAGAACAGTCTTAGCGAAAGGCTTCTTGAGGGAAAGCTGTAACTCTGTGAGATGAATTAGCAGAACACAAAACAGTTTCCCAGAAAGCTTCTTTCCAGTTTTTAACGGAAGATATTTCCTTTTTCACCATAACCCTCTATGGGCTTCCAAATATCACTTTGCAAATTAAACAAGAACAGTCTTAGCGAAGGCTTCTTGAAGGAAAGCTGTAACTCTGTGAGATGAATTAACAGAACACAAAGCAGTTTCTCAGAAAGCTTCTTTCCAGTTTTTAACGGAAGATATTTCCTTTTTCACCATAGCCCTGTATGGGCTTCCAAATATCACTTTGCAAATTCCACAAGAACAGTCTTAGCGAAAGGCTTCTTGAAGGAAAGCTGTAACTCTGTGAGATGAATTAAGAGAACACAAAGCAGTTTCCCAAGCTTCTTTCCAGTTTTTAACGGAAGATATTTCCTTTTTCACCATAGCCTCTATGGGCTTCCAAATATCACTTTGCAAATTCCACAAGAACAGTCTTAGCGAAAGGGTTCTTGAGGAAAGCTGTAACTCTGTGAGATGAATTAACAGAACACAAAGCAGTTTCTCAGAAACCTTCTTTCCAGTTTTTAACTGAAGATATTTCATTTTCACCATAGCCCTCTATGGGCTTCCAAATATCACATTCCAAAATGCACAAGAACAGCCTTAGCGAAAGTCTTCTTGAGGGGAAAACTCTAACTGTGTGAGATGAATTAACAGAACACAATACAGTTTCTCAGAAAGCTTCTTTCCAGTTTTTAACGGAAGATATTTCCTTTTTCACCATAACCGTCTATGGGCTTCCAAATATCGCATTGAAAATTCCACAATAACAGCCTTAGCGAAAATGTTCTTGAGGGCAAAGCTGTAACTCTGTGATATGAATTAGCAGAACACAAAGCAGTTTCTCAGAAAGCTTCTTTCCAGTTTTTAACGGAAGATATTTCCTTTTTCACCATAGCCCACTATGGGCTTCCAAATATCACTTTGCAAATTCCACAAGAACAGTCTTAGCGAAAGGCTTCTTGAAGGGAAGCTGTAACTCTGTGAGACGAATTAACAGAGCACAAAGCAGTTTCCCAGAAAGCTTCTTTCCAGATTTTAACGAAAGATATTTCCTTTTACACCATAGACCTCTATGGCCTTCCAAATATCACTTTGCAAATTCCACAAGAACAGTCTTAGCGAAAGGGTTCTTGAGGGGAAAGCTGTAACTCTGTGAGGTGAATTAACAGAACACAAAGCCGTTTCGCAGAAAGCTTCTTTCCAGTTTTTATCGGAAGATATTTCCTTTTTCACCATAGACCTCTATTTGCTTCGAAATATCACTTTTCCAATTCCACAAGAAAAGTCTTAGCGAAAGGCTTCTTGAGAGTAAAGCTGTAACTCTGTGAGATGAATTAACAGAACACAGAGCAGTTTCTCAGAAAGCTTCTTTCCAGTTTTTGACGGCAGATATTTCGTTTTTCACCATAACCCTCTATGGGCTTCCAAATATCACTTTGCCAATTCCACAAGAACAGCCTTAGCGAAACGCTTCTTGAAGGGAAAGATGTATCTCTGTGAGATGAATTAAGAGAACACAAAGCAGTTTCCAGAAAGCCTCTTTTCAGTTTTTAACGGAAGATATTTCCTTTTTCACCATAGCCCACTATGGGCTTCCTAATATCACTTTGCAAATTCCACAAGAACAGTCTTAGCGAAAGGCTTCTTGAGGGGAAAGCTGTAACTGTGTGAGTTGAATTAGCAGAACACAAAGCAGTTTCTCAGAAAGCTTCTTTCCAGTTTTTAACGTAAGATATTTCCTTTTTCAACATAGCCCTCTATGGGCTTCCAAATATCACTTTCCAAATTCCACAAGAACAGCCTTAGTGAAAAGCTTCTTGAAGACAAAGCTGTAACACTGTGAGATGAATTAGCAGAACACAAAGCAGTTTCTCAGAAAGCTTCCTTCCAGTTTTTAACTGAAGATGTTTCCTTTTTCACCATAGCCCTCTAGGGGCTTCCAAACATCACTTTGCAAATTCCACGAGAACAGCCTTAGCAATAGGCTACTTGAGGGGAAAGATGTAACTCTGTGAGATGAATTAAAAGAACACAAAGCGGTTTCTCAGAAATCTTCTTTCCACTTTTTTACTGAAGATGTTTCCTTTTTCACTATAGCCCTCTATGGGCTTCCAAATATCACTGTGCAAATTCCACAAGAACAATCTTAGCGAAAGGGCTCTGAGGGGAAAGCTGTAACTCTGTGAGATGAATTAACAGAACACAAAGGAGTTTCTCAGAAAGCTTCTTTCCAGTTTTTAACTGAAGATATTTCCTTTTTCACCACAGCCCTCCATGGGCTTCCGAATATCACTTTCCATATTCCACAAGAACAGCCTTACCGAAAGGCTTCTTGAAGGGAAAGATGTAACTCTGCGAGATGAATTAAAAGAACATGAAGCAGTTTCTCAGAAAGCTTCTTTCCAGTTTTTAACGGAAGTTATTACCTTTTTCACCATAGCCCTCTATGGCCTTCCAAATATCACTTTGCAAATTCCACAAGAACAGTGTTATCGAAAGGGTTCTTGAGGGGAAAGCTGTAACTCTGTGAGATAAATTAACAGAACACAAAGCCGTTTCTCAGAAAGCTTCTTTCCAGTTTTTATCGGAAGATATTTCCTTTTTCACCTTAGCCCTCTTTTGGCTTCCAAATATCACTTTGCCAATTCCACAACAAGAGTCTTGGCGAAAGGCTTCTTGAGAGGAAAGCTGTAACTCTGTGAGATGAATTAACAGAACACGAACCAGTTTCTCAGAAATCTTCTTTTCAGGTTTTAACGGAAGATATTTCATTTTTCACCATAGCCCTGTATGGGCTTCCAAATATCACTTTGCAAATTCCACATGAACAGTCTTAGCGAAAGGCTTCTTGAAGGGAAAGCTGTAAGTCTGTGAGATGAACTAACAGAACACAAAGCAGTTTCCCAGAAAGCTTCTTTCCAGTTTATAACGGTAGAGATTTCCTTTTTCACCATAGGCCTCTATGGGCTTCCAAATATCACTTTGCAAATACCACAATAACGGTCTTAGAGAAAGGCTTCTTGAGGGAAAAGCTGTAACTCTGTGAGATGAATTAACAGAACACAAAGCAGTTTCCCAGAAAGCTTCCTTCCAGTTCTTAACGGAAGATATTTCCTTTTCCACCGTAGCACTCTAAGGACTTCCAAATGTCACTTTGCAAATTCCACAAGAGCAGCCTTAGCGAAAAGTTTCTTGAAGGCAAAGCTGTAACTCTGTGAGATGAATTAGCAGAACACAAAGCAGTTAGTCAGAAAACTTCTTTCCAAGTTTTAATGGAAGATATTTCCTTTTTCCCCATAGGCCTCTATGGGCTTCCAAATATCACATTGCTAATTCCACAAGAACAGGCTTAGCAAAAGGGTTCTTGAGGGAAAAGCTGTAACTCTGTGAGATGAATTAACAAAACACAATACAGTTTCTCAGAAAGCTTCTTTTCAGATTTAAACGGAAGATATTTCCTTTTTCACCATAGCCCTTTATGGGCTTCCAAATATCACTTTGCAAATTCCACAAGAACAGTCTTAGCGAAAGGCTTCTTGAGGGGAAAGCTGTAACTCTCTGAGATGAATTAAGAGAACACAAAGCAGTTTCTCAGAAAGCATCTTTCCAGTTTTTAACTGAAGATATTTCCTTTCTCACCATAGCCCACTATGAGCTTCCAAATATCACTTTGCAAATTCCACAAGAACAGTCTTAGCGAAGGGCTTCCTGAGGAGAAAGCTGTAACTCTGTGAGTTGAATTAACAGAACACAAACAGTTTCTCAGAAAGCTTCTTTCCAGTTTTTAAAGGAAGATATTTCCTTTTTCAATACAACCCTCTGTGGGCTTCCAAATATCACTTTGCAAATTCCACAAGAACAGCCTTAGCGAAAAGCTTCTTAAGGGAAAGATGTAACTCTGTGAGATGAATTAGAAGAACACAAAGCAGTTCCTCAGAAAGCTTCTTTCCAGTTTTTAACTGAAGATATTTCCTTTTTCACCATAGGCCTCTATTGGTTTCCAAATATCACTTTCCAAATTCCAGAAGAACAGCCTTAGGGAAAGAATTCTTGAAGAAAAAGCTTTAACTCTGTGAGGTGAAGTAGGAGAACCCAAAGCAGTTTCTCAGAAAGCTTCTTTCCAGTTTTGAACGGAAGATATTTCCTTTTTCACCATAGCCCTCTATGGGCTTCCAAATATCACTTTGAAAATTCCACAAGAACAGTCTTAGCAAAAGGCTTCGTGAGGGAAAAGCTGTAACTCTCTGAGATGAATTAACAGAACACAAAACAGTTTCCCAGAAAGCTTCTTTCCAGTTTTTAACGGAAGATATTTCCTTTTTAACCATAGCCCTCTATGGGCTTCCAAATATCACTTTTCAAATTCCACAATAACAGTCTTAGCGAAAGGACTCTGGAAGCGAAAGCTGTAACTCTGTGAGATGAATTAACAGAACACAATACAGTTTCTCAAAAGCTTTTTTACATTTTTTAGCGGAAGATATTTCCTTTTTCACCATAGCCCTGTATGGGCTTCCAAATATCACTTTGCCAATTCCACAAGAACAGCCTTTGCGAATAGATTCTGGAAGGTAAAGATGTAACTCTGTGAGATGAATTAAGAGAACACAAAGCAGTTTCCCAGAAAGCTTCTTTCCAGTTTTTAACTGAAGATATCTCCTTTCTCACCATAGCCCTCTATCGGCTTCCAAATATCACTTTTCAAATCCCACAAGAACAGTCTTAGCGAAAGGCTTCTTGAGGGGAAAGCTGTATTTGTGTGAGATGAATTAACAGAACACAAAGCAGTTTCTCAGAATGATTCTTTTCAGTTTTTAACTGAAGATATTTTCTTTCTCACCATTGACCTCTATGGGCTTCCAAATATCACTCTTCAAATTCCACAAGAACAGTCTTAGCAAACGGCTTCTTGAGTGGAAAGCTGTAACTCTGTGAGATAAATTAACAGAAGACAAAGGAATTTCCCCGAAAGCTTCTTTCCAGTTTTCAACTGAAGATATTTCCTTTTTCACCATAGCCCTCTATGGGCTTCCAAATATCACTTTGCAAATTCCAAAAGAACAGTCTTAGCGAAAGGTTTCTTGAGAGGAAAGCTTTAAATCTGTGAGATGAATTAACAGAACACAAAGCTGCTTCTCATAAAGATTCTCTCCAGTTTTTAACGGAAGATATTTCCTTTTTCACCATAGCCCTCAATGGGCTTCCAAATATCACTTTGTAATTTCCACAAGAACAGCCTTAGCGAAAAGCTTCTTGAAGGCAAAGCTGTAACTCTGTGAGATGAATTAGCAGAACAAAAAGCAGATTCTCAGAAAGCTTCTTTCCAGTTTTTAACGGAAGATAATTAATTTTTCCCCATAGCCCTCTATGGGCTTCCAAATATCCCTTTGCAAATTCCACAAGAACAGCCTTAGCGAAAAGCTTCTTGAAGGCAAAGCTGTAACTCCGTGAGATGAATTATCAGAAGACAAAGCAGTTTCTCAGAAATCTTCTTTCCAGTTTTTAACTGAAGATATTTCCTTTTTCACCGTAGACCTCTATGGGATTCCAAATATCACTTTCCAAATTCCACAAGAACAGCCTTAGCGAAAGGCTTCTTGTGGGAAAGCTGTAACTCCGTGAGATGAATTATCAGAACGCAAAGCAGTTTCTCAGAAAGCTTCTTTCCGGTTTTTAACGGAAGATATTTCCTTTTTCACCATAGCCCTCTATGGGCTTCCAAATATCACTTTGCAAGTTCCACAAGAACAGCCTTAGCGAAAGGCTTCTTGAAAGGAAAGCTGTTACTCTGTGAGATGAATTAACAGAACACAATACAGTTTCTCAGAAAGCTTCTCTACAGTTTTTAACTGAAGATATTTCCTTTTTCACCGTAGACCTGTATGGGATTCCAAATATAACTTTGAAAATTCCACAAGAACAGTCTTAGCGAAAGGCTTCGTGAGGGAAAAGCTGTAACTCTCTGAGATGAATTAACAGAACACAAAACAGTTTCCCAGAAAGCTTCTTTCCAGTTTGTAACGGAAGATATTTCCTTTTTCACCATAGCCCTCTACGGGCTTCCAAATATCACTTTGCAAATTCCACAAGAACAGTCTTAGCAAAAGGGTTCTTGAGGGGAAAGCTGTAACTCTGTGAGATGAATTAACAGAACACAAAGCAGTATCTCAGAAAGCTTCTTTCCAGTTTTTAACTGAAGATATTTCCTTTTTCACCATAGCCCTCTATGGGCTTCCAAATATCACTTTCCAAATTCCACAAGAACAGCGTTAGCGAAAGGCTTCTTGACAGGAAAGCTGTAACTCTCTGAGATGAATTAACAGAACACAATACCGTTCCTCAGAAAACTTCTTTCCAGTTTTTAACGGAACATATTTCATATTTCTCCATAGTCCTGTAGAGGCTTCGAAATATCACTTTTCAAAATCCACAAGAACAGCCTTAGCGAAAAGTGTCTTGAGGGGAAAGCTGTAACTCTGTGAGATGAATTAACAGAACACAAAGCAGTTTCTCAGAAAGATTCTTTCCAGTTTTTAACGGAAGGTATTTCCTTTTTCACCATAGCCCACTATGGGATTCAAAATATCAGCTTGGAACTTCCACAAGAACAGTCTTAGCGATAGGCATCTTAAGGGGAAAGCTGTAACTCTGTGAGATGAATTTACAGAACACAAAGCAGATTCCCAGAAAGCTTCTTTCCAGTTTTTAACGGAAGATATTTCCTTTGTCACCATAGCCCTCTATGGGCTTCCAAATATCACTTTGCAAATTCCACAAGAACAGCCTTAGCGAAAAGCTTCTTGAAGGCAAAGCTGTAACTCTGTGAGATGAATTATCAGAAGACAAAGCAGTTTCTCAGAAATCTTCTTTCCAGTTTTTAACTGAAGATATTTCCTTTTTCACCGTAGACCTCTATGGGATTCCAAATATCACTTTCCAAATTCCACAAGAACAGCCTTAGCGAAAGGCTTCTTGTGGGGAAAGCTGTAACTCTGTGAGATGAATTAACAGAACACAAAGCAGTTTCTCAGAAAGTTTCTTTACAGTTTTTAACGGAAAATATTTTCTATTTCAGCACAGCCCGCTATGGGCTTCCAAATATCACTTTGCAAATTCCAAAGAACAGCCTTAGCGAAAGGCCTCTTGAAGAGAAAGATGTAACCCTGTGAGATGAATTAACAGAACACAAAGCAGTTTCCCAGGAAGCTTCTTTCCAGTTTTTAACGGAAGATATTTCCTTGTTCACCGTACCCCTGTATGGTCTTACAAACATTACATTGCAAATTCTACAAGAAGAGTCTTAGCGAAAGGCTTCTTGAAGGGAAAGCTGTTACTCTGTGAGATGAATTAACAGAACACAATACAGTTTCTCAGAAAGCTTCTTTACAGTTTTGAACGGAAGATATTTCCTTTTTCACCGTAGACCTCTATGGGATTCCAAATATCACTTTCCAAATTCCACAAGAACAGTCTTAGCGAAAGGCTTCTTGAAGGGAAAGCTGCAACTCTGTGAGATGAATTAGCAGAACACAAAACAGTTTCCCAGAAAGCTCTTTCCAGTTTTTAACGGAAGATATTTCCTTTTTCACTGTAACCCTATATGGGCTTCCAAATATCACTTTAAAAATTGAACAAGAACAATCTTAGCGAAAGGCTTCTTGAGGGGAAAGGTGCAACTCTGTGAGATGAATTAACAGAACACAAAGCAGTTTCTCGGAAAGCTTCTTTCCAGTTTTTAACGGAAGATATTTCCTTTTTCACCATAGCCCTGTATGGGCTTCCAAATATCACTTTGCAAATTCCACAAGAACAGTCTTAGCGAAAGGCTTCTTGAAGGGAAAGCTGTAACTCTGTGAGATGAATTAAGAGAACACAAAGCAGTTTCCCAGAAAGCTTCTTTCCAGTTTTTAACGGAAGATATTTCCTTTTTCAGCATATCCCTCTATGGGCATCCAAATATCACCTTGAAAATTGAACAAGAACAGTCTTAGCGAAAGGGTTCTTGAGGGGAAAGCTGTAACTCTGTGAGTTGAATTAACAGAACACAAAGCAGTTTCTCAGAAAGCTTCTTTCCAGTTTTTAACGGAAGATATTTCCTTTTTCACCATAGCCTTCTATGGGCTTCCAAATATCACTTTGCAAAGTAAACAAGAACAGTCTTAGCGAATGGCTTCTTGAAGGGAAAGATGTAACTCTGTGAGATGAATTAAAGGAACACAAAGCAGTTTCTCAGAAAGCTTCTTTCCAGTTTTTAACTGAAGATATTTCCTTTTTCACCATAGCCCTCTATGGGCTTGCAAATATCACTTTGCAAATTCCACAAGAACAGTCTTAGCGAAAAGCTTCTTGAAGGCAAAGCTGTAACTCTGTGAGATGAATTAGCAGAACACAAAGAAGTTTCTCAGAAAGCTTCTTTCCAGTTTTTAACGGAAGATATTTCCTTTTTCAACATAGCCCTCTATGGGCTTCCAAGTATCACTTTGCAAATTCCACAAGAACAGCCTCAGCAAACGGCTTCTTGAGGGGAAAGCTGTAACTCTGTGAGATGAATTAACAGAACACAAAGCCGTTTCTCAGAAAGCTTCTTTCCAGTTTTAGCGGAAGATATTTCCTTTTTCACCATAGCCCTCTATGGGCTTCCAAATATCACTTTGCAAATTCCACGAACAGTCTTAGCGAAAAGCTTATTGAAGGCAAAGCTGTAACTCTGTGAAATGAATTAGCAGAACTCAAAGTAGTTTCTCAGAAAGCTTCTTTCCAGTTTATAACGGAAGATATTTCCTTTTTCAATATAGCCCTCTGTGGACTTCCAAATATCACTTTGCAAATTCCACAAGAACAGTCTTAGCGAAAGGCTTTTTTAGGGGAAAGCTGTAATTCTGTGCGATGAATTAACAGAACACAAAGCAGTTTCCCAGAAAGATTCTTTCCAGTTTTTAACGGAAGATATTTCGTTTTTTATCATAGCCCTCTCTGGGCTTCCAAATATCAGTTTGCATATTCCACAAGAACAGTCTTAGCGAAAGGCTTCTTGAGGGGAAAGCTGTAACTCTGTGAGATGAATTAAAAGAAAACAAAGCAGTTTCTCAGAAAGTTTCTTTCCAGTTTTTAGGTGAAGATATTTCATTTTTCACCATAGCCCTCTTCGGGCTTCCGAATATCACTTTCCAAATTCCACAAGAACAGCCTTAGCGAAAGGCTTCTTTAGGAGAAAGCAGTAACTCTGTGAGTTGAATTAACAGAAAACAAGGCCGTTTCTCAGAAAGCTTCTTTCCAGTTTTTAACGAAAGATATTTACTTTTTCACTATAGCCCTCTAAGGGCTTCCAAATATCACTGTGCAAATTAAACAAGAACAGTCTTAGCAAAAAGCTTCTTGAGGGGAAAGGTGTAACCCTATGAGACGAATTTACAGAACACAAATCAGTTAATCAGAAAGCTTCTCTCCAGTTTTTAACGGAAGATATTTCCTTTTTCAACGTAGCCCTCAATGAGCTTCCAAATATAACTTTGCAAATTCCACAAGAACAGTCTTAGCGAATGGCTTCTTTAAGGGAGAGCTGTAACTCTGTGAGATGAATTAAGAGAACACAAAGCAGTTTCCCAGAAAGCTTCTTTCCAATATTTAACGGAAGATATTTCCTTTTTCACCATAGACCTCTATGGGCTTCCAAATATCACTTTGCAAATTCCACAAGAACAGTCTTAGCAAAAGGGTTTCAGGGGAAAGCTGTAACTCTGTGAGATGAATTATCACAACACAAAGCAGTTTCTCAGAAGCTTCTTTCCAGTTTTTAACTGAAGATATTTCCTTTTTCACCATAGCCCTCTAGGGGCTTCCAAATATCATTTTCCAATTTCCACAAGAACAGCCTTAGCGAAAGTTTTCTTCAGGGGAAAGCTCTAACTCCGTGAGATGAATTAAGAGAACACAATACAGTTTCTCAGAAAGCTTCTTTCCAGTTTTTAACGGAAGATATTTCCTTTTTCACCATAGCCCTCTATGGGCTTCCAACTATCACATTGCAAATTCCACAAGAATAGTCTTAGCGAATGGACTCTTGAGGGGGAAGCTGTAACTCTGTGAGATGAATTAACAGAACACAAAGCAGTTTCTCAGAAAGCTTCTTTCCAGTTTTTAACGGAAGGTATTTCCTTTTTCACCATTGCCCTCTAAGGGCTTCCAAAGATCACTTTGCAAATTCCACAAGAACAGTCTTAGGAAAAGGCTTCCTGAGGGAAAAGCTGTAACTCTGTGAGATGAATTAACAGAACACAAAGCAGTTTCCCAAAAACCTTCTTTCCAGTTTTTAACGGAAGATATTTCCTTTTTCACCTTTGCCCTCTATGGGCTTACAAATATCACTTTGCCAATTCCACAAGAACAGTCTTAGCGAAAGGCTTCTTGAGGGGAAAGCTGTAACTCTGTGAGATGGATTATCAGAACACAAAGCAGTTCCTCAGAAAGCTTCTTTCCAGTATTTAACGGAAGATATTCCCTTTTTCACCATAGCCCTCTATGGGCTTCCAAATATCACTTTGCAAATTCCACAAGAACAGTCTTAGTGAAAAATTTCTTGAAGGCAAAGCTGTAAGTTTCTGAGATTAAATAGCAGAACACAAAGCAGTTTCTCAGAAAGCTTCTTTACAGTTTTTAACGGAAGATATTTCCTTTTTCACCATAGCACCTTATGGGCCTCCAAATATCCCTTTGCCAATTCCACTAGAACAGCCTTAGCGAAAGGCTTCTTGAAGGGAAAGATGTAACTCTCTGAGATGAATTAACAGAACACAAAGCAGTTTCTCAGAAAGCTTCTTTTCAGTTTTTAACTGAAGATATTTCCTTTTTCACCATAGCCCTCTGTGGGCTTTCAAATATCACTTTGGAAGTTCCACAAGAACATTTTTAGCGAAAGTCTTCTTGAGGGAAAGCTGTAACTCTGTGAGTTGAATTAACAGAACACAAACAGTTTCCCAGAAAGCTTCTTTCCAGTTTTTAATGGAAGATATTTCCTTTTTCACCATAGACCTCTATGGGCTTCCAAATATCACCTTGTAAATTCCACAAGAACAGTCTTAGCGAAAGGCTTCTTGAGGGAAAGCTGTAACTCTGTGAGTTGAATTAACAGAACACAAAGCAGTTTCTCAGAAAGCTTCTTTCAGTTTTTAACTGAAGATATTTCCTTTTTCACCATAGCCCTCTGTGGGCTTTCAAATATCACTTTGGAAGTTCCACAAGAACATTTTTAGCGAAAGTCTTCTTGAGGGGAAAGCTGTAACTCTGTGAGTTGAATTAACAGAACACAAACAGTTTCCCAGAAAGCTTCTTTCCAGTTTTTAATGGAAGATATTTCCTTTTCACCATAGACTTGTAGGGGGTTCCAAATATCACCTTGTAAATTCCACAAGAACAGTCTTAGCGAAAGGCATCTTCAGGGGAAAGCTGTAACTCTGTGAGTTGAATTAACAGGACACAAAGCAGTTTCTCAGAAAGCTTCCTTCCAGTTTTTAACGCATGATATTTCCTTTTTCACCATAGCCCTCTTAGGGCTTTAAAATATCACTTTGAAAATTCCACAAGAATAGTGTTAGAGAAAAGGTTCTTGAGGCAAAAGCTGTAACTTTGTGAGATGAATTAAGAGAACACAAAGCAGTTTCCCAGAAAGCTTCTTTCCAGTTTTTAACAGAAGATATTTCCTTTTTCACCATAGGCCTCTATGGGCTTCCAAATATCCCTTTGCAAATTCCACAACAACAGTCTCAGAGAAAGGCTTCTTGAGAGGAAAGCTATAACTCTGTGAGATGAATTATCACAACGCAAAGCAGTTTCTCAGAAAGCTTCTTTCCAGTTTTGAACGGAAGATATTTCCTTTTTCAACATAGCCCTCTATGGGCTTCCAAATATCACCTTTCCAATTCCACAAGAACAGCCTTAGCGAAAGGCTTCTTGAAGGGAAAGATGTGACTATGTAAGATGAGTTAACAGAACACAAAGCAGTTTCTCAGAAAGCTTCTTTCCATTTTTTAACGGAAGATATTTCCTTTTTCACCATAGCCCTCTATGGGCTTCCAAATATCACTTTGCAAATTCCACAAGAACAGTCTTAGCGAAAGTCTTCTTGAGGGAAAGCTGTAACTCTGTGAGATGAATTAAGAGAACACAAAGCAGTTACTCAGAAAGCTTCTTTCCAGTTTTTAACTGAAGATATTTCCTTTTTCAATATAGCCCTACATGGGCTTCCGAATATCAATTTGCCAATTCCACAAGAACAGCGATAGTAAAGGCTTCTTGAAGGGAAAGCTGTAACTCTGTGAGATGAATTAACAAAACACAAAGCAGTTTCCCAAAAAGCTTCTTTCCAGTTTTTAACGGAAGATATTTCCTTTTTCACCATAGCCCTCTATTTGCTTCTAAATATCACTTTGCAAATTCCACAAGAACAGTCTTAGCGAAAGGCTCCTTGAGGGAAAAGCTGTAACTCCGTGAGATGAATTTACAGAACACAAAGCAGTTTCCCAGAAAGCTTCTTTCCAATTTCTAACTGAAGATGTCTGCTTTCTCACCATAGCCCTCTATGGGCTTCCAAATATCAGTTTGCATATTCCACAAGAACAGCCTTAGAGAAAGGCTTCTTGAGGGGAAATCTGTAACTCTGTGAGATGAATTAAGAGAACACAAAGCAGTTTCTCAGAAAGCTTCTTTCCAGTTTTTAACGGAAGATATTTCCTTTTTCACCATAGCCCTCTAAGAGCTTCCAAATATCACTTTGCAAATTCCACAAGAACAGTCTTAGCGAAACGCTTCTTGAGGGGAAAGCTGTAACTGTGAGTTGAATTAACAGAACACAAAGCAGTTTCTCAGAAAGCTTCTTTCCAGTTTTTAACGGAAGATATATATTTTTTTCACCATAGCCCTCTATGGGCTTCTAAATATCACTTTGAAAATTCCACAAGACCAGCCTTAGCGAAAGGCTTCCTTAAGGGAAAGCTGTAACTCTGTGAGATGAATTAACAGAACAATAAGCAGTTTCTCAGAAAGTTTCTTTGCAGTTTTTAACGGAAGATATTTCCTTTATCACCATAGCCCCATATGGGCTTCCAAATATCAGTTTTCAAATTCCAGAAGAACAGTCTTAGCGAAAGTCTTCTTGAGGGGAAAGCTGTAACTCTGTGAGATGAATGAAGAGAACACAAAGCAGTTTCCCAGAAAGCTTCTTTCCAGTTTTTAACTGAAGATGTCTCCTTTCTCACCATAGCCCACTATGGGCTTCCAAATATCACTTTGCAAATTAAACAAGAACAGTCTTAGCGAAAGGCTTTTTCAGGGGAAAGCCGTAACTCTGTGAGATGAATTAACAGAACAAAAAGCAGTTTCTCAGAAAGCTTCCTTCCAGTTTTTAACGGAAGATAGTTCCTTTTTCACCATAGCTCTCTATGGGCTTCCAAATATCACTTTCCATATTCCACAAGAACAGCCTTAGCGAAAAGCTTCTTGAAGGCAAAGCTGTAACTCTGTGAGATTAATTAGCAGAACACAAAGAAGTTTCTCAGAAGCCTACTGTCCAGTATTTAACTGAAGATGTTTCCTTTTTAACCATATCCCTCTAGGGGCTTCCAAATATCACTTTGCAAATTCCATAAGAACAGCCTTAGCGAAAGGCTTCTTGAAGGGAAATATGTAACTCTGTGAGATGAATTAAAAGAACACAAAGCAGTTTCTCAGAAAACTTCTTTTCAGTTTTTAACCGAAGATATTTTCTTTTTCACCTTAGCCCTCCACGGGCTTAAAAATATCACTTTGCAAATTCCACAAGAACAATCTTAGCGAAAGGCTTCTGCAGGGGAAAGCTGTAACTCTGTGAGATAAATTATCAGAACGGAAGCACTTTCTCAGAAAGCATCTTTCCAGTTTTTAACGGAAGATATTTCCTTTTTCACCATAGCCCTCTCTGGGGTTCCAAATATCACTTTTCAAATTCCACAAGAACAGTCTTAACGAAAGTCTTCTTGAAGGGAAACTGTAACTCTGTGAGATGAATGAACAGAACACAGAGCAGTTTCTCAGAAAGCTTCTTTCCAGTTTTGAACAGAAGATATTTCCCTTTTCACCATAGCGCTCTATGGGCTTCCAAAT
Organism: Erythrocebus patas; assembly: GCA_023783455.1. NCBI lineage: Eukaryota > Metazoa > Chordata > Mammalia > Primates > Cercopithecidae > Erythrocebus > Erythrocebus patas. The sequence goes on from JAKFHT010003979.1 coordinate 51,173, forward strand.
ATCACCTTACAAATTCCACAAGAACAGTCTTAGACAAAAGCTTCTTGAGGGGAAAGCTGTACCTCTGGGAGATGAATTAACAGAACACAAAGCAGTTTCTCAGAAAGCTTCTTTCCAGTTTTTAACGGAAGATATTTCCTTTTTCACCAGAGCCCTCTATGGGCTTCCAAATATCACTTTGCAAATTCCACAAGAGCAGCCTTAGCGAAAATCTTCTGAAGGGAAAGCTGTAACACTGTGAGATGAATTAGCAGAACACAAAGCACTTTCTCAGAAAGCTACTTTCCAGTTTTTAAGGGAAGATATTTACTTTTTCACCATAGGCCTCAACGGGCTTCCAAATATCACTTTGCCAATTCCACAAGAACAGCCTTAGGGAAAGGCTTCTTGAAGGGAAAGCTGTAACTCTGTGAGATGAATTAACAGAACACAAAGCAGTTTCCCAGAAACCTTCTGTCCAGTTTTTAACGGAAGATATTTCCTTTTTCTCCATAGCCCTCTATGGGCTTCCAAATTTCACTTTGCAAATTAAACAAGAACAGTCTTAGCGAAAGGCTTCTAGAGGGGAAAGTTGTAACTCTGTGAGCTGAATTAACAGAACAAAAAGCAGTTTCTCAGAAAGCTTCTTTCCAGTTTTTAACGGAAGATTGTTCCTTTTTCACCATAGGCGCTATGGGCTTCCAAATATCACTTTACAAATTCTACAAGAACAGCCTTAGCGAAGGCCTCTTGAAGAAAGATGTAACCCTGTGAGATGAATTAACAGAACACAAAGCAGTTTCCCAGGAAGCTTCTTTCCAGTTTTTAACGGAAGATATTTCCTTTTCACCATAGCCCTGTATGGGCTTCCAAATATCACTTTACAAATTCTACAAGAACAGCCTTAGCGAAAAGCTTCTTGAAGGCAAAGATGTAACTCTGTGAGATGAATTAACAGAACACAAAGCAGTTTCTCAGAAAGCTTCTTTCCAGTTTTTAACGGAAGAATGTTCCTTTTTCACCATAGCCCTCTATGGGCTTCCAAATATCACTTTACAAATTCCACAAGAACAGCCTTAGCGAAAAGCTTCTTGAAGGCAAAATGTAACTCTGTGATATGAATTAACAGAACACAGAGCAGTTTCTCATAATGCTTCTTTCCAGGTTCTAAAGGAAGATATTTCCTTTTTCACCATAGCCCTCTATGGGCTCCCAAATATCACTTTGCAAATTCCACAAGAACAGCCTTAGCGAAAGGCTTCTCGAAGGGAAAGATGTGACTCTGTGAGATGAAATAACAGAACACAAAGCAGTTTCTCAGAAAGCTTCTTTCCAGTTTTCAACGGAAGATATTCCTTTTTCACCATAGCACTCTATGGGCTTCCAAATATCTCTTTGCAAATTCCAGAAGAACAGTCTTAGAGAAACGCTTCTTGAGGGGAAAGATGTAACTCTGTGAGATGATTTAACAGAACACAATACAGTTTCTCAGAAAGCTTCTTTCTAGTTCTTAATATAAGATATTTCCTTTTTCACCATAGACCTCTATGGGCTTCCAAATATCACTTTCCAAATTCCAGAAGAACAGCCTTAGGAAAGGCTCCTTGAAGGGAAAGCTGTAACTCTCCGAGATGAATTAATAAAACACAATACAGTTTATCAGAAAGCTTCTCTCCAGTTTTTCACGGAAGATATTTCCTTTTTCACCATATCCCTCTATGGGCTTCCAAATATCACTTTGCAAATTCCACAAGAACAGCCTTAGCGAAAGGCTTCTTGAAGGGAAAGATGTAACTCTGTGAGATAAATTAAAAGAATACAAAGCAGTTTCTCAGAAAGCTTCTTTCCAGTTTTTGACGGAAGATATTTCCTTTTTCACCATAGTCCTCTACGGGCTTCCAAATATCACTTTGAAAATTCCACAAGAACAGTCTTAGCAAAAGGTTTCTTGAGGGGAAAGCTGTAACTCTGTGAGATGAATTAGCAGAACACAAAGCAGTTTCTCAGAAAGCTTCTTTCCAGTTTTTAATGGAAGACTTTTTTTTTTTTCACCATAGCCCTCTACCGGCTTCCAAATATCACTTTGCAAATTCCACAAGAACAGTCTTAACGAAAGGTTTCTTGAAGGGTAAGTTGTAACTCTGTGAGATGAACTAACAGAACACGAAGCAGTTTCTCAGGAAGCTTCTTTCCAGTTTTGAGCGGAAGATATTTCCTTTTCACCATAGTCCTCTACGGGCTTCCAAATATCACTTTGAAAATTCCACAAGAACAGTCTTAGCAAAAGGTTTCTTGAGGGGAAAGCTGTAACTCTGTGAGATGAATTAGCAGAACACAAAGCAGTTTCTCAGAAAGCTTCTTTCCAGTTTTTAATGGAAGATATTTCCTTTTTCACCATAGCCCTCTACGGGCTTCCAAATATCACTTTGCAAATTCCACAAGAACAGTCTTAACGAAAGGTTTCTTGAAGGGTAAGTTGTAACTCTGTGAGATGAACTAACAGAACACGAAGCAGTTTCTCAGGAAGCTTCTTTCCAGTTTTGAAAGGAAGATATTTCCTTTTATACCATAGCCGTGTATGGGCTTCCAAATATCACTTTTCAAAATCCACAAGAACAGTCTTAGCGAAAAGCTTCTTGATTGGAAAGCTGTAACTCTGTAAGATGAATTAACAGAACAGAAAGCAGTTTCTCAGAAAGCTTCTTTCCAGTTTTTAACGGAAGATATTTCCTTTTCACCATAGCCTCTATGGGCTTCCAAATATCACTTTCAAATTCCACAAGAACAGTCTTAGCGAAAGGCTTCTTGAGGAAAGCTGTAACTCTGTGAGATGAATTAACAGAACACAATACAGTTTCTCAGAAAGCTTCTTTACAGTTTTAACGGAAGATATTTCCTTTTCACCATAGCCCTCTATGGGCTTCCAAATATCACTTTGCAAATTCCACAAGAACAGTCTTAGCGAAAAGCTTCTTGATGGGAAAGCTGTAACTCTGTAAGATGAATTAACAGAACAGAAAGCAGTTTCTCAGAAAGCTTCTTTCCAGTTTTTAACGGAAGATACTTTCTTTTTCACCATAGCCCGGTATGGGCTTCCAAATATCACTTTTCAAATTCCACAAGAACAGTCTTAGCGAGAGGCTTCTTGAGGGGAAAGCTGTAACTCTATGAGATGAATTAACAGAACACAATACTGTTTCTCAGAAACCTTCTTTATAGTTTTTAACGGAAGATATTTCCTTTTTCACCATAGCTCTCTATGGGCTTCCCAATATCACTTTGCAAATTCCACAAGAACTGTCTTAGCGAAAGGCTTCTTGAGGGGAAACCTGTAACTCTGTGAGATGAATTAACAGAACACAAAGCAGTTTCTCACAAAGCTTCTTTCCAGTTTTTAACGGAAGATATTTCCTTTTTCTCCTTAGCCCTCTACAGGCTTGCAAATATCACTTTGCAAATTCCACAAGAACAGTCTTAGCGAAAGGCTTCTTGAGGGGAAAGCTGTAACTTTGTGAGATGAATTAAGAGAACACAAAGCAGTTTCCCAGAAAGCTTCTTTCCAGTTTTAACAGAAGATATTTCCTTTTCACCATAGGCCTCTATGGCTTCCAAATATCCCTTTGCAAATTCCACAACAACAGTCTCAGAGAAAGGCTTCTTGAGAGGAAAGCTATAACTCTGTGAGATGAATTTACAGAACACAAAGCAGTTTCTCAAGCTTCTTTCCAGTTTTGAACGGAAGATATTTCCTTTTCAACATAGCCTCTATGGGCTTCCAAATATCACCTTTCCAATTCCACAAGAACAGCCTTAGCGAAAGGCTTCTTGAAGGAAAGATGTGACTATGTAAGATGAGTTAACAGAACACAAAGCAGTTTCTCAGAAAGCTTCTTTCCATTTTTAACGGAAGATATTTCCTTTTCACCATAGCCTCTATGGGCTTCCAAATATCACTTTGCAAATTCCACAAGAACAGTCTTAGAAAGTCTTCTTGAGGAAAGCTGTAACTCTGTGAGATGAATTAAGAGAACACAAAGCAGTTACTCAAGCTTCTTTCCAGTTTTTAACTGAAGATATTTCCTTTTCAATATAGCCCTACATGGGCTTCCAAATATCACTTTGCCAATTCCACAAGAACAGCGATAGTAAAGGCTTCTTGAAGGAAAGCTGTAACTCTGTGAGATGAATTAACAAAACACAAAGCAGTTTCCCAAAAGCTTCTTTCCAGTTTTTAACGGAAGATATTTCCTTTTCACCATAGCCCTCTATTTGCTTCTAAATATCACTTTGCAAATTCCACAGAACAGTCTTAGCGAAGGCTCCTTGAGGGAAAGCTGTAACTCCGTGAGATGAATTTACAGAACACAAAGCAGTTTCCCAGAAAGCTTCTTTCCAATTTCTAACTGAAGATGTCTGCTTTCTCACCATAGCCCTCTATGGGCTTCCAAATATCAGTTTGCATATTCCACAAGAACAGCCTTAGAGAAAGGCTTCTTGAGGGGAAATCTGTAACTCTGTGAGATGAATTAAGAGAACACAAAGCAGTTTCTCAGAAAGCTTCTTTCCAGTTTTTAACGGAAGATATTTCCTTTTCACCATAGCCCACTATGGGCTTCCAAATATCACTTGCAAATTCCACAAGAACAGTCTTAGCGAAACGCTTCTTGAGGGAAAGCTGTAACTGTGAGTTGAATTAACAGAACACAAAGCAGTTTCTCAGAAAGCTTCTTTCCAGTTTTTAACGGAAGATATATATTTTTCACCATAGCCCCTATGGGCTTCTAAATATCACTTTGAAAATTCCACAAGACCAGCCTTAGCGAAAGGCTTCCTTAAGGAAAGCTGTAACTCTGTGAGATGAATTAACAGAACAATAAGCAGTTTCTCAGAAAGTTTCTTTCCAGTTTTGAAAGGAAGATATTTCCTTTTCACCATAGCCCTCTAAGGGCTTACAAATATCACTTTGAAAATTCTCAAGAACAGCCTTAGCGAAAGGCTTCTTGAGGGAAAGCTGTAACTCTGTGAGTTGAATTAACAGAACACAAAGCAGTTTCCCAGAAAGCTTCTTTCCAGTTTTTAACGGAAGATATATATTTTTTTCACCATAGCCCTCTATGGGCTTCTAAATATCACTTTGAAAATTCCACAAGACCAGCCTTAGCGAAAGGCTTCTTGAGGAAAGCTGTAACTCTGTGAGATGAATTAACAGAACAATAAGCAGTTTCTCAGAAAGTTTCTTTGCAGTTTTTAACGGAAGATATTTCCTTTATCACCATAGCCCATATGGGCTTCCAAATATCAGTTTTCAAATTCCAGAAGAACAGTCTTAGCGAAAGTCTTCTTGAGGGGACAGCTGTAACTCTGTGAGATGAATGAAGAGAACACAAAGCAGTTTCCCAGAAAGCTTCTTTCCAGTTTTTAACTGAAGATGTCTCCTTTCTCACCATAGCCCACTATGGGCTTCCAAATATCACTTTGGAAATTCCACAAGAACAATCTTAGCGAAAGGCTTCTTGAGGGGAAAGCCGTAACTCTGTGAGATGAATTAACAGAACAAAAAGCAGTTTCTCAGAAAGCTTCCTTCCAGTTTTTAACGGAAGATAGTTCCTTTTCACCATAGCCCTCTATGGGCTTCCAAATATCACTTTCCATATTCCACAAGAACAGCCTTAGCGAAAAGCTTCTTGAAGGCAAAGCTGTAACTCTGTGAGATTAATTAGCAGAACACAAAGAAGTTTCTCAGAAGCCTACTGTCCAGTATTTAACTGAAGATGTTTCCTTTTTAACCATATCCCTCTAGGGGCTTCCAAATATCACTTTGCAAATTCCATAAGAACAGCCTTAGCGAAAGGCTTCTTGAAGGGAAATATGTAACTCTGTGAGATGAATTAAAAGAACACAAAGCAGTTTCTCAGAAAACTTCTTTTCAGTTTTTAACCGAAGATATTTTCTTTTTCACCTTAGCCCTCCACGGGCTTAAAAATATCACTTTGCAAATTCCACAAGAACAATCTTAGCGAAAGGCTTCTGCAGGGGAAAGCTGTAACTCTGTGAGATAAATTATCAGAACGGAAGCACTTTCTCAGAAAGCTTCTTTTCAGTTTTTAACGGAAGATATTTCCTTTTTCGCCGTAGCCCTCTACCGGCTTCCAAATATCACTTTGCAAATTCCACAAGAACAGTCTTAACGAAAGGCTTCTTGAGGGGTAAGTTGTAACATTGTGAGATAAACTAACAGAACACGAAGCAGTTTCTCAGGAAGCTTCTTACCAGTTTTGAACGGAAGATATTTCCTTTTTCTCCATAGCCGTGTATGGTCTTCGAAATATCACTTTTCAAAATCCACAAGAACAGTCTTAGCGAAAAGCTTCTGGAGCAAAAAGCTGTAACACTGTAAGATGAATTAACAGAACAGAAAGCAGTTTCTCAGAACGCTTCTGTCCAGTTTTTAACGGAAGATATTTACTTTTTCACCATAGGCCTCAACGGGCTTCCAAATATCACTTTGCCAATTCCACAAGAACAGCCTTAGGGAAAGGCTTCTTGAAGGAAAGCTGTAACACTGTAAGATGAATTAACAGAACAGAAAGCAGTTTCTCAGAACGCTTCTGTCCAGTTTTTAACGGAAGATATTTCCTTTTCCACCATAGCCCGGTATGGGCTTCCAAATATCACTTTTCAAATTCCACAAGAACAGTCTTAGCGAAAGGCTTCTTGAGGGGAATGCTGTAACTCTGTGAGATGAATTAAGAGAACACAAAGCAGTTTCTCACAAAGCTTCTTTTCAGTTTTTAACGGAAGATATTTCCTTTTTCACCATAGCCCTCTATGGACTTCCAAATATGACTTTGCAAATTCCACAAGAACAGTCTTTCCGAAAGGCTTATTGAGCGGAAAGCTGTAACTCTGTGAGATGAATTAACAGAACACAAAGCAGTTTCCCAGAAAGCTTCTTTCCAGTTTTTAACGGAAGATATTTCCTTTTTCACCATAGCCCTCTATGGGCTTTCAAATATCACTTTGCAAATTCCACAAGAACAGTCTTAGCGAAAGGCCTCTTGAGGGGAAAGCTGTAACATTCTGAGATGAATTAACAGAACACAAAGCAGTTTCTCAGAAAGCTTCTTTCCAGTTTTTAACGGAAGATATTTCCTTTTTCACCATAGCCCACTACGGGCTTCCGAATATCACTCTGCAAATTCCACAAGAACAGTCTTAGCGAAAGTCTTCTTGAGGGGAAAGCTATAATTCTGTGAGATGAATTAACAGAACACATACCCGTTTCTCAGAAAGCTTCTTTACAGTTTTTAACGGAAGATATTTCCTTTTTCACCAGAGCCCTCTATGGGCTTCCAAATATCACTTTGCAAATTCCACAAGAACAGTCTTAGCGAAAGGCTTCTTGAGGTAAAAGATGTAACTCTGTGAGATGAATCAAAATGACACAAAGCAGTTTCTCAGAAAGCTTCTTTCCAGTTTTTAACGTAAGATATTTCCTTTTTCACCACAGTCCTGTATGGGCTTCCAAATATCACTTGTTAAATTCCACAAGAACAGTCTTAGCAAAACGCTTCTGGAGGGGAAATCTGTAACTCTGTAAGATGAATTAACAGAACACAAAGCAGTTTCTCAGAAAGCTTCTTTAGCGTTTTTAACGGAAGACATTTCCTTTTTCAGCATAGCCCTCTACGGGCTTCCAAATATCACTTTGTAAATTCCACAAGAACAGGCTTAATGAAAGGCTTCTTGAGGGGAAAGTTGTAACTCTGTGAGATGAACTAACAGAACAGGAAGCAGTTTCTCAGAAAGCTTCTATCCAGTTTTTAACGGAAGATATTTCCTTTTTCACCATAGCCGTCTAAGGGCTTACAAATATCACTTTGAATATTCCACAAGAACAGCCTAAGCGAAAGGCTCCTTGAAGGGAAAGATGTAACTCTGTGAGATGAATTAGAAGAACACAAAGCAGTTCCTCAGAAAGCTTCTTTTCATTTTTTAACGGAAGATATTTCCTTTTTCACCATAGCCCTCTATGGGCTTCCAAATATCACTTTGAAAATTCCACAAGAACAGCCTTAGCGAAAGGCTTCTTGAAGGAAAGATGTAACTCTGTGAGATGAATTAGAAGAACACAAAGCAGTTCCTCAGAAAGCTTCTTTTCATTTTTTAACGGAAGATATTTCCTTTTTCACCATAGCCCTCAATTGGCTTCCAAATATCACTTTGCGAATTCCACAAGAACAGTCTTAGCGAAAGGGCTCTTGAGGGGAAAGCTGTAACTCTGTGAGATGATTGAACAGAACACAATACAGTTTCTCAGAAAGCTTCATTCCAGTTTTTAACGGAAGATATTTCCTTTTTCACCATAGCCCTCTAAGGGCTTCCAAATATCAGTTTGTAAATTCCACAAGAACAGTCTTAGCGAAAGGGTTCTTGAGGGGAAAGCTGTAACTCGGTGAGATGAATTAACAGAACACAAAGCAGTTTCTCAGAAAGCTTCTTTCCAGTTTTTTAACTGAAGATATTTCCTTTTCACCATAGCCCTCTATGGGCTTCCAAATATCACTTTGCAAATTCCACAAGAACAGCCTTAGAGAAAGGCTTCTTGAGGGAAAGCTGTAACTCTGTGAGATGAATTAACAGAACACAATACAGTTTCTCAGAAAGCTTCTTTCAGTTTTTAACGGAAGATATTTCCTTTTCACCATAGCCTCTATGGGCTTCCAAATATCACTTTGCAAATTCCACAAGAACAGTCTTAGCGAAAGGCTTCTTGAAGGAAAGATGTAACTCTGTGAGATGAATTAACAGAACACAAAGCAGTTTCTCAGAAAGCTTCTTTCCAGTTTTTAACGGAAGATATTTCCTTTTCACCATAGCCCTCTATGGGCTTCCAAATATCACTTTTCAAATTCCACAAGAACAGTCTTAGCGAAAGGCTTCTTGAAGGAAAGCTGTAACTCTGTGAGATGAATTAACAGAACACAAAGCAGTTTCTCAGAAAGCTTCTTTCCAGTTTTTAACGGAAGATATTTCCTTTTCACCATAGCCCTCTATGGGCTTCCAAATATCACTTTGCAAATTCCACAAGAACAGTCTTAGCGAAAGGCTTCTTGAGGGAAAGCTGTAACTCTGTGAGATGAATTAACAGAACACAAAGCAGTTTCTCAGAAAGCTTCTTTCCAGTTTTTAACGGAAGATATTTCCTTTTCACCATAGCCCTCTATGGGCTTCCAAATATCACTTTTCAAATTCCACAAGAACAGTCTTAGCGAAAGGCTTCTTGAGGGAAAGCTGTAACTCTGTGAGATGAATTAACAGAACACAAAGCAGTTTCTCAGAAAGCTTCTTTCCAGTTTTTAACGGAAAATATTTCCTTTTTCACCATAGCCTTCTGTGGGCTTCCAAATATCACTTTGCAAATTCCACAAGAACAGTCTTAGCAAAAGGCTTCTTCAGGGGAAAGCTGTAACTCTGTGAGATGAATTAACAGAACACAAAGCAGTTTCCCACAAAGCTTCTTTCCAGTTTTTAACGGAAGATAATTCCTTTTTCACCATAGCCCTCTATGGGCTTCCAAATATCACTTTGCAAATTCCACAAGAACAGCCTTAGCGAAAGGCTTCTTGAAGGGAAAGCTGTAACTCTGTGAGATGAATTAACAGAACACAAAGCAGTTTCTCAGAACGATTCTTTCATGTTTTTAACGGAATATATTTCCTTTTCACCATAGCCCTCTATGGGCTTCAAATATCACTTTCCAAATTCCACAAGAACAGCCTTAGCGAAAGGTTCTTGAGGGAAAGCTGTAACTCTGTGAGATGAATTAACAGAACACAAAGCAGTTTCTCAGAAAGCTTCTTTCCAGTTTTTAACAGAAGATATTTCCTTTTCACCATAGCCCTCTATGGGCTTCCAAATATCACTTTCCAAATTCCACAAGAACAGCCTTAGAGAAAGGCTTCTTGAGGGAAAGCTGTAACTCTGTGAGATGAATTAACAGAACACAAAGCAGTTTCTCAGAAAGCTTCTTTCCAGTTTTTAACGGAAGATATTTCCTTTTCACCATAGCCCTCTATGGGCTTCCAAATATCACTTTGCAAATTCCACAAGAACAGTCTTAGCGAAAGGTTCTTGAGGGAAAGCTGTAACTCTGTGAGATGAATTAACAGAACACAAAGCAGTTTCCCAGAAAGCTTCTTTCAGTTTTTAACGGAAGATATTTCCTTTTCACCATAGCCCTCTATGGGCTTCCAAATATCACTTTGCAATTCCACAAGAACAGTCTTAGCGAAAGGCTTCTTGAGGAAAGCTGTAACTCTGTGAGATGAATTAACAGAACACAATACAGTTTCTCAGAAAGCTTCTTTCCAGTTTTTAACGGAAGATATTTCCTTTTCACCATAGCCCTCTATGGGCTTCCAAATATCAGTTTGTAAATTCCACAAGAACAGTCTTAGCGAAAGGGTTCTTGAGGGGAAAGCTGTAACTCGGTGAGATGAATTAACAGAACACAAAGGTGTTTCTCAGAAACTTTCTTTCCAGTTTTTACCTGAAGATATTTCCTTTTTCACCATAGCCCTCTATGGGATTCCTAATATCACTTTCCAAATTCAACAAGAACAGCCTTAGAGAAAGGCTTCTTGAGGGGAAAGCTGTAACTCTGTGAGATGAATTAACAGAACACAATACAGTTTCTCAGAAAGCTTCTTTACTGTTTTTAACGGAAGATATTTTCTTTTTCACCATAGCCCTATATGGGCTTCCAAATATCACTTTGCAAATTCCACAAGAACAGTCTTAGCGAAAGGCTTCTTGAAGGGAAGGATGTAACTCTGTGAGATGAATTAAAGGAACACAATACAGTTTCTCTGAGAGCTTCTATACAGTTTTTAACGGAAGACATTTCCTTTTTCACCATAGCCCGTTATGGGCTTCCAAATATCACTTTTCAAATTCCACAAGAACATTCTTAGCAAAAAGCTTCTTGAAGGGAAAGCTGTAACTCTGTGAGATGAATTAACAGAACACAAAGCAGTTTCTCAGAAAACTTTTTTACAGTGTTTAACGGAATATATTTCCTTTTTCACCACAGCTTTCCAAGGGCTTCCAAATATCACTTTCCAAATTCCACAAGAACAGTCTTAGCGAAGGGCTTCTTGAGGGGAAAGCTGTAACTCTGTGAGATGAATAAACAGAACACAAAGCCGTTTCTCAGAAAGCTTCTTTCCAGTCTTTAACGGAAGATATTTCCTTTTTCACCATAGCCCTCTATGGGCTTCGAAATATCACATTTAAAATTCCACAAGAACATTCTTAGCGAAAGGCTTCTTAAGGGGAAAGCTGTAACTCTGTGAGATGAATTAACAGAACACAAAGCAGTTTCTTAGAAAGCTTCTTTCCAGTTTTTAACGGAAGATATTTCCTTTTTCTCCATAGCCCTCTATGGGATTACAAATATCACCTTGCAAATTCCACAACAACAGTCTTAGCGAAAGGCATCTTGAGGGAAAAGCTGTAACTCTCTGATATGAATTAACAGAACACAAAGCAGTTTCTCAGAAATCTTCTTTCCAGTTTTTAACGGAAGATATTTCCTTTTTCACCATAGCCCTCTATGGGCTTCCAAATATCACTTTGCAAATTCCACAAGAACAGCCTTAGCAAAAAGCTTATTGCAGGCAAAGCTGTAACTCTGTGAGATGAATTAGCAGAACACAAAGCAGTTTCTCAGAAAGCTTCTTTTCAGTTTTTAACGGAAGATATTTCCTTTTTCACCTTAGGCTTCTATGGGCTTCCAAATATCACTTTCCCAATTCCACAAGAACATCCTTAGCGAAAGGGTTCTTGAGGGGAAAGCTGTAACTCTGTGAGATGAATTAACAGAAAACAAAGCAGTTTCTCAGAAAGCTTCTTTCCAGTTTTTAACAGAAGATATTTCCATTTTCAACATAGCCCTCTGTGGGCTTCCGAATATCACTTTCCAAATTCCAGAAGAAGAGCCTTAGAGAAAGTCTTCTTGAGGAGAAAGCTGTAAGTTTGTGGGATGAATTAACAGAACACAAAGCAGTATATCAGAAAGCTTCTTTCCAGTTTTTAACGGAAGATATTTCATTTTTCACCATAGGACTCTATGGGCTTCCAAATATTACTTTGCAAATTCCACAGGAACAGTCTTAGCGAAAGGGTTCTTGAGGGGAAAGCTGTAACTCTGTGACATGAATTAACAGAATACAAATCAGTTTCCCAGAAAGCTTCTTTTCAGTTTTTAACGAAAGATATTTCTCTTTTCTCCATAGCCCTCCTTGGGCTTCCAAATATCACTTTGCAAATTCCACAAGAACAGTCTTAGCGAAAGGGTTCTCGAGGGGAACGCTGTAACTCTCTGAGATGCATTAACAGAACACAAAGCAGTTTATCAGAAAGCTTCTTTCCACTTTTTAACTGAAGATGTTTCCTTTTTCTCCATAGCCCTCTATGGGCTTCCAAATATCACTTTCCAACTTCCACAAGAACAGCCTTAGCGAAAGGCTTCTTGAAGGGAAAGATGTAACTCTGTTAGATGAATTAACAGAACACAAAGCAGTTTCTCAGAAAGCTTCTTTCCAGTTTTTAACGGAAGATATTTCCTTTTTCATCATAGTCTTCTATGGGCTTCCAAATATAACTTTGCAAATTCCACAAGAACAGACTTAGCGAAAGGATTCTTGAAGGGAAAGCTGTAACACCGTGAGATGAATTAGCAGAACACAAAGCAGTTTCTCAGAAAGCTTCCTTCCACTTTTAAATGGTAGGTATTTCCTTTGTCACCATAGCCCTCTATGAGCTTCCAAATATCACTTTGCAAATTCCACAAGAACAGTCTTAACGAAAGGATTCTTGAAGGGAAAGTTGTAACTCTGTGAGATGAATTAACAGAACACAATACAGTTTCTCAGAAAGCCTCTTTAGAGTTTTTAACAGAAGATATTTCCTTTTACACCATAGCCCTCTATTGGCTTCCAAATATGACCTTGCAAATTCCACAAGAACAGCCTTAGCGAAAGGCTTCTTGAGGGAAAAGCTGTAACTCTCTGAGATGAATTAACAGAACACAAAGCCGTTTCTCAGAAAACTTCTTTCCGGTTTTTAAAGGAAGATATTTCCTTTTTCACCATAGCCCTCTATGGGCTTCCAAATATCACTTTGCGAATTCCGCAAGAACAGTATTAGCGAAAGGCTTCTTGAGGGGAAACCTGTAACTCTGTGAGATGAATTAACAGAACAAAAAGCAGTTTCCCAGAAAGATTCTTTCCAGTTTTTAACGGAAGATATTTCCTTTTTCTCCGTAGCCCTCTATGGGCTTCCAAATATCACCTTGCAAATTCCGCAAGAACAGTCTTAGCGAAAGTCTTCTTGAGGGGAAAGCTGTAACTCTGTGAGATGAATTAAGAGAACACAAAGCAGTTTCTCAGAAAGCTTGTTTTCAGTTTTTAACTGAAGATGTTTCCTTTCTCAACATAGCCCTCTAGGGGCTTCCAAATATCACTTTGCATATTTCACAAGGACAGCCTTAGCGAAAGGCTTCTTGAAGGGAAAGATGTAACTCTGTGAGATGAACTAGCAGAACACAAACCAGTTTCTCAGAAAGCTTCTTTCCAGTTTTTAACTGAAGGTATTTCCTTTTTCACCATAGTCTTCTACGGGCTTCCAAATATCACTTAGCAAATTCCACAAGAACAGCCTTAGCGAAAGGCTTCTTGAAGGAAAGCTGTAACTCTGTGAGATGAATTAAGAGAACACAAACTGTTTCTCAGAAAGCTTCTTTCCAGTTTTTAACTGAAGATATTTCCTTTTTTACCATAGCCCTCTATGGGCTTACAAAATCACTTTGCAAATTCCACAAGAACAGCCTTAGCGAAAGGCTTCTTGAACGGAAAGGTGTAACTCTGTGAGATGAATTAACAGAACACAATACAGTTTCTCAGAAAGCTCTTTTCAGTTTTTAACGGAGGATATTTCCTTTTTCACCATTGCCCTTTATGGGCTTCAAAATATCACTTTGCAAATTCCACAAGAACAGCCTCAGCGAAAGGCTTCTTGAAGGGAAAGATGTAACTCTGTGAGATGAATTAACAGAACACAAAACAGTTTCTCAGAAAGCTTCTTTTACGCTTTCAACTGAAGATATATCCTTTTTCACCATATCCCGCTACAGGCTTCCAAATATCACTTTGCAAATTCCACAAAAACAGTCTTAGCAAAAGGCTTCTTGAGGGTTAAGCTGAAACACTGTGAGAATAATTAAGAGAACACAAAACAGTTTCTCAGAAAGCTTCTTTACAGTTTTTAACTGAAGATATTTCCTTTTTCACCATAGACCTCTATGGGCTTCCAAATATCACTTTGCAAATTCCACCAGAACAGTCTTAGTGAACGGCTTGTTGAGAGGAATGCTGTAACTCTTTGAGAAGAATTAACAGAACACAAAGCAGTTTATCAGAAAGCTTCTTTCCAGTTTTTATCTGAGGTCATTTCCTTTTTCATTATAGCCCTCTATGGGCTTCCAATATCACTTTGCAAATTCCACAAGAACAGTCTTAGCGAAAGTCTTCTTGAAGGGAAAGCTGTAACCTTGTGAGATGATTTAAGAGAACACAAAGCAGTTTCTCAGACAGCTCCTTTTCCGCTTTTAACTGAAGATATATCCTTTTTCATAATAGCCCTCTATGGGCTTTGAAAATCACTTTGCAAATTCCACTAGAACAGTCTTAGCGGGAGACTTCTTGAGGGGAATGCTGTAACTGCAAGACATGAATTAACAGAACAAAAAGCAGTTTCACAGAAACCTTCTTTTCAATTTTTATCTTTGGATATTTCCCTTTTCACTATAGCCCTCTATGGGCATCCAAATATCACTTTGCAAATTCCACAAGAACAGTCTTTGTGAACGGGTTGTTGAGGGGAAAGCTGTAACTCTGTGAGATGAATTAACAGAACACAAAGCAGTTTCTCAGAAATCTTCCTTCCAGTTTTTAACGGAAGATATTTCCTTTTCACTATAGCCCTCTATGGGCTTCCAAATATCACTTTGCAAATTCCACAAGAATAGTCTTAGGGAAAGGTTTCTGGAGAGGAAACCTGTAACCCTGTTGGATGAATTAATAGAACACACAGCAGTTTCTCAGAAAGCTTCTTTCCAGTTTTTAACGGAAGATATTCCCTTTTTCACCACAGCCCTCTATGGGCTTCAAAATATCACTTTGCAAATTCCACAAGAACAGTCTTTGCGAAGGCTTCTTGAGGGAAAGCTGTAACTCTGTGAAATGAATTAACAGAACACAAAGCAGTTTCTCAGAAACCTTCTTTTCAGTTTTTATCTTAGGATATTTTCTTTTCACCATAGCCTCTATGGGCTTCAAAATATCACTTTGCAAATTCCACAAGAACAGTCTTAGTGAAAGGCTTCTTGAGGAAAGCTGTAATTCTGTGAGATGAATTAACAGAACACAAAGCAGTTTCTCAGAAAGCTTCTTTCCAGTTTTTAACTGAAGATATTTCCTTTTTCACCATAGCCCTCTATGGGCTTCCAAATATCACTTTGCAAATTCCACAAGAAGAGTCTTAGTGGAAGCCTTCTTGAGGAGAAAGCTGTAACTCTTGAAATGAATTAACAGAACACAAAGCCGTTTCTCAGAAAGTTCTTTTCAGTTTTTATCTTAGGATATTTTCTTTTTCACTATTGCCCTCTATGGGCTTCCAAATATCACTTTGAAAATTCCACAGAAACAGTGTTAGCGAAAGGCTTCTTTAGGGGAAAGCTGTAACACTGTGAGATGAATTAAGAGAACACCAACCAGTTTCTCAGAAACCTTCCTTTCTGCTTTAAACTGAAGATATATTCTTTCTCACCATAGCCCTCTATGGGCCTCCAAATATCATTTTACAAATTCCACAACAACAGTCTTAGCGGAAGGCTTCTTGAGGGGAAAGCTGTAACTCTGTGAGATGAATTTACAGATCACAACGCAGTTCCTCAGAAACCTTCTTTTCAGTTTTTTCTTAGGATATTTAGTTTTTCACTATAGCCCTCTATGGGCTTCAAAATATCACTTTGCAAATACCACAAGAACAGTCTTAGCAAAAGGCTTCCTGTGGGGAAAGCTGTAACTCTGTGAGATGAATTAACAGATCACAAAGCAGTTTCTCAGAAACCTTCTTTTCAGTTTTTAACGGAAGATATTTCCTTTTTCACTATAGCCCTCTATGGGCTTCAAAATATCACTTTGCAAATACCACAAGAACAGTCTTAGCAAAAGGCTTCCTGTGGGGAAAGCTGTAACTCTGTGAGATGAATTATCAGTACACAAAGCAGTTTCTCAGAAAGCTTCTTCTACACTTTTAACTGAAGATATATCCTTTTTCACAATAACCCTTATGGGCTTCCAAATATCACTTCACATTCCACAAGAACAGTCTTAGTGAAAAGCTTCTTGAGGGGAAAGCTGTAATTCTGGGAGATGAATTAACACAACAAAAAGCAGTTTCTCAGAAAGATTCTTTTCAGTTTTTAACGGAAGGAATTTTCTTTTTCACAATAGACCTCTAAGGGCTTCCAAATACCACTATGCAAAATTCCACAAGAACCGTCTCAGTGAACGGCTTGTTAAGGAGAAAGCTGTAACTCTGTGAAATGAATTAAGAGAACACAAAGCAGTTTCTCAGAAAGCTTCTTTTCCACTTTTAACTGAATATGTATCCTTTTCACCATAGCCCTATATGGGCTTCCAGAGATCACTTTACAAATGCTACAAGAACCGTCTTAGCGGAAGGCTTCTTTAGACAAAAGCTGTAACACTGTGAGATGAATTAAGAGAACACAAAGCAATTTCTCAAAAAGCTTCTTTACAGTTTCTATCTGGGGACATTTCCTTTGTCACCATAGCCCTCTTTGGGCTTCCAAATATCACTTTGCAAATTTCACAAGAACACTCTTAGCGAAAGGCTTCTTGAAGGGAAAGCTGTAAATCTGTGAGATGAATTAACAGATCACAAAGCAGTTTCTCAGAAAGCTTCTTTCCAGTTTTTAACTGAAGATATTTCCTTTTTCACAATAGCGCTCTAGTGGCTTCCAAATATCACTTTGCAAATTCCACAAGAACAGTCTTAGCGAAAGGACTCTTGAGGGGAAAGTTGTAACTCTGTGAGATGCATTGGCAGAGCACAAAGCGGTTTCTCAGAAAACGTCTTTCCAGTTTTTAAGGAAAGATATTTCTTTTTTCACCATAGCCCTCTATGGGCTTCCAAATATCACTTTGCAAATTCCACAAGAACAGTCTTAGCGAAAGGCTTCTTGAGGGGAAAGCTGTAACTCTGTGAGATGAATTAACAGAACACAAAGCAGTTTCTCAGAAAGCTTCTTTTCCGCTTTTAACTGAAGATATATCCTTTTTCACCATAGCCCTCTATGGGCTTCCAAATATCACTTTCCAAATTCCAGAAGAGCAGTCTTAGCGAAAGGCTACTTGAGAGGAAAGCTGTAACTCTGTGAGACGAATTAACAGAGCAGAAAGCAGTTTCTCAGAAAGCTTCTTTTCAGTTTTTAACAGAAGATATTTCCTTTTTCACCATAGACCTCTAGAGGATTCCAAATATCACTTTGCAAATTCCACAAGAACAGTCTTAGTGAACGGCTTGTTGAGGGGAAAGCTGTAACTCTGTGAGACGAATTAACAGAACACAAAGCAGTTTCTCAGAAAGCTTCTTTCCAGTTTTTATCTGAGGACATTTCCTTTATCACCATAGCCCTCTATGGGCTTCCAAATATCACTTTACAAATTCCACAAGAACAGTCTTAGCGGAAGGCTTCTTGAGGAGAAAGCTGTAACTCTGTGAGATGAATTAACAGAACACAAAGCAGTTTCTCAGAAACCTTCTTTTCAGTTTTTATCTTAGGTTAGTTCCTTTTTCACTATAGAACTCTATGGGCTTCCAAATATCACTTTGTAAATTCCACAAGAACATTCTTAGTGAACGGCTTGTTGAGGACAAAGCTGTAACTCTGTGAGACGAAATAACAGAACCCAAAGCAGTTTCTCAGAAATATTCTTTCCAGTTTTTATCTGAGGACATTCCCTTTATCACCAAAATCTTCTAAGGGTTTCCAAATATCACTTTGTAAATTCCACCAGGACAGTCTTAGCGAAAGGAGAAAGCTGTAAATCTGTGAGATGAATTAAGAGAACACAAAGCAGTTTCTCAGAAAGCTTCTTTTCCGCTTTTAACTGAAGATATATCCTTTTTCACCATAGCCCTATATGGGCTTCCAAATATCACTTTGCAAATTCCACAAGAACAGTCTTAGTGAAGAGCTTGTTGAGGGGAAAGCTGTAACACTGTGAGACGAATTAACAGAGCACAAAAATGTTTATAAGAAAGCTTCTTTCCAGTTTTTATCAGAGGACGTTTCCTTTATCCCAATAGCCCTTTATGGGCTTCCAAATATCACTTTGCAAATTCCCCAAGAGCAGTTTTAGCGAAAGGCTTCTTGAGGGGAAAGCTGTAACTCTGTGAGATGAATAAAGAGGACACAAAGCAGTTTCTCAGAAACCTTCTTTCAGTTTTTATCTTAGGATATTTCCTTTTCACCATAGACCTCTATGGGCTTCCAAATATCACTTTGTAAATTCCACAAGAACAGTCTTAGTGAAAGGCTTCTTGAGGGAAAGCTGTAACTCTGTGAGATGAATTAACAGAACACAAAGCAGTTTCTCAGAAAGTTTCTTTCCAGTTTTTAACTGAAGATATTTCCTTTTCACCATAGCCCTCTATGGGCTTCCAAATATCACTTTGTAAATTCCACAAGAACAGTCTTAGCGAAAGGTTCTTGAGGAAAGCTGTAACTCTGTGAGATGAATTAAGAGAACACAAAGCAGTTTCTCAGAAAGTTTCTTTCCAGTTTTTAACTGAAGATATATCCTTTTTCACCATAGCCCTCTTTGGACTTCCAAATATCTCTTTGCAAATTCCAAAAGTACAGTCTTAGTGAATGGCTTGTTGAGGGGAAAGCTGTAACTCTGAGAGATGAATTAACAGAACACAAAGCAGTTTCTCAGAAAGCTTCTTTCCAGTTTTTCGGAAGATATTTCCTTTTCACCATAGCCCTTTATGGGCTTCCAAATATCACTTTGCAAATTCCACAAGAACAGTCTTAGCGAAAGGCTTCTTGAGGGGAAAGCTGTAACTCTGTGAGATGAATTAAGAGAACACAAAGCAGTTTCTCAGAAAGCTTCTTTTCCGCTTTTAACTGAAGATATATCCTTTTTCACCATAGCCCTCTAAGGGCTTCCAAATATCACTTTACCAATTCCACAAGAACAGTTTTAGTGGAAGGCTTCTTGAGAGGAAAGACGTAGCTCTTTGAGATGAATTAGCACACACAAAGCAGTTTCTCAGAAACCTTCTTTTCAGTGTCTATCTTAGGATATTTCCTTTTTTACCTTAGCCCTCTGTGGGCTTCCAAACATCACTTTGCAAATTCCACAAAAACAGTCTTAGCGAATGGCTTCTTGAGTGGAAAGCTGTAACTCTGTGAGATGAATTAACAGAAAACAAAGCAGTTTCTCAGAAAGTTTCTTTCCAGTTTTTAACGGAAGATATTTCCTTTTTCACCATAGCCCTCATTGAGCTTCCAAATATCACTTTGCAAATTCCACAAGAACAATCTTAGCGAAAGGACTCTTGAAGGGAAAGCTGTAACTCTGTGAGATGAATTAAAAAAACACAAAGCAGTTTCTCAGAAATCTTCTTTCTAGTTTTTAAAGGAAGATATTTCCTTTTTCACCATAGGCCTGTATGGGATTCCAAATATCACTTAGCAAATTCCACAAGAACAGCCTTAGCGAAAGCCTTCTTTAAGGGAAAGACGTAACAATGTGAGATGAATTAACAGAACACAAAGCAGTTTCTCAGAAAGCTTCTTTCCAGTTTTTAAAGGAAGATATTTCCTTTTTCACCATAGCCCTGTATGGGGCTCAAATATCACTTTTCAAATTCCACAAGAACAGCTTTAGCGAAAAGCTTCTTGAGCAGAAAGCTGTAACTCTGTGAGATGAATTAACAGGACACAAAGCAGTTTCCAGGAAAGCTTCTTTCCAGTTTTTAACGGAAGATATTTCCTTTTTCACCGTAGCCCTCTATGGGCTTCCAAATATCACTTTGCAAATTCCACAGGAACAGCCTTAGCGAAAGATTTCTTGAAGGGAAAGCTGTAACACTGTGAGATGAAGTAGCAAAACACAAAGCAGTTTCTCAGAAAGCTTCTCTCCAGTTTTAACGGAAGATATTTCCTTTTTCACCATAGACCTCTATGGGGTTCCAAATATCACTTTGCAAATTCCACAAGAACAGCCTTAGCGAAAGGCTTCTTGAGGGGAAAGCTGTAACTATGTGAGATGAATTAACAGAACACAAAACAGTTTCCCAGAACGCTTCATTCCAGTATTTAACATAAGATATTTCCTTTTTCACCATAGCCCACTCTGGGATTCCAGATATCACCTTGCGAATTCCACAAGAACAGTCTTAGCGAAAGGCATCTTCAGGGGAAAGCTGTAACTCTGTCAGATGAATTAGAAAAACACAAAGCAGTTTCTCAGAAAGCTTCTTTCCAATTTTTAACTAAAGATTTTCCTTTCTCACCATAGCCCTCCATGGGCTTCCAAATATCACTTTGCAAATTCCACAAGAACAGTCTTAGCGAAAGGCTTCTTGAGGGGAAAGCTGTAACTCTGTGAGTTGAATTAACAGAAGACAAAGCAGTATCTCAGAAAGCTTCTTACCAGTTTTTAACGGAATATATTTCCTTTTTCACCATAGCCTCTTTGGGCTTCCAAATATCACTTTGCAAATTCCACAAGAACAGCCTTAGCAAAAGGCTTCTTGAAGGAAAGCTGTAACTCTGTGAGATGAATTAACAGAACACAAAGCAGTTTCTCAGAAAGCTTCTTTCCAGTTTTTAACGGAATATATTTCCTTTTTCACCATAAGCCACTTTGGGCTTCCAAATGTCACTTTGCAAATTCCACAAGAACAGCCTTAGCAAAAAGCTTCTGAAGGGAAAGCTATAACTCTATGAGATGAATTAGCAGAACCCTAAGCAGTTTCTCAGAAAGCTTCTTTCCAGTTTTTAACGGAAGATATTTCCTTTTCACCATAGCCCTCTATGGGCTTCCAAATATCACTTTCTAAATTCCACAAGAACAGCCTTAGCGAAAGGTTCTTGAAGGAAAGCTGTAACTCTGTGAGATGAATTAACAGAACACAAAGCAGTTTCTCAGAAAGCTTCTTTCCAGTTTTTAACGGAAGATATTTCCTTTTCACCATAGCCCTCTATGGGCTTCCAAATATCACTTTGCAAATTCCACAAGAACAGCCTTAGAGAAAGGCTTCTTGAAGGAAAGCTGTAACTCTGTGAGATGAATTCACAGAACACAGAGCAGTTTCTCAGAAAGCTTCTTTCCAGTTTTGAACGGAAGATATTTCTTTTTCACCATAGCCCTCTATGGGCTTCCAAATATCACTTTGCAAATTCCACAAGAACAGCCTTAGCGAAAGGTTCTTGAAGGGAAAGATGTAACTCTGTGAGATGAATTAACAGAACACAGAGCAGTTTCTCAGAAAGCTTCTTTCCAGTTTTGAACGGAAGATATTTCCTTTTCACCATAGCCCTCTATGGGCTTCCAAATATCCCTTTGCCAATTCCACAAGAACAGCCTTAGCGAAAGGCTTCTTGAAGGGAAAGATGTAACTCTGTGAGATGAATTAACAGAACACAGAGCAGTTTCTCAGAAAGCTTCTTTCCAGTTTTGAACGGAAGATATTTTTTTCACCATAGCCCTCTATGGGCTTCCAAATATCCCTTTGCCAATTCCACAAGAACAGCCTTAGCGAAAGGCTTCTTGAAGGAAAGATGTAACTCTGTGAGATGAATTCACAGAACACAGAGCTGTTTCCCAGAAAGCTTCTTTCCAGTTTTGAACGGAAGATATTTCTTTTTCACCATAGCCCTCTATGGGCTTCCAAATATCACTTTGCCAATTCCACAAGAACAGCCTTAGCGAAAGGCTTCTTGAAAGGAAAGATGTAACTCTGTGAGATGAATTAACAGAACACAGAGCAGTTTCTCAGAAAGCTTCTTTCCAGTTTTGAACGGAAGATATTTCCTTTTCACCATAGCCTCTATGGGCTTCCAAATATCACTTTGCCAATTCCACAAGAACAGCCTTAGCGAAAGGCTTCTTGAAGGGAAAGATGTAACTCTGTGAGATGAATTAACAGAACACAGAGCAGTTTCTCAGAAAGCTTCTTCCAGTTTTTAACGGAAGATATTTCCTTTTCACCATAGCCCTCTATGGGCTTCCAAATATCCCTTTGCCAATTCCACAAGAACAGCCTTAGCGAAAGGCTTCTTGAACGGAAAGCTGTAACCTGTGAGATGAATTAACAGAACACAGAGCAGTTTCTCAGAAAGCTTCTTTCCAGTTTTGAATGGAAGATATTTCCTTTTCACCATAGCCCTATGGGCTTCCAAATATCCTTTGCCAATTCCACAAGAACAGCCTTAGCGAAAGGCTTCTTGAAGGAAAGATGTAACTCTGTGAGATGAATTAACAGAACACAGAGCAGTTTCTCAGAAAGCTTCTTTCCAGTTTTGAACGGAAGATATTTCCTTTTCACCATAGCCCTCTATGGGTTTCCAAATATCACTTTGCCAATTCCACAAGAACAGCCTTAGCGAAAGGCTTCTTGAAGGAAAGATGTAACTCTGTGAGATGAATTCACAGAACACAGAGCAGTTTCTCAGAAAGCTTCTTTCCAGTTTTGAACGGAAGATATTTCCTTTTCACCATAGCCCTCTATGGGCTTCCAAATATCCTTTGCCAATTCCACAAGAACAGCCTTAGCGAAAGGCTTCTTGAAGGAAAGATGTAACTCTGTGAGATGAATTAACAGAACACAGAGCAGTTTCTCAGAAAGCTTCTTTCCAGTTTTGAACGGAAGATATTTCCTTTTCACCATAGCCCTCTATGGGCTTCCAAATATCACTTTGCCAATTCCACAAGAACAGCCTTAGCGAAAGGCTTCTTGAAGGAAAGATGTAACTCTGTGAGATGAATTAACAGAACACAGAGCAGTTTCTCAGAAAGCTTCTTTCCAGTTTTGAGCGGAAGATATTTCCTTTTCACCATAGCCCTCTATGGGCTTCCAAATATCCCTTTGCCAATTCCACAAGAACAGCCTTAGCGAAAGGCTTCTTGAAGGAAAGATGTAACTCTGTGAGATGAATTAACAGAACACAGAGCAGTTTCTCAGAAAGCTTCTTTCCAGTTTTGAACGGAAGATATTTCCTTTTCACCATAGCCCTCTATGGGCTTCCAAATATCCTTTGCCAATTCCACAAGAACAGCCTTAGCGAAAGGCTTCTTGAAGGAAAGATGTAACTCTGTGAGATGAATTAACAGAACACAGAGCAGTTTCTCAGAAAGCTTCTTTCCAGTTTTGAACGGAAGATATTTCCTTTTCACCATAGCCCTCTATGGGCTTCCAAATATCACTTTCCAAATTCCACAAGAACAGCCTTAGAGAAAGGCTTCTTGAAGGAAAGATGTAACTCTGTGAGATGAATTAACAGAACACAGAGCAGTTTCTCAGAAATCTTCTTTCCAGTTTTGAACGGAAGATATTTCCTTTTCACCATAGCCCTATGGGCTTCCAAATATCCCTTTGCCAATTCCACAAGAACAGCCTTAGAGAAAGGCTTCTTGAAGGAAAGATGTAACTCTGTGAGATGAATTAACAGAACACAAAGCAGTTTCTCAGAAAGCTTCTTTCCAGTTTTGAACGGAAGATATTTCCTTTTCACCATAGCCCTCTATGGGCTTCCAAATATCCTTTGCCAATTCCACAAGAACAGCCTTAGCGAAAGGCTTCTTGAAGGAAAGATGTAACTCTGTGAGATGAATTCACAGAACACAGAGCAGTTTCTCAGAAAGCTTCTTCCAGTTTTAACGGAAGATATTTCCTTTTCACCATAGCCCTATGGGCTTCCAAATATCACTTTGCCAATTCCACAAGAACAGCCTTAGCGAAAGGCTTCTTGAAGGAAAGATGTAACTCTGTGAGATGAATTAACAGAACACAGAGCAGTTTCTCAGAAAGCTTCTTTCCAGTTTTGAACGGAAGATATTTCCTTTTCACCATAGCCTCTATGGGCTTCAAATATCCTTTGCCAATTCCACAAGAACAGCCTTAGCGAAAGGCTTCTTGAAGGAAAGATGTAACTCTGTGAGATGAATTAACAGAACACAGAGCAGTTTCTCAGAAAGCTTTTTCCAGTTTTGAACGGAAGATATTTTTTTCACCATAGCCCTCTATGGGCTTCCAAATATCCTTTGCCAATTCCACAAGAACAGCCTTAGCGAAAGGCTTCTTGAAGGAAAGATGTAACTCTGTGAGATGAATTAACAGAACACAGAGCAGTTTCTCAGAAAGCTTCTTTCCAGTTTTGAACGGAAGATATTTCCTTTTCACCATAGCCCTATGGGCTTCCAAATATCCTTTGCCAATTCCACAAGAACAGCCTTAGCGAAAGGCTTTGAAGGAAAGATGTAACTCTGTGAGATGAATTAACAGAACACAGAGCAGTTTCTCAGAAAGCTTCTTTCCAGTTTTGAACGGAAGATATTTCCTTTTCACCATAGCCCTCTATGGGCTTCCAAATATCACTTTGCCAATTCCACAAGAACAGCCTTAGCGAAAGGTTCTTGAAGGAAAGATGTAACTCTGTGAGATGAATTCACAGAACACAGAGCAGTTTCTCAGAAAGCTTCTTTCCAGTTTTGAACGGAAGATATTTCCTTTTTCACCATAGCCCTATGGGCTTCCAAATATCCCTTTGCCAATTCCACAAGAACAGCCTTAGCGAAAGGCTTCTTGAAGGAAAGATGTAACTCTGTGAGATGAATTAACAGAACACAGAGCAGTTTCTCAGAAAGCTTCTTTCCAGTTTTGAACGGAAGATATTTCCTTTTTCACCATAGCCCTCTATGGGCTTCAAATATCACTTTGCCAATTCCACAAGAACAGCCTTAGCGAAAGGCTTCTTGAAGGGAAAGATGTAACTCTGTGAGATGAATTCACAGAACACAGAGCAGTTTCTCAGAAAGCTTCTTCCAGTTTTTAACGGAAGATATTTCCTTTTTCACCATAGCCCTCTATGGGCTTCCAAATATCCCTTTGCCAATTCCACAAGAACAGCCTTAGCGAAAGGCTTCTTGAAGGGAAAGATGTAACTCTGTGAGATGAATTAACAGAACACAGAGCAGTTTCTCAGAAAGCTTCTTTCCAGTTTTGAACGGAAGATATTTCCTTTTTCACCATAGCCCTCTATGGGCTTCCAAATATCCTTTGCCAATTCCACAAGAACAGCCTTAGCGAAAGGCTTCTTGAAGGAAAGATGTAACTCTGTGAGATGAATTAACAGAACACAGAGCAGTTTCTCAGAAAGCTTCTTTCCAGTTTTGAACGGAAGATATTTCCTTTTTCACCATAGCCCTCTATGGGCTTCCAAATATCCCTTTGCCAATTCCACAAGAACAGCCTTAGAGAAAGGCTTCTTGAAGGGAAAGATGTAACTCTGTGAGATGAATTAACAGAACACAGAGCAGTTTCTCAGAAAACTTCTTTCCAGTTTTGAACGGAAGATATTTCCTTTTTCACCATAGCCCTCTATGGGCTTCCAAATATCCCTTTGCCAATTCCACAAGAACAGCCTTAGCGAAAGGTTTCTTGAAGGGAAAGATGTAACTCTGTGAGATGAATTAACAGAACACAAAGCAGTTTCTCAGAAAGCTTCTTTCCAGTTTTGAACGGAAGATATTTCCTTTTTCACCATAGCCCTCTATGGGCTTCAAATATCACTTTGCAAATTCCACAAGAACAGCCTTAGCGAAAGGCTTCTTGAAGGAAAGATGTAACTCTGTGAGATGAATTCACAGAACACAGAGCAGTTTCTCAGAAAGCTTCTTTCCAGTTTTGAACGGAAGATATTTCCTTTTTCACCATAGCCCTCTATGGGCTTCCAAATATCACTTTGCCAATTCCACAAGAACAGCCTTAGCGAAAGGCTTCTTGAAGGAAAGATGTAACTCTGTGAGATGAATTAACAGAACACAGAGCAGTTTCTCAGAAAGCTTTTTCCAGTTTTGAACGGAAGATATTTCTTTTTCACCATAGCCCTCTATGGGCTTCCAAATATCACTTTGCCAATTCCACAAGAACAGCCTTAGCGAAAGGCTTTGAAGGGAAAGATGTAACTCTGTGAGATGAATTAACAGAACACAGAGCAGTTTCTCAGAAAGCTTCTTTCCAGTTTTGAACGGAAGATATTTCCTTTTTCACCATAGCCCTCTATGGGCTTCCAAATATCCTTTGCCAATTCCATAAGAACAGCCTTAGCGAAAAGGCTCTTGAAGGGAAAGATGTAACTCTGTGAGATGAATTAACAGAACACAGAGCAGTTTCTCAGAAAGCTTCTTTCCAGTTTTGAACGGAAGATATTTTTCACCATAGCCCTCTATGGGCTTCCAAATATCCTTTGCCAATTCCACAAGAACAGCCTTAGCGAAAGGCTTCTTGAAGGAAAGATGTAACTCTGTGAGATGAATTAACAGAACACAGAGCAGTTTCTCAGAAAGCTTCTTTCCAGTTTTGAACGGAAGATATTTCCTTTTCACCATAGCCCTCTATGGGCTTCCAAATATCACTTTCCAAATTCCACAAGAACAGCCTTAGCGAAAGGTTCTTGAAGGGAAAGATGTAACTCTGTGAGATGAATTCACAGAACACAGAGCAGTTTCTCAGAAAACTTCTTTCCAGTTTTGAACGGAAGATATTTCCTTTTCACCATAGCCTCTATGGGCTTCCAAATATCCTTTGCCAATTCCACAAGAACAGCCTTAGCGAAAGGCTTCTTGAAGGAAAGATGTAATTCTGTGAGATGAATTAACAGAACACAGAGCAGTTTCTCAGAAAGCTTCTTTCCAGTTTTGAACGGAAGATATTTCCTTTTTCACCATAGCCCTCTATGGGCTTCCAAATATCACTTTGCCAATTCCACAAGAACAGCCTTAGCGAAAGGCTTTTGAAGGAAAGATGTAACTCTGTGAGATGAATTCACAGAACACAGAGCAGTTTCTCAGAAAGCTTCTTCCAGTTTTTAACGGAAGATATTTCCTTTTCACCATAGCCTCTATGGGCTTCCAAATATCCTTTGCCAATTCCACAAGAACAGCCTTAGCGAAAGGCTTCTTGAAGGAAAGATGTAACTCTGTGAGATGAATTAACAGAACACAGAGCAGTTTCTCAGAAAGCTTCTTTCCAGTTTTGAACGGAAGATATTTCCTTTTTCACCATAGCCCTCTATGGGCTTCCAAATATCCCTTTGCCAATTCCACAAGAACAGCCTTAGCGAAAGGCTTCTTGAAGGGAAAGATGTAACTCTGTGAGATGAATTAACAGAACACAGAGCAGTTTCTCAGAAAGCTTCTTTCCAGTTTTGAACGGAAGATATTTCCTTTTTCACCATAGCCTCTATGGGCTTCCAAATATCCTTTGCCAATTCCACAAGAACAGCCTTAGAGAAAGGCTTCTTGAAGGGAAAGATGTAACTCTGTGAGATGAATTAAGAGAACAAAGAGCAGTTTCTCAGAAATCTTCTTTCCAGTTTTGAACGGAAGATATTACCTTTTTCACCATAGCCCCCTATGGGCTTCCAAATATCCCTTTGCCAATTCCACAAGAACAGCCTTAGCGAAAGGTTTCTTGAAGGGAAAGATGTAACTCTGTGAGATGAATTAACAGAACACACAGCAGTTTCTAAGAAAGCTTCTTTCCAGTTTTGAACGGAAGATATTTCCTTTTTCACCATAGCCTCTATGGGCTACCAACATCACCTTGCCAATTCCACAAGAAAGCCTTTTAGCGAAAGGCTTCTGAAGGAAAGATGTAAGTCTGTGAGATGAATTAACAGAACACAGAGAAGTTTCTCAGAAAGCTTCTTTCCAGTTTTGAACGAAAGATATTTCCTTTTTCACCATAGCGCCTATGGGCTTCCAAATATCACTTTGCCAATTCCACAAGAACAGCCTTAGCAAGGGCTTCTGAAGGAAAGATGTAACTCTGTGAGATGAATTAACAGAACACAGAGCAGTTTCTCAGAAAGCTTCTTTCCAGTTTTCAAGGGAAGATATTTCCTTTTGACCATAGCCATCTATGGGCTTCCAAATATCCTTTGCCATTCCACAAGAACAGCCTTAGCGAAAGGCTTGAGGGGAAAGATGTAATTCTGTGAGATGAATTTACAGAACACAGAGCAGTTTCTCAGAAAGCTTCTTTCCAGTTTTGAACGAAGATATTTCCTTTTTCAGCATAGCCCTCTATGGGCTTCCAAATATCACTTTGCCAATACCAAAAGAACAGTCTTAGCGAAAAGGCTCTTGAAGGAAAGATGTAACTCTGTGAGATGAATTAACAGAACACAGAGCAGTTTCTCAGAAAGCTTCTTTCCAGTTTTGAACGGAAGATATTTCCTTTTTCACCATAGCCCCCTATGGGATTCCAAATATCCCTTTACCAATTCCACTAGAACAGCCTTAGCGAAAGGCTTCTTGAAGGGAAAGATGTAATTCTGTGAGATGAATTAAGAGAACACAGAGCAGTTTCTCAGAAAGCTTCTTTCCAGTTTTGAACGGAAGATATTTCCTTTTCACCATAGCCCTCTATGGGCTTCCAAATATCCCTTTACCAATTCCACAAGAACAGCCTTAGCGAAAGGCTTCTTGAAGGGAAAGATGTAACTCTGTGAGATGAATTAACAGAACACTGAGCAGTTTCTCAGAAAGCTTCTTTCCAGTTTTGAACGGAAGATATTTCCTTTTTCACCATAGCCCTCTATGGGCTTCCAAATATCCCTTTGCCAATTCCACAAGAACAGCCTTAGCGAAAGGCTTCTTGAAGGGAAAGATGTAACTCTGTGAGATGAATTAACAGAACACAGAGCACTTTCTCAGAAAGCTTCTTTCCAATTTTGAACGGAAGATATTTCCTTTTTCACCATAGCCCTCTATGGGCTTCCAAATATCACTTTACCAATTCCACAAGAACAGTCTTAGTGAAAGGCTTCTTGAAGGAAAGATGTAACTCTGTGAGATGAATTAACAGAACACAGAGAAGTTTCTCAGAGCCTCTTTCCAGTTTTGAACGGAAGATATTTCCTTTTTTCAGCATAGCCCTCTATGGAATTCCAAATATCACTTTGCCAATTCCACAAGAACAGCCTTAGCGAAAGGCTTCTTGAAGGGAAAGATGTAACTCTGTGAGATGAATTAACAGAACCCAGAGCAGTTTCTCAGAAAGCTTCTTTCCAGTTTTGAAGGGAAGATATTTCCTTTTTCACCATAGCCCTCTATGGGTTTCGAAATATCACTTTGCCAATTCCACAAAACAGCCTTTGCGAAAGATTTTGAAGGGAAAGATGTAACTCTGTGAGATGAATTAACAGAACAGAGAGCACTTTCTCAGAAAACTCCTTTCCAATTTTGAACGGAAGATATTTCCTTTTTCACCATAGCCCTCTTTGGGTTTCAAAATATCACTTTCCCAATTCCACAAGAACAGCCTTTGGGAAAGACTTCTTGAAGGGAAAGATGTAACTCTGTGAGATGAATTCACAGAACACAGAGCAATTTCTCAGAAAGCTTCTTTTCAGTTTTGAACGGAAGATATTTCCTTTTTCACCAGCCTCTATGGGCTTCCAAATATCCTTTGCCAATTCCACAAGAACAGCCTTAGCGAAAGGCTTCTTGAAGGAAAGATGTAACTCTCTGCGATGAATTAACAGAACACTGAGCAGTTTCTCAGAAAGCTTCTTTCCAGTTTTGAACGGAAGATATTTCCTTTTTCACCATAGCCCCTATGGGCTTCCAAATATCCTTTGCTAATTCCACAAGAACAGCCTTAGCGAAAGGCTTCTTGAAGGAAAGATGTCTGTGAGATGAATTAACAGAACACAGAGCAGTTTCTCAGAAATCTTCTTTCCAGTTTTGAACAGAAGATATTTCCTTTTTCACCACAGCCCTCTATGGGCTTCCAAATATCACTTTGCCAATTCCACAAGAACAGACTTAGCGAAAGGCTTCTTGAAGGGAAAGATGTAACTCTGTGAGATGAATTCACAGAACACAGAGCAATTTCTCAGAAAGCTTCTTTCCAGTTTTGAACGGAAGATATTTCCTTTTTCACCATAGACCCCAAATGGGCTTCCAAATATCCCTTTGCCATTCCACAAGAACAGCCTTAGCGAAAGGCTTCTTGAAGGGAAAGATGTAACTCTGTGAGATGAATTAACAGAACACAGAGCACTTTCTCAGAAAGCTTCTTTCCAGTTTTGAACGGAAGATATTCCTTTTTCACCATAGCCCTCTATGGGCTTCCAAATATCACTTTGCCAATACCAAAAGAACAATCTTAGCGAAAGGCTTCTTGAAGGGAAAGATGTAACTCTGTGAGATGAATGAACAGAACACAGAGCAGTTTCTCAGAAAGCTTCTTTCCAGTTTTGAACGGAAGATATTTCCTTTTTCACCATAGCCCCTATGGGCTTCCAAATATCCCTTTACCAATTCCACAAGAACAGCCTTAGCGAAAGGCTTCCTGAAGGGAAAGATGTAACTCTGTGAGATGAATTAACAGAACACAGAGCAGTTTCTCAGAAAGCTTCTTTCCAGTTTTGAACGGAAGTTATTTCCTTTTTCACCATAGCCCTCTATGGGCTTCCAAATATCACTTAGCCAATTCCACAAGAACAGCCTTAGCGAAAGGCTTCTTGAAGGGAAAGATGTAACTCTGTGAGATGAATTAACAGAACACAGAGCAGTTTCTCAGAAAGCTTCTTTCCAGTTTTGAACGGAAGATATTTCCTTTTTCACCATAGCCCTCTATGGGCTTCCAAATATCTCTTTGCCAATTCCACAAGAACAGCCTTAGAGAAAGGCTTCTTGAATTGAAAGATGTAACTCTGTCAGATGAATTAACAGAACAAAGAGCAGTTTCTCAGAAATCTTCTTTCCAGTTTTGAACGGAAGATATTTCCTTTTTCACCATAGCCCTCTATGGGCTTCCAAATATCCCTTTGCCAATTCCACAAGAACAGCCTTAGCGAAAGGCTACTTGAAGGGAAAGATGTAACTGTGAGATGAATTAACAGAACACAGAGCAATTTCTCAGAAAGCTTCTTTCCAGTTTTGAACGGAAGATATTTCCTTTTCACCATAGCCCTCTATGGGCTACCAAATATCACTTTTCCAATTCCACAAGAAAGCCTTAGCGAAAGGCTTCTTGAAGGGAAAGATGTAACTCTGTGAGATGAATTAACAGAACACAGAGCAGTTTCTAAGAAAGCTTCTTTCCAGTTTTGAACGGAAGATATTTCCTTTTCACCATAGCCCTCTATGGGCCCAAATATCACTTTGCCAATTCCACAAGAAAGCCTTGGCGAAAGGCTTCTTGAAGGGAAAGATGTAAGTCTGTGAGATGAATGAACAGAACACAGAGAGAAGTTTCTCAGAGAGCTTCTTTCCAGTTTTGAACGGAAGATATTTCCATTTTCAGCCTAGCCCTCTATGGGCTTCCAAATATCACTTTGCCAATTCCACAAGAACAGCCTTAGCGAAGGCTTCTTGAAGGAAAGATGTAACTCTGTGAGATGAATTAACAGAACACAGAGCAGTTTCTCAGAAAGCTTCTTTCCAGTTTTGAAGCGGAAGATATTTCCTTTTCACCATAGCCCTCTATGGGTTTCAAAATATCACTTTGCCAATTCCACAAAACAGCCTTATGAAAAGACTTCTTGAAGGAAAGATGTAACTCTGTGATATGAATTCAGAACACAGAGCAGTTTCTCAGAAAACTTCTTTCCAATTTTGAACGGAAGATATTTCCTTTTCACCATAGCCCTCTTTGGGTTTCAAAATATCCTTTCCCAATTCCACAAGAACAGCCTTTGGGAAAGACTTCTTGAAGGAAAGATGTAACTCTGTGAGATGAATTCACAGAACACAGAGCAGTTTCTCAGAAAGATTCTTTCCAGTTTTGAACGGAAGATATTTCCTTTTCACCATAGCCCTCTATGGGCTTCCAAATATCCTTTGCCAATTCCACAAGAACAGCCTTGAAGGAAAGGCTGAAGGAAAGATGTAACTCTGTGATGGATTAACAGAACACAGAGCAGTTTCTCAGAAAGCTTCTTTCAGTTTTGAACGGAAGATATTTCCTTTTCACCATAGCCCTCTATGGGCTTCCAAATATCCTTTGCCAATTCCACAAGAACAGCCTTAGCGAAAGGCTTCTTGAAGGGAAAGATGTAACTCTGTGAGATGAATTAACAGAACACAGGCAGTTTCTCAAGCTTCTTTCCAGTTTTGAGCGGAAGATATTTCCTTTTCACCATAGACCTCTATGGGCTTCCAAATATCTCTTTGCCAATTCCACAGCCTTAGCGAAAGGCTTCTTGAAGGGAAAGATGTAACTCTGTGAGATGAATTAACAGAACACAGAGCAGTTTCTCAAGCTTCTTTCCAGTTTTGAACGGAAGATATTTCCTTTTTCACCGTAGCCTCTGTGGGCTTCCAAATATCACTTTGCCAATTCCACGAGAACAGCCTTAGCGAAAGGCTTCTTGAAGGAAAGATGTAACTCTGTGAGATCAATTAACAGAACACAGAGCAGTTTCTCAGAAAGCTTCTTTCCAGTTTTGAACGGAAGATATTTCCTTTTCACCATAGCCCTCTATGGGCTTCAAATATCCCTTTGATAATTCCACAAGAACAGCCTTAGCGAAAGGCTTCCTGAAGGAAAGATGTAACTCTGTGAGATTAATTAACAGAACACAGAGCACTTTCTCAGAAAGCTTCTTTCCAGTTTTGAGCGGAAGATATTTCCTTTTCACCATAGCCCCTATGGGCTTCCAAATATCCTTTGCCAATTCCACAAGCAGCCTTAGCGAAAGGCTTCTTGAAGGAAAGATGTAACTCTGTGAGATGAATTAACAGAACACAGAGCAGTTTCTCAGAAAGCTTCTTTCCAGTTTTGAACGGAAGATATTTCCTTTTCACCATAGCCCTCTATGGGCTTCAAATATCCTTTGCCCATTCCACAAGAACAGCCTTAGCGAAAGGCTTCTTGAAGGAAAAGTTGTAACTTTTGAGATGAATTAACAGAACACAGCGCAGTTTCTCAGAAAGCTTCGTTCCAGTTTTGAACGGAAGGTATTTCCTTTTTCACCATAGCCCCCTATGGGCTTCCAAATATCCCTTTACCAATTCCACAAGAACAGCCTTAGCGAAAGGCTTCTTGAAGGGAAAGATGTAACTCTGTGAGATGAATTAACAGAACACAGAGCAGTTTCTCAGAAAACTTCTTTCCAGTTTTGAACGGAAGATATTTCCTTTTTCACCATAGCCCACTTTGGGTTTCAAAATATCACTTTCCCAATTCCACAAGAACAGCCGTTGCGAAAGACTTCTTGAAGGGAAAGATGTAACTCTGTGAGATGAATTCACAGAACACAGAGCAATTTCTCAGAAAGCTTCTTTCCAGTTTTGAACGGAAGATATTTCCTTTTCACCATAGCCCTCTATGGGCTTCCAAATATCCCTTTGCCAATTCCACAAGAACAGCCTTAGCGAAAGGCTTCTTGAAGGGAAAGATGTAACTCTGTGAGATGAATTAACAGAACACAGAGCAGTTTCTCAGAAAGCTTCTTTCCAGTTTTGAACGGAAGATATTTCCTTTTCACCATAGCCCTCTATGGGCTACCAAATATCCTTTGCCAATTCCACAAGAAAGCCTTAGCGAAAGGCTTCTTGAAGGAAAGATGTAACTCTGTGAGATGAAGTAACAGAACACAGAGCAGTTTCTAAGAAAGCTTCTTTCCAGTTTTGAAGAAGATATTTCCTTTTTCAGCATAGCCCTCTATGGGCTACCAAATATCCTTTGCCAATTCCACAAGAAAGCGTTAGCGAAGGCTTCTTGAAGGAAAGATGTAATTCTGTGAGATGAATTAACAGAACACAGAGCAGTTTCTCAGAAAGATTCTTTCCAGTTTTGAACGGAAGATATTTCCTTTTTCACCATAGCCCTCTATGGGCTTCCAAATATCCCTTTGCCAATTCCACAAGAACAGCCTTAGCGAAAGGCTTCTTGAAGGGAAAGATGTAAGTCTGTGAGATGAATTAACAGAACACAGAGCCGTTTCTAAGAAAGCTTCTTTCCAGTTTTGAACGGAAGAAATTTCATTTTTCACCATAGCCCTCTATGGGCTACCAAATATCACTTTGCCAATTCCACAAGAAAGCCTTAGCGAAAGGCTTCTTGAAGGGAAAGATGTAATTCTGTGAGATGAATTAACAGAACACAGAGAAGTTTCTGAGAAAGCTTCTTTCCAGTTTTGAACGGAAGATATTTCCTTTTTCACCATAGACCCCTATGGGCTTCCAAATATCACTTTGCCAATTCCACAAGAACAGCCTTAGCGAAAGGCTTCTTGAAGAGAAAGATGTAACTCTGTGAGATGAATTAACAGAACACAGAGCAGTTTCTCAGAAAGTTCTTTCCAGTTTTGAACGGAAGATATTTCCTTTTTCACATAGCCCTCTATGGGCTTCCAAATATCACTTTGCCCATTCCACAAGAACAGCCTTAGCGAAAGGCTTCTTGAAGGGAAAGATGTAACTCTGTGAGATGAATTAACAGAACACAGAGCAGTTTCTCAGAAACCTTCTTTCCAGTTTTGAACGGAAGATATTTCCTTTTTCACCATAGCCCTCTAAGGGCTATCAAATATCACTTTACCAATTCTACAAGAATCCCTTAGAGAAAGGCTTCTTGAAGGGAAAGATGTAACTCTGTGATGAATTAACAGAACACAGAGCAGTTTCTCAGAAAGCTTCTTTCCAGTTTTGAGCGGAAGATATTTCTTTTCACCATAGCCCTCTATGGGCTATCAAATATCACTTTGCCAATTCTACAAGAACAGCCTTAGAGAAAGGCTTCTTGAAGGGAAAGATGTAACTCTGTGAGATGAATTAACAGAACACAGAGAAGTTTCTCAAGCTTCTTTCCAGTTTTGAGCGGAAGATATTTCCTTTTTCACCATAGCCCTCTATGGGCTTCCAAATATCCTTTGCCATTCCACAAGAACAGCCTTAGCGAACTTCTTGAAGGAAAGATGTAACTCTGTGAGATGAATTAACAGAACACAGAGCAGTTTCTCAAGCTTCTTTCCAAGTTTTGAACGGAAGATATTTCCTTTTTCACCATAGCCCTCAATGGGTTTCCAAATATCCCTTTGCCAATTCCACAAGAACAGCCTTTGCGAAGACTTCTTGAAGGAAAGATGTAACTCTGTGAGATGAATTCACAGAACACAGAGCAGTTTCTCAGAAAGCTTCTTTCAAGTTTTGAGCGGAAGATATTTCCTTTTTCACCATAGCCCTCAATGGGTTTCAAATATCACTTTGCCAATTCCACAAGAACAGCCTTTGCGAAAGACTTCTTGAAGGGAAAGATGTAACTCTGTGAGATGAATTCACAGAACACAGAGCAATTTCTCAGAAAGCTTCTTTCCAGTTTTGAACGGAAGATATTTCCTTTTCACCATAGCCCTCTATGGGCTTCCAAATATCCCTTTGCCAATTCCACAAGAACAGCCTTAGCGAAAGGCTTCTTGAAGGGAAAGATGTAACTCTGTGAGATGAATTAACAGAACCCAGAGCAGTTTCTAAGAAAGCTTCTTTCCAGTTTTGAACGGAAGATATTTCCTTTTTCACCATAGCCCTCTATGGGCTACCAAATATCACTTTACCAATTCCACAAGAAACCCTTAGCGAAAGGCTTTTGAAGGGAAGATGTAATCTGTGAGATGAATTAACAGAACACAGAGAAGTTTCTCATAAAGCTTCTTTCCAGTTTTGAGCGGAAGATATTTCCTTTTTCACCATAGCCCTCTATGGGCTTCCAAATATCACTTTGCCCATTCCACAAGAACAGCCTTAGCAAAGGGCTTCTTGAGGAAAGATGTAACTCTGTGAGATGAATTAACAGAACACAGAGCAGTTTCTCAGAAAGCTTCTTTCCAGTTTTGAGCGGAAGATATTTCCTTTTTCACCATAGCCCTCTATGGGCTTCCAAATATCACTTTGCCAATTCCACAAGAACAGCCTTAGCGAAAAGGCTACTTGAAGGGAAAGATGTAACTCTGTGAGATGAATTAACAGAACACAGAGCAGTTTCTCAGAGAGCTTCTTTCCAGTTTTGAGCGGAAGATATTTCCTTTTTCAGCATAGCCCTATGGGCTTCCAAATATCACTTTGCCAATTCCACAAGAACAGCCTTAGCGAAAGGCTTCTGAAGGAAAGATGTAACTCTGTGAGATGAATTAACAGAACACAGAGCAGTTTCTCAGAAAGCTTCTTTCCAGTTTTGAGCGGAAGATATTTCCTTTTCACCATAGCCCTCTATGGGCTTCAAATATCACTTTGCCAATTCCACAAGAACAGCCTTAGCGAAAGGTTCTTGAAGGAAAGATGTAATTCTGTGAGATGAATTAACAGAACACAGAGCAGTTTCTCAGAAAGCTTCTTTCCAGTTTTGAGCGGAAGAAATTTCCTTTTCACCATAGCCCTCTATGGGCTTCAAATATCACTTTGCCAATTCCACAAGAACAGCCTTAGCGAAGACTTCTTGAAGGAAAGATGTAACTCTGTGAGATGAATTCACAGAACACAGAGCAGTTTCTCAAGCTTCTTTCCAATTTGGAACGGAAGATATTTCCTTTTCACCATAGCCCTCTATGGGTTTCAAAATATCACATTGCCAATTCCACAAGAACAGCCTTGGGAAAGACTTCTTGAAGGAAAGATGTAACTCTGTGAGATGAATTAACAGAACACAGAGCAATTTCTCAAGCTTCTTTCCAGTTTTGAACGCGGAAGATATTTCCTTTTCACCATAGCCCTCTATGGGCTTCCAAATATCCTTTGCCAATTCCACAAGAACAGCCTTAGCGAAAGGCTTTGAGGGAAAGATGTAACTCTGTGAGATGAATTAACAGAACACAGAGCAGTTTCTCAGAAAGCTTCTTTCCAGTTTTGAACGGAAGAAATTTCCTTTTTCACCGTAGCCCTCTATGGGTTTCGAAATATCACTTTGCCAATTCCACAAAACAGCCTTTGCGAAAGACTTCTTGAAGGGAAAGATGTAACTCTGTGAGATGAATTCACAGAACACAGAGCAGTTTCTCAGAAAGCTTCTTTCCAAGTTTTGAGCGGAAGATATTTCCTTTTCGCCATAGCCCTCTTTGGGTTTCAAAATATCACATTCCCAATTCCACAAGAACAGCCTTTGGGAAAGACTTCTTGAAGGGAAAGATGTAACTCTGTGAGATGAATTCACAGAACACAGAGCAATTTCTCAGAAAGCTTCTTTCCAGTTTTGAGCAAGATATTTCCTTTTCACCATAGCCCTCTGGGCTTCAAATATCCCTTTGCCAATTCCACAAGAACAGCCTTAGCGAAAGACTTCTTGAAGGAAAGATGTAACTCTGTGAGATGAATTAACAGAACACAGAGCAGTTTCTCAGAAAGCTTCTTTCCAGTTTTGAGCGGAAGATATTTCCTTTTCACCAGCCTCTATGGGCTTCCAAATATCCCTTTGCCAATTCCACAAGAACAGCCTTAGCGAAAGGCTTCTTGAAGGGAAGATGTAACTCTGTGAGATGAATTAACAGAACACAGAGCAGTTTCTCAAGCTTCTTTCCAGTTTTGAGCGGAAGATATTTCCTTTTCACCATAGCCTCTTGGGCTTCCAAATATCCCTTTGCCCATTCCACAAGAACAGCCTTAGCGAAAGGCTTCTTGAAGGGAAAGATGTAACTCTGTGAGATGAATTTACAGAACACAGAGCAGTTTCTCAGAAGCTTCTTTCCAGTTTTGAGCGGAAGATATTTCCTTTTCACCATAGCCCTCTATGGGTTTCCAAATATCACTTGCCAATTCCACAAGAACAGCCTATGCGAAGACTTCTTGAAGGAAAGATGTAACTCTGTGAGATGAATTCACAGAACACAGAGCAGTTTCTCAGAAAACTTCTTTCCAGTTTTGAGCGGAAGATATTTCCTTTTTCACCATAGCCCTCTATGGGTTTCAAAATATCACTTTCCCAATTCCACAAGAACAGCCTTTGGGAAAGACTTCTTGAAGGAAAGATGTAACTCTGTGAGATGAATTCACAGAACACAGAGCAGTTTCTCAGAAAACTTCTTTCCAGTTTTGAGCGGAAGATATTTCCTTTTTCACCATAGCCCTCTATGGGCTTCCAAATATCCTTGCCAATTCCACAAGAACAGCCTTTAGGAAAGCTTCTTGAAGGAAAGATGTAACTCTGTGAGATGAATTAACAGAACACAGAGCAGTTTCTAAGAAAGCTTCTTTCCAGTTTTGAACGGAAGATATTTCCTTTTTCACCATAGCCCTCTAAGGGCTACCAAATATGACTTTGCCAATTCCACAAGAAGAGCCTTAGCGAAAGGCTTCTTGAAGGGAAAGATGTAAGTCTGTGAGATGAATTAACAGAACACAGAGCAATTTCTCAGAAAGCTTCTTTCCAGTTTTGAACGAAAGATATTTCCTTTTTCACCACAGCCCTCTATGGGCTTCCAAATATCCCTTTGCCAATTCCACAAGAACAGCCTTAGCGAAAGGCTTCTTGAAGGGAAAGATGTAACTCTGTGAGATATATTAACAGAACACAGAGCAATTTCTCAGAAACCTTCTTTCCCGTTTTGAACGGAAGCAGAGAAGTTTCTCAGAAAGCTTCTTTTCAGTTTTGAACGGAAGATATTTCCTTTTTCACCATAGCCCTCTATGGGTTTCGAAATATCACTTTGCCAATTCCACAAAACAGGCTTTGCGAAAGTCTTCTTGAAGGGAAAGATGTAACTCTGTGAGATGAATTCACAGAACACACAGCAGTTTCTCAGAAAACTTCTTTCCAATTTTGAACGGAAGATATTTGCTTTTTCACCATAGCCCACTTTGGGTTTCAAAATATCACTTTCCCAATTCCACAAGAACAGCCTTTGGGAAAGACTTCTTGAAGGGAAGATGTAACTCTGTGAGATGAATTCACAGAACACAGAGCAATTTCTCAGAAAGCTTCTTTCCAGTTTTGAACGGAAGATATTTCCTTTTTCACCATAGCCCTCTATGGGCTTCCAAATATCCCTTTGCCAATTCCACAAGAACAGCCTTAGCGAAAGGCTTCTTGAACGGAAAGATGTAACTCTGTGAGATGAATTAACAGAACACAGAGCACTTTCTCAGAGCTTCTTTCCAGTTTTGACGGAAGATATTTCCTTTTTCAGCATAGCCCTCTATGGGCTTCCAAATATCCTTTGCCAATTCCACAAGAACAGTCTTAGCGAAAGGCTTCTTGAAGGAAAGATGTAACTCTGTGAGATGAATTAACAGAACACCGAGCAGTTTCTCAGAAAGCTTCTTTCCAGTTTTGAGCGGAAGATATTTCCTTTTCACCATAGCCCCTATGGGCTTCCAAATATCACTTTACCAATTCCACAAGAACAGCCTTAGCGAAGGCTTCTTGAAGGAAAGATGTAACTCTGTGAGATGAATTAACAGAACACAGAGCAGTGTCTAAGAAAGCTTCTTTCCAGTTTTGAACGGAAGATATTTCCTTTTTCACCATAGCCCTCTATGGGCTTCCAAATATCCCTTTGCCAATTCCACAAGAACAGCCTTAGCGAAAGGCTTCTTGAACGGAAAGATGTAACTCTGTGAGATGAATTTACAGAACACAGAGCCGTTTCTAAGAAAGCTTCTTTCCAGTTTTGAACGGAAGATATTTCCTTTTTCACCATAGCCCTCTATGGGCTACCAAATATCTCTTTGCCAATTCCACAAGAAAGCCTTAGCGAAAGGCTTCTTGAAGGGAAAGATGTAATTCTGTGAGATGAATTAACAGAACACAGAGCAATTTCTCAGACAGCTTCTTTCCAGTTTTGAACGGAAGATATTTCCTTTTTCACCATAGCCCCCTATGGGCTTCCAAATATCACTTTGCCAATTCCACAAGAACAGCCTTAGCGAAAGGCTTCTTGAAGGGAAAGACGTACCTCTGTGAGATGAAATAACAGAACACGGAGCAGTTTCTCAGAAAGCTTCTTTCCAGTTTTGAACGGAAGATATTTCCTTTTTCACCATAGCCCTCTATGGGCTTCCAAATATCACTTTGCCCATTCCACAAGAACAGCCTTAGCGAAAGGCTTCTTGAAGGGAAAGATGTAACTCTGTGAGATGAATTAACAGAACACTGAGCAGTTTCTCAGAAAGCTTCTTTCCAGTTTTGAACGGAAGATATTTCCTTTTTCACCATAGCCCCCTATGGGCTTCCAAATATCCCTTTGCCAATTCCACAAGAACAGCCTTAGCGAAAGGCTTCTTGAAGGGAAAGATGTAACTCTGTGAGATGAATTAACAGAACCCAGAGTAGTTTCTAAGAAAGCTTCTTTCCAGTTTTGAACGGAAGATATTTCCTTTTTCACCATAGCCCTCTATGGGCTACCAAATATCACTTTACCAATTCCACAAGAAACCCTTAGCGAAAGGCTTCTTGAAGGGAAAGGTGTAAGTCTGTGAGATGAATTAACAGAACACAGAGAAGTTTCTCAGAAAGCTTCTTTCCAGTTTTGAACGAAAGATATTTACTTTTTCACCATAGCCCTCTATGGGCTTCCAAATATCACTTTGCCAATTCCACAAGAAGAGCCTTTGCGAAGGGCTTCTTGAAGGGAAAGATGTAACTCTGTGAGATGAATTAACAGAACACAGAGCAGTTTCTCAGAAAGCTTCTTTCCAGTTTTGAACGGAAGATATTTCCTTTTTCACCATAGCCCTCTATGGGCTTCCAAATATCCCTTTGCCAATTCCACAAGAACAGCCTTAGCGAAAGGCTTCTTGAAGGGAAAGATGTAACTCTGTGAGATGAATTAACAGAACACAGAGCACTTTCTCAGAGAGCTTCTTTCCAGTTTTGAACGGAAGATATTTCCTTTTTCAGCATAGCCCTCTATGGGCTTCCAAATATCCCTTTGCCAATTCCACAAGAACAGCCTTAGCGAAAGGCTTCTTGAAGGGAAAGATGTAACTCTGTGAGATGAATTAACAGAACACAGAGCAGTTTCTAAGAAAGCTTCTTTCCAGTTTTGAACGGAAGATATTTCCTTTTTCACCATAGCCCTCTAAGGGCTACCAAATATCACTTTGCCAATTCCACAAGAAGAGCCTTAGCGAAAGGCTTCTTGAAGGGAAAGATGTAAGTCTGTGAGATGAATTAACAGAACACAGAGCAGTTTCTCAGAAAGCTTCTTTCCAGTTTTGAACGAAAGATATTTCCTTTTTCACCATAGCCCTCTATGGGCTTCCAAATATCCCTTTGCCAATTCCACAAGAACAGCCTTAGCGAAAGGCTTCTTGAAGGGAAAGATGTAACTCTGTGAGATGAATTAACAGAACAAAGAGCAGTTTCTCAGAAATCTTCTTTCCAGTTTTGAACGGAAGATATTACCTTTTTCACCATAGCCCCTATGGGCTTCCAAATATCCTTTGCCAATTCCACAAGAAAGCCTTAGCGAAAGGCTTCTTGAAGGAAAGATGTAACTCTGTGAGATGAATTAACAGAACACAGAGCAGATTCTCAGAAAGCTTCTTTCCAGTTATGAACGGAAGATATTTCCTTTTTCACATAGCCCTCTATGGGCTTCCAAATATCCTTTGCCCATTCCACAAGAACAGACTTAGCTTAAAGGCTTCTTGAAGGAAAGATGTAACTCTGTGAGATGAATTAACAGAACACAGAGCAGTTTCTAAGCTTCTTTCCAGTTTTGAACGGAAGATATTTCCTTTTTCACCATAGCCCTCTATGGGCTACCAAATATCACTTTGCCAATTCCACAAGAAAGCCTTATCGAAGGCTTGAAGGAAAGATGTAAGTCTGTGAGATGAATTAACAGAACACAGAGAAGTTTCTCAGAAAGCTTCTTTCCAGTTTTGAAACGACAGATATTTACTTTTTCACCATAGCCCTCTATGGGCTTCCAAATATCACTTTGCCAATTCCACAAGAACAGCCTTAGCGAAGGCTTCTTGAAGGAAAGATGTAACTCTGTGAGATGAATTAACAGAACACAGAGAAGTTTCTCAGAAAGCTTCTTTCCAGTTTTGAACGAAAGATATTTACTTTTTCACCATAGCCCTCTATGGGCTTCCAAATATCACTTTGCCAATTCCACAAGAACAGCCTTAGCAAAGGGCTTCTTGAAGGAAAAGATGTAACTCTGTGAGATGAATTAACAGAACACAGAGCAGTTTCTCAGAAAGCTTCTTTCCAGTTTTGAACGGAAGATATTTCCTTTTTCACATAGCCCTCTATGGGCTTCCAAATATCCCTTTGCCAATTCCACAAGAACAGCCTTAGCGAAAGGCTACTTGAAGGGAAAGATGTAACTCTGTGAGATGAATTAGCAGAACACAGAGCACTTTCTCAGAGAGCTTCTTTCCAGTTTTGAACGGAAGATATTTCCTTTTTCAGCATAGCCCTCTATGGGCTTCCAAATATCACTTTGCCAATTCCACAAGAACAGCCTTAGCGAAAGGCTTCTTGAAGGAAAGATGTAACTCTGTGAGATGAATTAACAGAACACAGAGCAGTTTCTCCTAAAGCTTCTTTCCAGTTTTGAACGAAGATATTTCCTCTTTCACCGTAGCCTCATGGGCTTCCAAATATCCTTTGCCCATTCCCTCAAGAACAGCCTTAGCGAAAGGCTTCTTGAAGGAAAGATGTAATTCTGTGAGATGAATTTACAGAACACAGAGCAGTTTCTCAGAAAGCTTCTTTCCAGTTTTGAACGGAAGAAATTTCCTTTTTCACAATAGCCCTCTATGGGTTTCCAAATATCACTTTGCCAATTCCACAAAAACAGCCTTTGCGAAGACTTCTTGAAGGAAAGATGTAACTCTGTGAGATGAATTCACAGATCACAGAGCAGTTTCTCAGAAAACTTCTTTCCAATTTTGAACGGAAGATATTTCCTTTTTCGCCATAGCCCTCTTTGGGTTTCAAAATATCACATTCCCAATTCCACAAGAACAGCCTTTGGGAAAGACTTCTTGAAGGGAAAGATGTAACTCTGTGAGATGAATTCACAGAACACAGAGCAATTTCTCAGAAAGCTTCTTTCCAGTTTTGAACGGAAGATATTTCCTTTTCACCATAGCCCTCTATGGGCTTCCAAATATCCCTTTGCCAATTCCACAAGAACAGCCTTAGCGAAAGGCTTCTTGAAGGGAAAGATGTAACTCTGTGAGATGAATTAACAGAACACAGAGCAGTTTCTCAGAAAGCTTCTTTCCAGTTTTGAACGGAAGATATTTTCTTTTTCACATAGCCCTCTATGGGCTTCCAAATATCGCTTTGCCAATTCCACAAGAACAGCCTTAGCGAAAGGCTACTTGAAGGGAAAGATGTAACTCTGTGAGATGAATTAACAGAACACAGAGCACTTTCTCAGAGAGCTTCTTTCCAGTTTTGAACGGAAGATATTTCCTTTTTCAGCATAGCCCTCTATGGGCTTCCAAATATCACTTTGCCAATTCCACAAGAACAGCCTTAGCGAAAGGCTTCTTGAAGGGAAAGATGTAACTCTGTGAGATGAATTAACAGAACACAGAGCAGTTTCTCAGAAAGCTTCTTTCCAGTTTTGAACGAAAGATATTTCCTTTTTCAGCGTAGCCCTCTATGGGCTTCCAAATATCCCTTTGCCCATTCCACAAGAACAGCCTTAGCGAAAGGCTTCTTGAAGGGAAAGATGTAATTCTGTGAGATGAATTTACAGAACACAGAGCAGTTTCTCAGAAAGCTTCTTTCCAGTTTTGAACGGAAGAAATTTCCTTTTTCACCGTAGCCCTCTATGGGTTTCGAAATATCACTTT
Organism: Erythrocebus patas; assembly: GCA_023783455.1. Classification (NCBI taxonomy): domain Eukaryota; kingdom Metazoa; phylum Chordata; class Mammalia; order Primates; family Cercopithecidae; genus Erythrocebus; species Erythrocebus patas. The sequence goes on from JAKFHT010003979.1 coordinate 95,311, forward strand.
GCCAATTCCACAAAACAGCCTTATGAAGACTTCTTGAAGGGAAAGATGTAACTCTGTGAGATGAATTCACAGATCACAGAGCAGTTTCTCAGAAAACTTCTTTCCAATTTTGAACGGAAGATATTTCCTTTTTCGCCATAGCCCTCTTTGGGTTTCAAAATATCACATTCCCAATTCCACAAGAACAGCCTTTGGGAAAGACTTCTTGAAGGGAAAGATGTAACTCTGTGAGATGAATTCACAGAACACAGAGCAGTTTCTAAGAAAGCTTCTTTCCAGTTTTGAAGCGGAAGATATTTCCTTTTTCACACCATAGCCTCTAAGGGCTACCAAATATCACATTGCCAATTCCACAAGAAGAGCCTTAGCGAAAGGCTTCTTGAAGGAAAGATGTAAGTCTGTGAGATGAATTAACAGAACACAGAGCAGTTTCTCAGAAAGCTTCTTTCCAGTTTTGAACGAAGATATTTCCTTTTCACCATAGCCCTCTATGGGCTTCCAAATATCCTTTGCTAATTCCACAAGAACAGCCTTAGCGAAAGGCTTCTTGAAGGGAAAGATGTAACTCTGTGAGATGAATTAACAGAACACAGAGCAGTTTCTCAGAAATCTTCTTTCCAGTTTTGAACGGAAGATATTACCTTTTCACCATAGCCCCTATGGGCTTCCAAATATCCTTTGCCAATTCCACAAGAAAGCCTTAGCGAAAGGCTTCTTGAAGGGAAAGATGTAACTCTGTGAGATGAATTAACAGAACACAGAGCAGTTTCTCAGAAAGCTTCTTTCCAGTTTTGAACGGAAGATATTTCCTTTTCACATAGCCCTCTATGGGCTTCCAAATATCCCTTTGCCCATTCCAAAAGAACAGACTTAGCGAAAGGCTTGAAGGGAAAGATGTAACTCTGTGAGATGAATTAACAGAACACAGAGCAGTTTCTAAGAAAGCTTCTTTCCAGTTTTGAACGGAAGATATTTTTTTCACCATAGCCCTCTATGGGCCCAAATATCACTTTTGTTAATTCCACAAGAAAGCCTTAGCGAAAGGCTTCTTGAAGGGAAAGATGTAATCTGTGAGATGAATTAACAGAACACAGAGAAGTTTCTCAGAAAGCTTCTTTCCAGTTTTGAACGAAGATATTTCCTTTTCACCATAGCCCTCTCTATGGGTTCCAAATATCACTTTGCCATTTCCACAAGAACAGCCTTAGCGAAGGGCTTCTTGAAGGGAAAGATGTAACTCTGTGAGATGAGTTAACAGAACATAGAGCAGTTTCTCCGAAAGCTTCTTTCCAGTTTTTTACGGAAGATATTTCCTTTTTCACCATAGCCCTCTATGGGCTTCCAAATATCCCTTTGCCAATTCCACAAGAACAGCCGAAGCGAAACGTTTCTTGAAGGGAAAGATGTAACTCTGTGAGATGAATTAACAGAACACAGAGCACTTTCTCAGAGAGCTTCTTTCCAGTTTTGAAAGGAAGATATCTCCTTTTTCACCATAGCCCTCTATGGGTTTCGAAATATCACTTTGCCAATTCCACAAAACAGCCTTTGCGAAAGACTTCTTGAAGGGAAAGATGTAACTCTGTGAGATGAATTCACAGAACACAGAGCAGTTTCTCAGAAAACTACTTTCCAATTTTGAACGGAAGATATTTCCTTTTTCACCATAGCCCTCTTTGCTTCAAAATATCACTTTGCCAATTCCACAAGAACAGCCTTGCGAAAGGCTTCTTGAAGGAAAGATGTAACTCTGTGAGATGAATTCACAGAACACAGAGCAATTTCTCAGAAAGATTCTTTCCGCTATGAACGGAAGATATTTCCTTTTCACCATAGCCCTCTGGGCTTCCAAATATCCTTTGCCAATTCCACAAGAACAGCCTTAGCGAAAGGCTTCTTGAAGGAAAGATGTAACTCTGTGAGATGAATTAACAGAACACTGAGCAGTTTCTCAGAAAGTTTCTTTCCAGTTTTGAACGGAAGATATTTCCTTTTTCACCATAGCCTCTATGGGCTTCAAATATCCTTTGCCAATTCCACAAGAACAGCCTTAGCGAAGCTTCTTGAAGGGAAAGATGTAACTCTGTGAGATGAATTAACAGAACACAGAGCAGTTTCTCAGAAAGCTTCTTTCCAGTTTTGAACGGAAGATATTTCCTTTTCACCATAGCCTCTATGGGCTTCCAAATATCCTTTGCCAATTCCACAAGAACTTTAGCGAAAGGCTTCTTGAAGGGAAAGATGTAACTCTGTGAGATGAATTAACAGAACACAGAGCCGTTTCTAAGAAAGCTTCTTTCCACTTTTGAACGGAAGATATTTCCTTTTTCAGCATAGCCCTCTATGGGCTTCCAAATATCCCTTTGCCCATTCCACAAGAACAGCCTTAGCGAAAGGCTTCTTGTAGGAAAGATGTAATTCTTGAGATGAATTTACAGAACACAGAGCAGTTCTCAGAAAGCTTCTTTCCAGTTTTGAACGGAAGATATTTCCTTTTCACCATAGTCCTGTATGGGTTTCAAATATCACTTTGCCAATTCCACAAGAACAGCCTTTGCGAAGACTTCTTGAAGGAAAGATGTAACTCTGTGGGATGAATTCACAGAACACAGAGCAGTTTCTCAGAAAACTTCTTTCCAATTTTGAACGGAAGATATTTGCTTTTTCACCATAGCCCTCTTTGGTTTTCAAATATCACTTTCCAATTCCACAAGAACAGCCTTTGGGAGAGACTTCTTGAAGGAAAGATGTAACTCTGTGAGATGAATTCACAGAACACAGAGCAATTTCTCAGAAAGCTTCTTCCAATTTTGAACGGAAGATATTTCCTTTTTCACCATAGCCCTCTATGGGCTTCCAAATATCCTTTGCCAATTCCACAAGAACAGCCTTGAATAAAGGCTTTTTGAAGGAAAGATGTAACTCTGTGCGATGAATTAACATAACACTGAGCAGTTTCTCAGCTTCTTTCCAGTTTTGAACGGAAGATATTTCCTTTTTCACCATAGCCCTCCATGGGCTTCCAAATATCCCTTTGCCAATTCCACAAGAACAGCCTTAGCGAAAGGCTTCTTGACGGGAAAGATGTAACTCTCTGAGATGAATTAACTGAACACAGAGCTGTTTCTCAGAAAGCTTCTTTCCACTTTTGAACAGAAGATATTTCCTTTTTCACCACAGCCCTCTATGGGCTTCCATATATCACTTTGCCAATTCCACAAGAACAGCCTTAGCGAAAGGCTTCTTGAAGGGAAAGATGTAACTCTGTGAGATATATTAACAGAACACAGAGCAATTTCTCAGAAAGCTTCTTTCCCGTTTTGAACGGAAGATATTTCCTTTTTCACCATAGACCCCAATGGGCTTCCAAATATCCCTTTGCCAATTCCACAAGAAAAGCCTTTGGAAAGACTTCTTGAAGGGAAAGATGTAACTCTGTGAGATGAATTCACAGAACACAGAGCAATTTCTCAGAAAGCTTCTTTCCAGTTTTGAACGGAAGATATTTCCTTTTCACCATAGCCCTCTATGGGCTTCCAAATATCCCTTTGCCAATTCCACAAGAACAGCCTTAGCGAAAGGCTTCTTGAAGGGAAAGATGTAACTCTGTGAGATGAATTACAGAACACAGAGCAGTTTCTCAGAAAGCTTCTTTCCAGTTTTGAACGGAAGATATTTCCTTTTCACCATAGCCCTCTATGGGCTTCCAAATATCCTTTGCCAATTCCACAAGAACAGCCTTAGCGAAAGGCTTCTTGAAGGGAAAGATGTAACTCTGTGAGATGAATTAACAGAACACAGAGCAGTTTCTAAGAAAGCTTCTTTCCAGTTTTGAACGGAAGATATTTCCTTTTCACCATAGCCCTCTATGGGCTACCAAATATCACTTTCCAATTCCACAAGAAACCCTTAGCGAAAGGCTTCTTGAAGGGAAAGATGTAACTGTGAGATGAATTAACAGAACACAGAGAAGTTTCTCAGAAAGCTTCTTTCCAGTTTTGAACGGAAGATATTTCCTTTTCACCATAGCCCTCTATGGGCTTCCAAATATCACTTTGCCAATTCCACAAGAACAGCCTTAGCGAAAGGCTTCTTGAAGGGAAAGATGTAACTCTGTGAGATGAATTAACAGAACACAGAGCAGTTTCTCAGAAAGCTTCTTTCCTGTTTTGAACTGAAGATATTTCCTTTTTCACCATAGCCCTCTATGGGCTTCCAAATATCCCTTTGCCAATTCCACAAGAACAGCCTTAGCGAAAGGCTTCTTGAAGGGAAAGATGTAACTCTGTGAGATGAATTAACAGAACACAGAGCACTTTCTCAGAGAGCTTCTTTCCAGTTTTGAACGGAAGATATTTCCTTTTTCAGCATAGCCCTCTATGTGCTTCCAAATATCACTTTGCCAATTCCACAAGAACAGCCTTAGCGAAAGGCTTCTTGAAGGGAAAGATGTAACTCTGTGAGATGAATTAACAGAACACAGAGCAGTTTCTCAGAAAGCTTCTTTCCAGTTTTGAACGGAAGATATTTCCTTTTTCAGCATAGCCCTCTATGGGCTTCCAAATATCCTTGCCAATTCCACAAGAACAGCCTTAGCGAAAGGCTTCTTGAAGGAAAGATGTAATTCTGTGAGATGAATTACAGAACACAGAGCAGTTTCTCAGAAAGTTTCTTTCCAGTTTTGAACGGAAGAAATTTCCTTTTCACCATAGCCTCTATGGGTTTCAAATATCACTTTGCCAATTCCACAAGAACAGCCTTAGCGAAAGACTTCTTGAAGGAAAGATGTAACTCTGTGAGATGAATTCACAGAACACAGAGCAGTTTCTCAGAAAACTTCTTTCCAATTTTGAACGGAAGATATTTCCTTTTTCGCCATAGCCCTCTTTGGGTTTCAAATATCACTTTACTAATTCCACAAGAACAGCCTTTGGGAAAGACTTCTTGAAGGAAAGATGTAACTCTGTGAGATGAATTCACAGAACACAGAGCAATTTCAGAAAGCTTCTTTCCAGTTTTGAACGGAAGATATTTCCTTTTCACCATAGCCCTCTATGGGCTTCCAAATATCCTTTGCCAATTCCACAAGAACAGCCTTAGCGAAAGGCTTCTTGAAGGGAAAGATGTAACTCTGTGAGATGAATTCACAGAACACAGAGCAGTTTCTCAGAAAGCTTCTTTCCAGTTTTGAACGGAAGATATTTCCTTTTCACCATAGCCCTCTATGGGTTTCAAATATCACTTTGCCAATTCCACAAGAACAGCCTTAGCGAAAGGCTTCTTGAAGGAAAGATGTAACTCTCTGAGATGAATTAACAGAACACAGAGCAGTTTCTCAGAAAGCTTCTTTCCAGTTTTGAACGAAGATATTTCCTTTTCACCATAGCCCTCTAGGGGTTCCAAATATCCCTTTGCCAATTCCACAAGAACAGCCTTAGCGAAAGGCTTCTTGAAGGGAAGATGTAACTCTGTGAGATGAATTAACAGAACACAGAGCAGTTTCTCGAAAGCTTCTTTCCAGTTTTGAACGAAGATATTTCCTTTTCACCACAGCCCTCTATGGGCTTCCAAATATCCTTGCCAATTCCACAAGAACAGCCTTTGAAAGACTTCTTGAAGGAAAGATGTAACTCTGTGAGATGAATTCAGAACACAGAGCAGTTTCTCAGAAAGCTTCTTTCCAGTTTTGAGCGGAAGATATTTCCTTTTCACCATAGCCCTCTATGGGCTTCAAATATCCTTTGCCAATTCCACAAGAACAGCCTTAGCGAATGGCTTCTTGAAGGGAAAGATGTAACTCTGTGAGATGAATTAACAGAACACAGAGCACTTTCTCAGAGAGCTTCTTTCCAGTTTTGAACGGAAGATATTTCCTTTTTCAGCATAGCCCTCTATGGGCTTCCAAATATCACTTTGCCAATTCCACAAGAACAGCCTTTGAAAGGCTGTGAAGGAAAGATGTAACTCTGTGAGATGAATTAACAGAACACAGAGCAGTTTCTCAGAAAGCTTCTTTCCAATTTTGAACGGAAGATATTTCCTTTTTCGCCATAGCCCTCTCTGGGTTTCAAAATATCACATTCCCAATTCCACAAGAACAGCCTTTGGGAAAGACTTCTTGAAGGGAAAGATGTAACTCTGTGAGATGAATTCACAGAACCCAGAGCAGTTTCTAAGAAAGCTTCTTTCCAGTTTTGAACGGAAAATATTTCCTTTTTCACCATAGCCCTCTATGGGCTACCAAATATCACTTTACCAATTCCACAAGAAACCCTTAGCGAAAGGCTTCTTGAAGAGAAAGATGTAAGTCTGTGAGATGAATTAACAGAACACAGAGAAGTTTCTCAGAAAGCTTCTTTCCAGTTTTGAACGAAAGATATTAACTTTTTCACCATAGCCCTCTATGGGCTTCCAAATATCACTTTGCCAATTCCACAAGAACAGCCTTAGCGAAAGGCTTCTTGAAGGGAAAGATGTAATTCTGTGAGGTGAATTTACAGAACACAGAGCAGTTTCTCAGAAAGCTTCTTTCCAGTTTTGAACGGAAGAAATTTCCTTTTTCACCATAGCCCTCTATGGGTTTCGAAATATCACTTTGCCAATTCCACAAAACAGCCTTTGCGAAAGACTTCTTGAAGGGAAAGATGTAACTCTGTGAGATGAATTCACAGATCACAGAGCAGTTTCTCAGAAAACTTCTTTCCAATTTTGAACGGAAGATATTTCCTTTTTCGCCATAGCCCTCTTTGGGTTTCAAAATATCACATTCCCAATTCCACAAGAACAGCCTTTGGGAAAGACTTCTTGAAGAGAAAGATGTAACCCTGTGAGATGAATTCACAGAACACAGAGCAATTTCTCAGAAAGCTTCTTTCCAGTTTTGAACGGCAGATATTTCCTTTTTCACCATAGCCCTCTATGGGCTTCCAAATATCCCTTTGCCAATTCCACAAGAACAGCCTTAGCGAAAGGCTTCTTGAAGGGAAAGATGTAACTCTGTGAGATGAATTAACAGAACACAGAGCAGTTTCTCAGAAAGCTTCTTTCCAGTTTTGAGCGGAAGATATTTCCTTTTCACCATAGCCCTCTATGGGCTTCCAAATATCCTTTGCCAATTCCACAAGAACAGCCTTAGCGAAAGGCTTCTTGAAGGGAAAGATGTAACTCTGTGAGATGAATTAACAGAACACAGAGCAGTTTCTAAGAAAGCTTCTTTCCAGTTTTGAGCGGAAGATATTTCCTTTTCACCATAGCCCTCTATGGGCTTCCAAATATCACTTTGCCAATTCCACAAGAACAGCCTTAGCGAAAGGCTTCTTGAAGGAAAGATGTAACTCTGTGCGATGAATTAACAGAACACTGAGCAGTTTCTCAGAAAGCTTCTTTCCAGTTTTGAAGCGGAAGATATTTCCTTTTCACCATAGCCCTCCATGGGCTTCCAAATATCCCTTTGCCAATTCCACAAGAACAGCCTTAGCGAAAGGCTTCTTGAAGGGAAAGATGTAACTCTCTGAGATGAATTAACAGAACACAGAGCAGTTTCTCAGAAAGCTTCTTTCCAGTTTTGAACAGAAGATATTTCCTTTTTCACCATAGACCCCAATGGGCTTCCAAATATCCCTTTGCCAATTCCACAAGAACAGCCTTTGCGAAAGACTTCTTGAAGGGAAAGATGTAACTCTGTGAGATGAATTCACAGAACACAGAGCAATTTCTCAGAAAGCTTCTTTCCAGTTTTGAACGGAAGATATTTCCTTTTCACCATAGCCCTCTATGGGCTTCCAAATATCCCTTTGCCAATTCCACAAGAACAGCCTTAGCGAAAGGCTTCTTGAAGGGAAAGATGTAACTCTGTGAGATGAAGTAACAGAACACTGAGCAGTTTCTCAGAAAGCTTCTTTCCAGTTTTGAACGGAAGATATTTCCTTTTTCACCATAGCCCTCTATGGGCTTCCAAATATCCCTTTGCCAATTCCACAAGAACAGCCTTAGCGAAAGGCTTCTTGAAGGGAAAGATGTAACTCTGTGAGATGAATTAACAGAACAGTTTCTAAGAAAGCTTCTTTCCAGTTTTGAACGGAAGATATTTCCTTTTCACCATAGCCCTCTATGGGCTACCAAATATCCTTTACCAATTCCACAAGAACAGCCTTAGCGAAAGGCTTCTTGAAGGAAAGATGTAAGTCTGTGAGATGAATTAACAGAACACAGAGAAGTTTCTCAGAAAGCTTCTTTCCAGTTTTGAACGAAGATATTAACTTTTTCACCATAGCCCTCTATGGGCTTCCAAATATCACTTTGCCAATTCCACAAGAACAGCCTTAGCGAAAGGCTTCTTGAAGGAAAGATGTAACTCTGTGAGATGAATTAACAGAACACAGAGCAGTTTCTCAGAAAGCTTCTTCCAGTTTTGAACGAAGATATTTCCTTTTCAGCGTAGCCCTCTATGGGCTTCCAAATATCCCTTTGCCCATTCCACAAGAACAGCCTTAGCGAAAGGCTTCTTGAAGGAAAGATGTAATTCTGTGAGATGAATTACAGAACACAGAGCAGTTTCTCAGAAAGCTTCTTTCCAGTTTTGAATGGAAGAAATTTCCTTTTCACCATAGCCCTCTATGGGTTTCAAATATCACTTTGCCAATTCCACAAAACACCCTTGCGAAAGACTTCTTGAAGGGAAAGATGTAACTCTGTGAGATGAATTCACAGATCACAGAGCAGTTTCTCAGAAAACTTCTTTCCAATTTTGAACGGAAGATATTTCCTTTTTCGCCATAGCCCTCTTTGGGTTTCAAAATATCACATTCCCAATTCCACAAGAACAGCCTTTGGGAAAGACTTCTTGAAGGGAAAGATGTAACTCTGGGAGGTGAATTCACAGAACACAGAGCAATTTCTCAGAAAGCTTCTTTCCAGTTTTGAACGGCAGATATTTCCTTTTTCACCATAGCCCTCTATGGGCTTCCAAATATCCCTTTGCCAATTCCACAAGAACAGCCTTAGCGAAAGGCTTCTTGAAGGGAAAGATGTAACTCTGTGAGATGAATTAACAGAACACAGAGCAGTTTCTCAGAAAGCTTCTTTCCAGTTTTGAACGGAAGATATTTCCTTTTTCACCTTAGCCCTCTATGGGCTTCCAAATATCCCTTTGCCAATTCCACAAGAACAGCCTTAGCGAAGGCTTCTTGAAGGAAAGATGTAACTCTGTGAGATGAATTAACAGAACACAGAGCAGTTTCTAAGAAAGCTTCTTTCCACTTTTGAACGGAAGATATTTCCTTTTTCAGCGTAGCCCTCTATGGGCTTCCAAATATCCCTTTGCCCATTCCACAAGAACAGCCTTAGCGAAAGGCTTCTTGAAGGGAAAGATGTAATTCTGTGAGATGAATTTACAGAACACAGAGCAGTTTCTCAGAAAGCTTCTTTCCAGTTTTGAATGGAAGAAATTTCCTTTTTCACCATAGCCCTCTATGGGTTTCGAAATATCACTTTGCCAATTCCACAAAACACCCTTGCGAAAGACTTCTTGAAGGGAAAGATGTAACTCTGTGAGATGAATTCACAGATCACAGAGCAGTTTCTCAGAAAACTTCTTTCCAATTTTGAACGGAAGATATTTCCTTTTTCGCCATAGCCCTCTTTGGGTTTCAAAATATCACATTCCCAATTCCACAAGAACAGCCTTTGGGAAAGACTTCTTGAAGGGAAAGATGTAACTCTGGGAGGTGAATTCACAGAACACAGAGCAATTTCTCAGAAAGCTTCTTTCCAGTTTTGAACGGAAGATATTTCCTTTTTACCATAGCCCTCTATGGGCTTCAAATATCCTTTGCCAATTCCACAAGAACAGCCTTAGCGAAGGCTTCTTGAAGGGAAAGATGTAACTCTGTGAGATGAATTAACAGAACACAGAGCAGTTTCTCAGAAAGCTTCTTTCCAGTTTTGAGCGGAAGATATTTCCTTTTTCACCTTAGCCCTCTATGGGCTTCCAAATATCCCTTTGCCAATTCCACAAGAACAGCCTTAGCGAAAGGCTTCTTGAAGGGAAAGATGTAACTCTGTGAGATGAATTAACAGAACACAGAGCCGTTTCTAAGAAAGCTTCTTTCCACTTTTGAACGGAAGATATTTCCTTTTTCAGCCTAGCCCTCTATGGGCTTCCAAATATCCCTTTGCCCATTTCACAAGAACAGCCTTAGCGAAAGGCTTCTTGAAGGGAAAGATGTAATTCTGTGAGATGAATTTACAGAACACAGAGCAGTTTCTCAGAAAGCTTCTTTCCAGTTTTGAACGGAAGATATTTCCTTTTTCACCATAGCCCTCTATGGGTTTCGAAATATCACTTTGCCAATTCCACAAAACAGCCTTTGCGAAAGACTTCTTGAAGGGAAAGATGTAACTCTGTGAGATGAATTCACAGAAAACAGAGCAGTTTCTCAGAAAACTTCTTTCCAATTTTGAACGGAAGATATTTGCTTTTTCACCATAGCCCTCTTTGGGTTTCAAAATATCACTTTCCCAATTCCACAAGAACAGCCTTTGGCAAAGACTTCTTGAAGGGAAAGATGTAACTCTGTGAGATGAATTCACAGAACACAGAGCAATTTCTCAGAAAGCTTCTTTCCAGTTTTGAACGGAAGATATTTCCTTTTCACCATAACCTCTATGGGCTTCCAAATATCCTTTGCCAATTCCACAAGAACAGCCTTAGCGAAAGGCTTCTTGAAGGAAAGATGTAACTCTGTGAGATGAATTAACAAAACACTGAGCAGTTTCTCAGAAAACTTCTTTCCAGTTTTGAACAGAAGATATTTCCTTTTTCACCACAGCCCTCTATGGGCTTCCAAATATCCTTTGCCAATTCCACAAGAACAGCCTTAGCGAAAGGCTTCTTGAAGGGAAAGATGTAACTCTGTGAGATATATTAACAGAACACAGAGCAATTTCTCAGAAAGCTTCTTTCCCGTTTTGAACGGAAGATATTTCCTTTTCACCATAGACCCCAATGGGCTTCCAAATATCCCTTTGCCAATTCCACAAGAACAGCCTTTGCGAAAGACTTCTTGAAGGGAAAGATGTAACTCTGTGAGATGAATTCACAGAACACAGAGCAATTTCTCAGAAAGCTTCTTTCCAGTTTTGAACGGAAGATATTTCCTTTTCACCATAGCCCTCTATGGGCTTCCAAATATCCCTTTGCCAATTCCACAAGAACAGCCTTAGCGAAAGGCTTCTTGAAGGGAAAGATGTAACTCTGTGAGATGAATTAACAGAACCCAGAGCACTTTCTGAGAAAGCTTCTTTCCAGTTTTGAACGGAAGATATTTCCTTTTTCACCATAGCCCTCTATGGGCTTCCAAATATCCCTTTGCCAATTCCACAAGAACAGCCTTAGTGAAAGGCTTCTTGAAGGGAAAGATGTAACTGTGAGATGAATTAACAGAACCCAGAGCAGTTTCTAAGAAAGCTTCTTTCCAGTTTTGAACGGAAGATATTTTCTTTTTCACCATAGCCCTCTATGGGCTACCAAATATCACTTTACCAATTCCACGAGAAACCCTTAGCGAAAGGCTTCTGGAAGGGAAGGATGTAAGTCTGTGAGATGAATTAACAGAACACAGAGAAATTTCTCAGAAAGCTTCTTTCCAGTTTTGAACGAAAGATATTTACTTTTTCACCATAGCCCTCTATGGGCTTCCAAATATCACTTTGCCAATTCCAGAAGAACAGCCTTAGCAAAGGGCTTCTTGAAGGGAAAGATGTAACTTTGTGAGATGAATTAACAGAACACAGAGCAGTTTCTCAGAAAGCTTCTTTCCAATTTTGAACGGAAGATATTTCCTTTTCACCATAGCCCTCTATGGGCTTCCAAATATCCTTTGCCAATTCCACAAGAACAGCCTTAGCGAATGGCTTCTTGAAGGAAAAATGTAACTCTGTGAGATGAATTAAGAGAACACAGAGCACTTTCTCAGAGAGCTTCTTTCCAGTTTTGAACGGAAGATATTTCCTTTTTCAGCATAGCCCTCTATGGGCTTCCAAATATCACTTTGCCAATTCCACAAGAACAGCCTTAGCGAAAGGCTTTTGAAGGAAAGATGTAACTCTGTGAGATGAATTAACAGAACACAGAGCAGTTTCTCAGAAAGCTTCTTTCCAGTTTTGAACGAAGATATTTCCTTTTTCAGCGTAGCCCTCTATGGGCTTCAAATATCCCTTGCCCATTCCACAAGAACAGCCTTAGCGAAAGGCTTCTTGAAGGGAAAGATGTAATTCTGTGAGATGAATTTACAGAACACAGAGCAGTTTCTCAGAAAGCTTCTTTCCAGTTTTGAACGGAAGAAATTTCCTTTTCACCATAGCCCCTATGGGCTTCAAATATCACTTTGCCAATTCCACAAGAACAGCCTTTGAAAGACTTCTTGAAGGAAAGATGTAACTCTGTGAGATGAATTCACAGATCACAGAGCAGTTTCTCAGAAAACTTCTTTCCAATTTTGAACGGAAGATATTTCCTTTTTCGCCATAGCCCTCTTTGGGTTTCAAATATCACATTCACAATTCCACAAGAACAGCCTTAGCGAAAGACTTCTTGAAGGAAAGATGTAACTCTGTGAGATGAATTCACAGAACACAGAGCAATTTCTCAGAAAGCTTCTTTCCAGTTTTGAACGGAAGATATTTCCTTTTCACCATAGCCCTCTATGGGCTTCCAAATATCCTTTGCCAATTCCACAAGAACAGCCTTAGCGAAAGGCTTCTTGAAGGGAAAGATGTAACTCTGTGAGATGAATTCACAGAACACTGAGCAGTTTCTCAGAAAGCTTCTTTCCAGTTTTGAACGGAAGATATTTCCTTTTCACCATAGACCCCAATGGGCTTCCAAATATCCCTTTGCTAATTCCACAAGAACAGCCTTAGCGAAGGCTTCTTGAAGGGAAAGATGTAACTCTGTGAGATGAATTAACAGAACACAGAGCAGTTTCTCAGAAAGCTTCTTTCCAGTTTTGAACGGAAGATATTTCCTTTTTCAGCATAGCCCTCTATGGGCTTCCAAATATCACTTTGCCAATACCTAAAGAACAGTCTTAGCGAAAGGCTTTGAAGGAAAGATGTAACTCTGTGAGATGAATTAACAGAACACAGAGCAGTTTCTCAGAAATCTTCTTTCCAGTTTTGAACGGAAGATATTACCTTTTTCACCATAGCCCCTATAGGCTTCCAAATATCCTTTGCCAATTCCACAAGAACAGCCTTAGCGAAAGGCTTTGAAGGGAAAGATGTAACTCTGTGAGATGAATTAACAGAACATAGAGCAGTTTCTAAGAAAGCTTCTTTCCAGTTTTGAACGGAAGATATTTCCTTTTTCACCATAGCCCTCTATGGGCTACCAAATATCACTTTGCCAATTCCACAAGAAAGCCTTAGCGAAAGGCTTCTTGAAGGGAAAGATGTAAGTCTGTGAGATGAATTAACGGAACACATAGAAGTTTCTGGGAAAGCTTCTTTCCAGTTTTGAACGGAAGATATTTCCTTTTTCACCATAGCCCCCTATGGGCTTCCAAATATCACTTTGCCAATTCCACAAGAACAGCCTTAGCGAAAGGCTTCTTGAAGGGAAAGATGTAACTGGGTGAGATGAATTTACAGAACACAGAGCAGTTTCTCAGAAAGCTTCTTTCCAGTTTTGAACGGAAGATATTTCCTTTTTCACCATAGCCCTCTATGGGTTTCGAAATATCACTTTGCCAATTCCACAAAACAGCCTTTGCGAAAGACTTCTTGAAGGGAAACATGTAACTCTGTGAGATGAATTCACAGAACACAGAGCAGTTTCTCAGAAAACTTCTTTCCAATTTTGAACGGAAGATATTTCCTTTTCACCATAGCCCTCTTTGGGTTTCAAATATCACTTTCCCAATTCCACAAGAACAGCCTTAGCGAAAGACTTCTTGAAGGGAAAGATGTAACTCTGTGAGATGAATTCACAGAACACAGAGCAATTTCTCAGAAAGCTTCTTTCCAGTTTTGAACGGAAGATATTTTTCACCATAGCCCCTATGGGCTTCCAAATATCCTTTGCCAATTCCACAAGAACAGCCTTAGCGAAAAGGCTTGAAGGGAAAGATGTAACTCTGTGAGATGAATTAACAGAACACTGAGCAGTTTCTCAGAAAGCTTCTTTCCAGTTTTGAACGGAAGATATTTTTTCACCATAGCCCTCTATGGGCTTCCAAATATCCTTTGCCACAAGAACAGCCTTAGCGAAAGGCTTCTTGAAGGGAAAGATGTAACTCTGTGAGATGAATTAACAGAACACAGAGCAGTTTCTCAGAAAGCTTCTTTCCAGTTTTGAAGGGAAGATATTTCCTTTTCACCATAGCCTCTATGGGCTTCCAAATATCCCTTTGCCTATTCCACAAGAACAGCTTTAGCGAAAGGCTTCTTGAAGGAAAGATGTAACTCTGTGAGATGAATTAACAGAACACAGAGCCGTTTCTAAGAAAGCTTCTTCCAGTTTTGAACGGAAGATATTTCCTTTTCAGCATGGCCCTCTATGGGCTTCCAAATATCCTTTGCCCATTCCACAAGAACAGCCTTAGCGAAAGGCTTTGAAGGAAAGATGTAATTGTGTGAGATGAATTTACAGAACACAGAGCAGTTTCTCAGAAAGCTTCTTTCCAGTTTTGAACGGAAGATATTTCCTTTTTCACCATAGCCCTCTATGGGTTTCGAAATATCACTTTGCCAATTCCACAAAACAGCCTTTGCGAAAGACTTCTTGAAGGGAAAGATGTAACTCTGTGAGATGAATTCACAGAACACAGAGCAGTTTCTCAGAAAACTTCTTTCCAATTTTGAACGGAAGATATTTGCTTTTTCACCATAGCCCTCTTTGGGTTTCAAAATATCACTTTCCCAATTCCACAAGAACAGCCTTTGCGAAAGACTTCTTGAAGGGAAAGATGTAACTCTGTGAGATGAATTCACAGAACACAGAGCAATTTCTCAGAAAGCTTCTTTCCAGTTTTGAACGGAAGATATTTCCTTTTACACCATAGCCCTCTATGGGCTTCCAAATATCCCTTGCCAATTCCACAAGAACAGCCTTAGCGAAAGGCTTCTTGAAGGGAAAGATGTAACTCTGTGAGATGAATTAACAGAACACTGAGCAGTTTCTCAGAAAGCTTCTTTCCAGTTTTGAACGGAAGATATTTCCTTTTTCACCATAGCCCTCTATGGGCTTCCAAATATCCCTTTGCCAATTCCACAAGAACAGCCTTAGCGAAGGCTTCTTGAAGGGAAGATGTAACTCTGTGAGATGAATTAACAGAACACAGAGCAGTTTCTCAAGCTTCTTTCCAGTTTTGAAGGGAAGATATTTCCTTTTCACCATAGCCCTCTATGGGCTTCCAAATATCCTTTGCCTATTCCACAAGAACAGCTTTAGCGAAGGCTTCTTGAAGGGAAAGATGTAACTCTGTGAGATGAATTAACAGAACACAGAGCTGTTTCTAAAGCTTCTTTCCAGTTTTGAACGGAAGATATTTCCTTTTCAGCATGGCCTCTATGGGCTTCCAAATATCCTTTGCCCATTCCACAAGAACAGCCTTAGCGAAAGGCTTCTTGAAGGAAAGATGTAATCTGTGAGATGAATTTACAGAACACAGAGCAGTTTCTCAGAAAGCTTCTTTCCAGTTTTGAGCGGAAGATATTTCCTTTTCACCATAGCCTCTATGGGTTTCAAAATATCACTTTGCCAATTCCACAAAACAGCCTTTGCGAAAGACTTCTTGAAGGAAAGATGTAACTCTGTGAGATGAATTCACAGAACACAGAGCAGTTTCTCAGAAAACTTCTTTCCAATTTTGAGCGGAAGATATTTGCTTTTTCACCATAGCCCTCTTTGGGTTTCAAAATATCAGTTTCCCAATTCCACAAGAACAACCTTTGGGAAAGACTTCTTGAAGGGAAAGATGTAACTCTGTGAGATGAATTCACAGAACACAGAGCAATTTCTCAGAAAGCTTCTTTCAAGTTTTGAACGGAAGATATTTCCTTTTCACCATAGCCCTCTATGGGCTTCCAAATATCCCTTTGCCAAATCCACAATAACAGCCTTAGCGAAAGGCTTCTTGAAGGGAAAGATGTAACTCTGTGAGATGAATTAACAGAACACTGAGCAGTTTCTCAGAAAGCTTCTTTCCAGTTTTGAACGGAAGATATTTCCTTTTTCACCATAGCCCACTAGGGGCTTCGAAATATCCCTCTGCCAATTCCACAAGAACAACCTTAGCGAAAGGCTTCTTGAAGGGAATGATGTAACTCTGTGAGATGAATTAACAGAACACAGAGCAGTTTCTAAGAAAGCTTCTTCCAGTTTTGAACGGAAGATATTTCCTTTTCACCATAGCCCTCTATGGGCTTCCAAATATCACTTTGCCAATTCCACAAGAACAGCCTTAGCGAAAGGCTTCTTGAAGGAAAGATGTAACTCTGTGAGATGAATTAACAGAACACAGAGAAGTTTCTGAGAAAGCTTCTTTCCAGTTTTAAACGGAAGACTTTTCCTTTTCACCATAGCCCCTATGGGCTTCCAAATATCCTTTGCCAATTCCACAAGAACAGCCTTAGCATAAGGCTTCTTGAAGGAAAGATGTAAGTCTGTGAGATGAATTAACAGAACACAGAGAAGTTTCTCAGAAAGCTTCTTTCCAGTTTTGAACGAAGATATTTCCTTTTTCACCGTAGTCCTATATGGGCTTCCAAATATCACTTTGCCAACTCCACAAGAACAGCCTTAGCGAAGGCTTCTTGAAGGAAAGATGTAACTCTGTGAGATGAATTAACAGAACACTGAGCAGTTTCTCAGAAAGCTTCTTTCCAGTTTTGAACGGAAGATATTTCCTTTTTCACCATAGCCCTCTATGGGCTTCCAAATATCCTTTGCCAATTCCACAAGAACAGCCTTAGCGAAAGGCTTCTTGAAGGAAAGATGTAACTCTGTGAGATGAATTAACAGAACACAGAGCAGTTTCTCAGAAAGCTTCTTTCCAGTTTTGAACGGAAGATATTTCCTTTTTCACCATAGCCTCTATGGGCTTCCAAATATCCTTTGCCAATTCCACAAGAACAGCCTTAGCGAAAGGCTTCTTGAAGGAAAGATGTAACTCTGTGAGATGAATTAACAGAACACAGAGCAGTTTCTAAGAAAGCTTCTTTCCAATTTTGAACGGAAGATATTTCCTTTTTCAGCATAGCCCTCTATGGGCTTCCAAATATCCTTTGCCAATTCCACAAGAACAGCCTTAGCGAAAGGCTTTGAAGGAAAGATGTAATTCTGTGAGATGAATTACAGAACACAGAGCAGTTTCTCAGAAAGCTTCTTTCCAGTTTTGAACGGAAGATATTTCCTTTTTCACCATAGCCCTCTATGGGTTTCAAATATCACTTTGCCAATTCCACAAAACAGCCTTTGCGAAAGACTTCTTGAAGGAAAGATGTAACTCTGTGAGATGAATTACAGAACACAGAGCAGTTTCTCAGAAAACATCTTTCCAATTTTGAACGGAAGATATTTTTTTCACCATAGCCCTCTTTGGGTTTCAAATATCACTTTCCCAATTCCACAAGAACAGCCTTTGGGAAAGACTTCTTGAAGGGAAAGATGTAACTCTGTGAGATGAATTCACAGAACACAGAGCAATTTCTCAGAAAGCTTCTTTCCAGTTTTGAGCGGAAGATATTTCCTTTTCACCATAGCCCTCTATGGGCTTCCAAATATCACTTTGCCAATTCCACAAGAACAGCCTTAGCGAAAGGCTTCTTGAAGGGAAAGATGTAACTCTGTGCGATGAATTAACATAACACTGAGCAGTTTCTCAGAAAGCTTCTTTCCAGTTTTGAACGGAAGATATTTCCTTTTTCACCATAGCCCTCCATGGGCTTCCAAATATCCCTTTGCCAATTCCACAAGAACAGCCTTAGCGAAAGGCTTCTTGAAGGGAAAGATGTAACTCTCTGAGATGAATTAACAGAACACAGAGCAGTTTCTCAGAAAGCTTCTTTCCAGTTTTGAACAGAAGATATTTCCTTTTCCCCATAGACCCCAATGGGCTTCCAAATATCCCTTTGCCAATTCCACAAGAACAGCCTTTGGGAAAGACTTCTTGAAGGGAAAGATGTAACTCTGTGAGATGAATTCACAGAACACAGAGCAATTTCTTAGAAAGCTTCTTTCCAGTTTTGAACGGAAGATATTTCCTTTTCACCATAGCCCTCTATGGGCTTCCAAATATCCCTTTGCCAATTCCACAAGAACAGCCTTAGCGAAAGGCTTCTTGAAGGGAAAGATGTAACTCTGTGAGATTAAGTAACAGAACACTGAGCAGTTTCTCAGAAAGCTTCTTTCCAGTTTTGAACGGAAGATATTTCCTTTTTCACCATAGCCCTCTGTGGGCTTCCAAATATCCCTTTGCCAATTCCACAAGAACAGCCTTAGCGAAAGGCTTCTTGAAGGGAAAGATGTAACTCTGTGAGATGAATTAACAGAACCCAGAGCAGTTTCTCAGAAAGCTTCTTTCCAGTTTTGAACGGAAGATATTTCCTTTTCACCATAGCCCTCTATGGGCTTCCAAATATCCCTTTGCCAATTCCACAAGAACAGCCTTAGCGAAAGGCTTCTTGAAGGGAAAGATGTAACTCTGTGAGATGAATTAACAGAACCCAGAGCAGTTTCTAAGAAAGCTTCTTTCCAGTTTTGAACGGAAGATATTTCCTTTTTCACCATAGCCCTCTATGGGCTACCAAATATCACTTTACCAATTCCACAAGAAACCCTTAGCGAAAGGCTTCTGGAAGGGAAGGATGTAAGTCTGTGAGATGAATTAACAGAACACAGAGAAATTTCTCAGAAAGCTTCTTTCCAGTTTTGAACGAAAGATATTTACTTTTTCACCATAGCCCTCTATGGGCTTCCAAATATCACTTTGCCAATTCCAGAAGAACAGCCTTAGCAAAGGGCTTCTTGAAGGGAAAGATGTAACTTTGTGAGATGAATTAACAGAACACAGAGCAGTTTCTCAGAAAGCTTCTTTCCAATTTTGAACGGAAGATATTTCCTTTTTCACCATAGCCCTCTATGGGCTTCCAAATATCCCTTTGCCAATTCCACAAGAACAGCCTTAGCGAATGGCTTCTTGAAGGGAAAAATGTAACTCTGTGAGATGAATTAAGAGAACACAGAGCACTTTCTCAGAGAGCTTCTTTCCAGTTTTGAACGGAAGATATTTCCTTTTTCAGCATAGCCCTCTATGGGCTTCCAAATATCACTTTGCCAATTCCACAAGAACAGCCTTAGCGAAAGGCTTCTTGAAGGGAAAGATGTAACTCTGTGAGATGAATTAACAGAACACAGAGCAGTTTCTCAGAAAGCTTCTTTCCAGTTTTGAACGAAAGATATTTCCTTTTTCAGCGTAGCCCTCTATGGGCTTCCAAATATCCCTTTGCCCATTCCACAAGAACAGCCTTAGCGAAAGGCTTCTTGAAGGGAAAGATGTAATTCTGTGAGATGAATTTACAGAACACAGAGCAGTTTCTCAGAAAGCTTCTTTCCAGTTTTGAACGGAAGAAATTTCCTTTTTCACCATAGCCCTCTATGGGTTTCGAAATATCACTTTGCCAATTCCACAAAACAGCCTTTGCGAAAGACTTCTTGAAGGGAAAGATGTAACTCTGTGAGATGAATTCACAGATCACAGAGCAGTTTCTCAGAAAACTTCTTTCCAATTTTGAACGGAAGATATTTCCTTTTTCGCCATAGCCCTCTTTGGGTTTCAAAATATCACATTCACAATTCCACAAGAACAGCCTTTAGGAAAGACTTCTTGAAGGGAAAGATGTAACTCTGTGAGATGAATTCACAGAACACAGAGCAATTTCTCAGAAAGCTTCTTTCCAGTTTTGAGCGGAAGATATTTCCTTTTCACCATAGCCCTCTATGGGCTTCCAAATATCCTTTGCCAATTCCACAAGAACAGCCTTAGCGAAAGGCTTCTTGAAGGAAAGATGTAACTCTGTGAGATGAATTCACAGAACACTGAGCAGTTTCTCAAGCTTCTTTCCAGTTTTGAGCGGAAGATATTTCCTTTTCACCATAGACCCCAATGGGCTTCCAAATATCCCTTTGCCAATTCCACAAGAACAGCCTTAGCGAAAGGCTTCTTGAAGGGAAAGATGTAACTCTGTGAGATGAATTAACAGAACACAGAGCAGTTTCTCAGAAAGCTTCTTTCCAGTTTTGAACGGAAGATATTTCCTTTTTCAGCATAGCCCTCTATGGGCTTCCAAATATCACTTTGCCAATACCTAAAGAACAGTCTTAGCGAAAGGCTTCTTGAAGGGAAAGATGTAACTCTGTGAGATGAATTAACAGAACACAGAGCAGTTTCTCAGAAATCTTCTTTCCAGTTTTGAGCGGAAGATATTACCTTTTTCACCATAGCCCCTATAGGCTTCCAAATATCCTTTGCCAATTCCACAAGAACAGCCTTAGCGAAAGGCTTTGAAGGGAAAGATGTAACTCTGTGAGATGAATTAACAGAACATAGAGCAGTTTCTAAGAAAGCTTCTTTCCAGTTTTGAGCGGAAGATATTTCCTTTTCACCATAGCCCTCTATGGGCTACCAAATATCACTTTGCCAATTCCACAAGAACAGTCTTAGCGAAAGGCTTCTTGAAGGAAAGATGTAACTCTGTGAGATGAATTAACAGAACACAGAGCAGTTTCTCAGAAATCTTCTTTCCAGTTTTGAACGGAAGATATTACCTTTTTCACCATAGCCCCTATAGGCTTCCAAATATCCTTGCCAATTCCACAAGAACAGCCTTAGCGAAAGGCTTCTTGAAGGAAAGATGTAACTCTGTGAGATGAATTAACAGAACATAGAGCAGTTTCTAAGAAAGCTTCTTTCCAGTTTTGAACGGAAGATATTTCCTTTTTCACCATAGCCCTCTATGGGCTACCAAATATCACTTTGCCAATTCCACAAGAAAGCCTTAGCGAAAGGCTTCTTGAAGGGAAAGATGTAAGTCTGTGAGATGAATTAACAGAACACAGAGCAGTTTCTCAGAAAGCTTCTTTCCAGTTTTGAAGCGGAAGATATTTCCTTTTCACCATAGCCCCTATGGGCTTCCAAATATCACTTTGCCAATTCCACAAGAACAGCCTTAGCGAAAGGCTTTGAAGGAAAGATGTAACTGGGTGAGATGAATTTACAGAACACAGAGCAGTTTCTCAGAAAGCTTCTTTCCAGTTTTGAACGGAAGATATTTCCTTTTTCACCATAGCCCTCTATGGGTTTCGAAATATCACTTTGCCAATTCCACAAAACAGCCTTTGCGAAAGACTTCTTGAAGGGAAAGATGTAACTCTGTGAGATGAATTCACAGAACACAGAGCAGTTTCTCAGAAAACTTCTTTCCAATTTTGAACGGAAGATATTTCCTTTTTCACCATAGCCCTCTTTGGGTTTCAAAATATCACTTTCCCAATTCCACAAGAACAGCCTTTGCGAAAGACTTCTTGAAGGGAAAGATGTAACTCTGTGAGATGAATTCACAGAACACAGAGCAATTTCTCAGAAAGCTTCTTTCCAGTTATGAACGGAAGATATTTCCTTTTCACCATAGCCCTCTATGGGCTTCCAAATATCCTTTGCCAATTCCACAAGAACAGCCTTAGCGAAAGGCTTCTTGAAGGGAAAGATGTAACTCTGTGAGATGAATTAACAGAACACTGAGCAGTTTCTCAGAAAGCTTCTTTCCAGTTTTGAACGGAAGATATTTCCTTTTTCACCATAGCCCCTATGGGCTTCCAAATATCCTTTGCCAATTCCACAAGAACAGCCTTAGCGAAAGGCTTCTTGAAGGGAAAGATGTAACTCTGTGAGATGAATTAACAGAACACAGAGCAGTTTCTCAGAAAGCTTCTTTCCAGTTTTGAAGGGAAGATATTTCCTTTTTCACCATAGCCCTCTATGGGCTTCCAAATATCCCTTTGCCTATTCCACAAGAACAGCTTTAGCGAAAGGCTTCTTGAAGGGAAAGATGTAACTCTGTGAGATGAATTAACAGAACACAGAGCCGTTTCTAAGAAAGCTTCCTTCCAGTTTTGAACGGAAGATATTTCCTTTTTCAGCATGGCCCTCTATGGGCTTCCAAATATCCCTTTGCCCATTCCACAAGAACAGCCTTAGCGAAAGGCTTCTTGAAGGGAAAGATGTAATTCTGTGAGATGAATTTACAGAACACAGAGCAGTTTCTCAGAAAGCTTCTTTCCAGTTTTGAACGGAAGATATTTCCTTTTTCACCATAGCCCTCTATGGGTTTCGAAATATCACTTTGCCAATTCCACAAAACAGCCTTTGCGAAAGACTTCTTGAAGGGAAAGATGTAACTCTGTGAGATGAATTCACAGAACACAGAGCAGTTTCTCAGAAAACTTCTTCCCAATTTTGAACGGAAGATATTTGCTTTTTCACCATAGCCCTCTTTGGGTTTCAAAATATCAGTTTCCCAATTCCACAAGAACAACCTTTGGGAAAGACTTCTTGAAGGGAAAGATGTAACTCTGTGAGATGAATTCACAGAACACAGAGCAATTTCTCAGAAAGCTTCTTTCAAGTTTTGAACGGAAGATATTTCCTTTTCACCATAGCCCTCTATGGGCTTCCAAATATCCTTTGCCAATTCCACAAGAACAGCCTTAGCGAAAGGCTTCTTGAAGGAAAGATGTAACTCTGTGAGATGAATTAACAGAACACTGAGCAGTTTCTCAGAAAGCTTCTTTCCAGTTTTGAACGGAAGATATTTCGTTTTTCACCATAGCCCACTATGGGCTTCCAAATATCCCTTTGCCAATTCCACAAGAACAACCTTAGCGAAAGGCTTCTTGAAGGGAATGATGTAACTCTGTGAGATGAATTAACAGAACACAGAGCCGTTTCTAAGAAAGCTTCTTTCCAGTTTTGAACGGAAGATATTTCCTTTTTCACCATAGCCCTCTATGGGCTACCAAATATCACTTTGCCAATTCCACAAGAACAGCCTTAGCGAAAGGCTTCTTGAAGGGAAAGATGTAATTCTGTGAGATGAATTAACAGAACACAGAGAAGTTTCTGAGAAAGCTTCTTTCCAGTTTTAAACGGAAGACTTTTCCTTTTTCACCATAGCCCCCTATGGGCTTCCAAATATCACTTTGCCAATTCCACAAGAACAGCCTTAGCATAAGGCTTCTTGAAGAGAAAGATGTAAGTCTGTGAGATGAATTAACAGAACACAGAGAAGTTTCTCAGAAAGCTTCTTTCCAGTTTTGAACGAAAGATAATTACTTTTTCACCGTAGTCCTATATGGGCTTCCAAATATCACTTTGCCAACTCCACAAGAACAGCCTTAGCGAAGGGCTTCTTGAAGGGAAAGATGTAACTCTGTGAGATGAATTAACAGAACACTGAGCAGTTTCTCAGAAAGCTTCTTTCCAGTTTTGAACGGAAGATATTTCCTTTTTCAGCATAGCCCTCTATGGGCTTCCAAATATCCCTTTGCCAATTCCACAAGAACAGCCTTAGCGAAAGGCTTCTTGAAGGGAAAGATGTAACTCTGTGAGATGAATTAACAGAACACAGAGCAGTTTCTCAGAAAGCTTCTTTCCAGTTTTGAACGGAAGATATTTCCTTTTTCACCATAGCCTCTATGGGCTTCCAAATATCCTTTGCCAATTCCACAAGAACAGCCTTAGCGAAAGGCTTCTTGAAGGAAAGATGTAACTCTGTGAGATGAATTAACAGAACACAGAGCAGTTTCTAAGAAAGCTTCTTTCCAATTTTGAACGGAAGATATTTCCTTTTTCAGCATAGCCCTCTATGGGCTTCCAAATATCCCTTTGCCCATTCCACAAGAACAGCCTTAGCGAAAGGCTTCTTGAAGGGAAAGATGTAATTCTGTGAGATGAATTTACAGAACACAGAGCAGTTTCTCAGAAAGCTTCTTTCCAGTTTTGAACGGAAGATATTTCCTTTTTCACCATAGCCCTGTATGGGTTTCGAAATATCACTTTGCCAATTCCACAAAACAGCCTTTGCGAAAGACTTCTTGAAGGGAAAGATGTAACTCTGTGAGATGAATTCACAGAACACAGAGCAGTTTCTCAGAAAACATCTTTCCAATTTTGAACGGAAGATATTTGCTTTTTCACCATAGCCCTCTTTTGGTTTCAAAATATCACTTTCCCAATTCCACAAGAACAGCCTTTGGGAAAGACTTCTTGAAGGGAAAGATGTAACTCTGTGAGATGAATTCACAGAACACAGAGCAATTTCTCAGAAAGCTTCTTTCCAGTTTTGAACGGAAGATATTTCCTTTTTCACCATAGCCCTCTATGGGCTTCCAAATATCACTTTGCCAATTCCACAAGAACAGCCTTAGCGAAAGGCTTCTTGAAGGGAAAGATGTAACTCTGTGAGATGAATTAACATAACACTGAGCAGTTTCTCAGAAAGCTTCTTTCCAGTTTTGAACGGAAGATATTTCCTTTTTCACCATAGCCCTCTTTTGGTTTCAAAATATCACTTTCCCAATTCCACAAGAACAGCCTTTGGGAAAGACTTCTTGAAGGAAAGATGTAACTCTGTGAGATGAATTCACAGAACACAGAGCAATTTCTCAGAAAGCTTCTTTCCAGTTTTGAACGGAAGATATTTCCTTTTTCACCATAGCCCTCTATGGGCTTCCAAATATCACTTTGCCAATTCCACAAGAACAGCCTTAGCGAAAGGCTTCTTGAAGGGAAAGATGTAACTCTGTGAGATGAATTAACATAACACTGAGCAGTTCTCAGAAAGCTTCTTCCAGTTTTGAACGGAAGATATTTCCTTTTTCACCATAGCCCTCCATGGGCTTCCAAATATCCCTTTGCCAATTCCACAAGAACAGCCTTAGCGAAAGGCTTCTTGAAGGGAAAGATGTAACTCTCTGAGATGAATTAACAGAACACAGAGCAGTTTCTCAGAAAGCTTCTTTCCAGTTTTGAACAGAAGATATTTCCTTTTTCACCATAGACCCCAATGGGCTTCCAAATATCCCTTTGCCAATTCCACAAGAACAGCCTTTGGGAAAGACTTCTTGAAGGGAAAGATGTAACTCTGTGAGATGAATTCACAGAACACAGAGCAATTTCTCAGAAAGCTTCTTTCCAGTTTTGAACGGAAGATATTTCCTTTTTCACCATAGCCTCTATGGGCTTCCAAATATCCCTTTGCCAATTCCACAAGAACAGCCTTAGCGAAAGGCTTCTTGAAGGGAAAGATGTAACTCTGTGAGATTAAGTAACAGAACACTGAGCAGTTTCTCAGAAAGCTTCTTTCCAGTTTTGAACGGAAGATATTTCCTTTTTCACCATAGCCCTCTGTGGGCTTCCAAATATCCCTTTGCCAATTCCACAAGAACAGCCTTAGCGAAAGGCTTCTTGAAGGGAAAGATGTAACTCTGTGAGATGAATTAACAGAACCCAGAGCAGTTTCTAAGAAAGCTTCTTTCCAGTTTTGAACGGAAGATATTTCCTTTTTCACCATAGCCCTCTATGGGCTACCAAATATCACTTTACCAATTCCACAAGAAACCCTTAGCGAAAGGCTTCTTGAAGGGAAAGATGTAAGTCTGTGAGATGAATTACCAGAACACAGAGAAGTTTCTCAGAAAGCTTCTTTCCAGTTTTGAACGAAGATATTTCCTTTTTCACCATAGCCTCTATGGGCTTCCAAATATCACTTTGCCAATTCCACAAGAACAGCCTTAGCGAAAGGCTTTGAAGGAAAGATGTAACTCTGTGAGATGAATTAACAGAACACAGAGCAGTTTCTCAGAAAGCTTCTTTCCAGTTTTGAACGAAGATATTTCCTTTTTCAGCGTAGCCCTCTATGGGCTTCCAAATATCCTTTGCCCATTCCACAAGAACAGCCTTAGCGAAAGGCTTTGAAGGAAAGATGTAATTCTGTGAGATGAATTACAGAACACAGAGCAGTTTCTCAGAAAGCTTCTTTCCAGTTTTGAACGGAAGAAATTTCCTTTTTCACCATAGCCCTCTATGGGTTTCGAAATATCACTTTGCCAATTCCACAAAACAGCCTTTGCGAAAGACTTCTTGAAGGGAAAGATGTAACTCTGTGAGATGAATTCACAGATCACAGAGCAGTTTCTCAGAAAACTTCTTTCCAATTTTGAACGGAAGATATTTCCTTTTTCAGCATAGCCCTCTATGGGTTTCAAATATCACATTCCCAATTCCACAAGAACAGCCTTTAGGAAAGACTTCTTGAAGGGAAAGATGTAACTCTGTGAGATGAATTCACAGAACACAGAGCAATTTCTCAGAAAGCTTCTTTCCAGTTTTGAACGGAAGATATTTCCTTTTTCACCATAGCCCTCTATGGGCTTCCAAATATCCCTTTGCCAATTCCACAAGAACAGCCTTAGCGAAGGCTTCTTGAAGGAAAGATGTAACTCTGTGAGATGAATTAACAGAACACTGAGCAGTTTCTCAGAAAGCTTCTTTCCAGTTTTGAACGGAAGATATTTCCTTTTCACCATACCCCTCTATGGGCTTCCAAATATCCCTTTGCCAATTCCACAAGAACAGCCTTAGCGAAAGGCTTCTTGAAGGGAAAGATGTAACTCTGTGAGATGAATTAACAGAACACAGAGCAGTTTCTCAGAAAGCTTCTTTCCAGTTTTGAACGGAAGATATTTCCTTTTTCACCACAGCCCTCTATGGGCTTCCAAATATCACTTTGCCAATTCCACAAGAACAGCCTTAGCGAAAGGCTTCTTGAAGGGAAAGATGTAACTCTGTGAGATATATTAACAGAACACAGAGCAATTTCTCAGAAAGCTTCTTTCCCGTTTTGAACGGAAGATATTTCCTTTTTCACCATAGACCCCAATGGGCTTCCAAATATCCCTTTGCCAATTCCACAAGAACAGCCTTAGCGAAAGGCTTCTTGAAGGGAAAGATGTAACTCTGTGAGATGAATTAACAGAACACAGAGCAGTTTCTCAGAAAGCTTCTTTCCAGTTTTGAACGGAAGATATTTCCTTTTTCAGCATAGCCCTCTATGGGCTTCCAAATATCCTTTGCCAATTCACAAGAACAGTCTTAGCGAAGGCTTCTTGAAGGGAAAGATGTAACTCTGTGAGATGAATTAACAGAACACAGAGCAGTTTCTCAGAAAGCTTCTTTCCAGTTTTGAACGGAAGATATTTCCTTTTTTCACCATAGCCCCTATGGGCTTCCAAATATCCTTTACAAATTCCACAAGAACAGCCTTAGCAAAGGCTTCTTGAAGGGAAAGATGTAACTCTGTGAGATGAATTAACAGAACACAGAGCCGTTTCTAAGAAAGCTTCTTTCCAGTTTTGAACGGAAGATATTTCCTTTTTCACCATAGCCCTCTATGGGTTCCAAATATCACTTTGCCAATTCCACAAGAAGAGCCTTAGCGAAAGGCTTCTTGAAGGAAAGATGTAAGTCTGTGAGATGAATTAACAGAACACAGAGCAGTTTCTCAAGCTTCTTTCCAGTTTTGAACGAAGATATTTCCTTTTCACCATAGCCCTCTATGGGCTTCCAAATATCCCTTTGCTAATTCCACAAGAACAGCCTTAGCGAAAGGCTTTGAAGGGAAAGATGTAACTCTGTGAGATGAATTAACAGAACACAGAGCAGTTTCTCAGAAAGCTTCTTTCCAGTTTTGAACTGAAGATATTTCCTTTTTCACCATAGCCCTCTATGGGCTTCCAAATATCTCCTTGCCAATTCCACAAGAACAGCCTTAGAAAGGCTTCTTGAAGGGAAAGATGTAACTCTGTGAGATGAATTAACAGAACAAAGAGCAGTTTCTCAGAAATCTTCTTTCCAGTTTTGAACGGAAGATATTACCTTTTTCACCATAGCCCCCTATAGGCTTCCAAATATCCCTTTGCCAATTCCACAAGAACAGCCTTAGCGAAAGGCTTCTTGAAGGGAAAGATGTAACTCTGTGAGATGAATTAACAGAACACAGAGCCGTTTCTAAGAAAGCTTCTTTCCAGTTTTGAACGGAAGATATTTCCTTATTCACCATAGCCCTGTATGGGCTACCAAATATCACTTTGCCAATTCCACAAGAAAGCCTTAGCGAAAGGCTTCTTGAAGGGAAAGATGTAAGTCTGTGAGATGAATTAACAGAACACATAGAAGTTTCTGAGAAAGCTTCTTTCCAGTTTTGAACGGAAGATATTTCCTTTTTCACCCTAGCCCCCTATGGGCTTCCAAATATCACTTTGCCAATTCCACAAGAACAGCCTTAGCGAAAGGCTTCTTGAAGGGAAAGATGTAACTCTGTGAGATGAATTAACAGAACACAGAGCAGTTTCTCAGAAAGCTTCTTTCCAGTTTTGAACGGAAGATATTTCCTTTTTCACATAGCCCTCTATGGGCTTCCAAATATCACTTTGCTCATTCCACAAGAACAGCCTTAGCGAAAGGCTTCTTGAAGGGAAAGATGTAACTCTGTGAGATGAATTAACAGAACACAGAGCAATTTCTCAGAAAGCTTCTTTCCAGTTTTGAACGGAAGATATTTCCTTTTTCACCATAGCCCCCTAGGGGTTCCAAATATCCCTTTGCCAATTCCACAAGAACAGCCTTAGCGAAAGGCTTCTTGAATGGAAAGATGTAACTCTGTGAGATGAATTAACAGAACCCAGAGCAGTTTCTAAGAAAGCTTCTTTCCAGTTTTGAACGGAAGATATTTCCTTTTTCACCATAGCCCTCTATGGGCTACCAAATATCACTTTGCCAATTCCACAAGAAAGCCTTAGCGAAAGGCTTCTTGAAGGGAAAGATGTAACTCTGTGAGATGAATTAACAGAACACAGAGCAGTTTCTCAGAAAGCTTCTTTCCAGTTTTGAACGGAAGATATTTCCTTTTTCACATAGCCCTCTATGGGCTTCCAAATATCACTTTGCCAATTCCACAAGAACAGCCTTAGCGAAAGGCTTCTTGAAGGGAAAGATGTAACTCTGTGAGATGAATTAACAGAACACAGAGCAGTTTCTAAGAAAGCTTCTTTCCAGTTTTGAACGGAAGATATTTCCTTTTTCACCATAGCCCTCTATGGGCTACCAAATATCACTTTGCCAATTCCACAAGAAAGCCTTAGCGAAAGGCTTCTTGAAGGGAAAGATGTAAGTCTGTGAGATGAATTAACAGAACACAGAGAAGTTTCTCAGAAAGCTTCTTTCCAGTTTTGAACGAAAGATATTTCCTTTTTCACCATAGCCCTCTATGGGCTTCCAAATATCACTTTGCCAATTCCACAAGAACAGCCTTAGCGAAGGGCTTCTTGAAGGGAAAGATGTAACTCTGTGAGATGAATTAACAGAACACAGAGCAGTTTCTCAGAAAGCTTCTTTCCAGTTTTGAACGGAAGATATTTCCTTTTTCACCATAGCCCTCTATGGGTTTCGAAATATCACTTTGCCAATTCCACAAAACAGCCTTTGCGAAAGACTTCTTGAAGGGAAAGATGTAACTCTGTGAGATGAATTCACAGAACACAGGGCAGTTTCTCAGAAAACTTCTTTCCAATTTTGAACGGAAGATATTTCCTTTTTCACCACAGCCCTCTATGGGCTTCCAAATATCACTTTGCCAATTCCACAAGAACAGCCTTAGCGAAAGGCTTCTTGAAGGGAAAGATGTAACTCTGTGAGATGAATTAACAGAACACTGAGCAGTTTCTCAGAAAGCTTCTTTCCAGTTTTGAACAGAAGATATTTCCTTTTTCACCATAGCCCTCTATGGGCTTCCAAATATCCCTTTGCCAATTCCACAAGAACAGCCTTAGCGAAAGGCTTCTTGAAGGGAAAGATGTAACTCTGTGAGGTGAATTAACAGAACACAGAGCAGTTTCTCAGAAAACATCTTTCCAGTTTTGAACAGAAGATATTTCCTTTTTCACCACAGCCCTCTATCAGCTTCCAAATATCACTTTGCCAATTCCACAAGAACAGCCTTAGCGAAAGGCTTCTTGAAGGGAAAGATGTAAGTCTGTGAGATATATTAACAGAACACAGAGCAATTTCTCAGAAAGCTTTTTCCCGTTTTGAACGGAAGATATTTCCTTTTTCACCATAGACCCCAATGGGCTTCCAAATATCCCTTTGCCAATTCCACAAGAACAGCCTTAGCGAAAGGCTTCTTGAAGGGAAAGATGTAACTCTGTGAGATGAATTAACAGAACACAGAGCAGTTTCTCAGAAAGCTTCTTTCCAGTTTTGAACGGAAGATATTTTTTCACCATAGCCCTATGGGCTTCCAAATATCACTTTGCCAATTCCACAGAACAGCCTTAGCGAAAGGCTTCTTGAAGGGAAAGATGTAACTCTGTGAGATGAATTAACAGAACACAGAGCAGTTTCTCAGAAAGCTTCTTTCCAGTTTTGAACGGAAGATATTTCCTTTTCACCATAGCCCTATGGGCTTCCAAATATCCTTTGCCAATTCCACAAGAACAGCCTTAGCGAAAGGCTTCTGAAGGGAAAGATGTAACTCTGTGAGATGAATTAACAGAACACAGAGCAGTTTCTAAGAAAGCTTTTTCCAGTTTTGAACGGAAGATATTTCCTTTTCACCATAGCCCTATGGGCTTCCAAATATCACTTTGCCAATTCCACAAGAACAGCCTTAGCGAAAGGCTTCTTGAAGGGAAAGATGTAAGTCTGTGAGATGAATTAACAGAACACAGAGCAGTTTCTCAGAAAGCTTCTTTCCAGTTTTGAACGAAGATATTTCCTTTTCACCATAGCCTCTATGGGCTTCCAAATATCCTTTGCCAATTCCACAAGAACAGCCTTAGCGAAAGGCTTCTTGAAGGAAAGATGTAACTCTGTGAGATGAATTAACAGAACACAGAGCAGTTTCTCAGAAATCTTCTTTCCAGTTTTGAACTGAAGATATTTCCTTTTCACCATAGCCTCTATGGGCTTCCAAATATCCTTGCCAATTCCACAAGAACAGCCTTAGCAAAGGCTTCTTGAAGGGAAAGATGTAACTCTGTGAGATGAATTAACAGAACACAGAGCAGTTTCTCAGAAATCTTCTTTCCAGTTTTGAACGGAAGATATTACCTTTTTCACCATAGCCCTATGGGCTTCCAAATATCCTTTGCCAATTCCACAAGAACAGCCTTAGCGAAAGGCTTCTTGAAGGGAAAGATGTAACTCTGTGAGATGAATTAACAGAACACAGAGCAGTTTCTCAGAAAGCTTCTTTCCAGTTTTGAACGGAAGATATTTCCTTTTTCACCATAGCCCTCTATGGGCTTCCAAATATCACTTTGCCAATTCCACAAGAAAGCCTTAGCGAAAGGCTTCTTGAAGGGAAAGATGTAAGTCTGTGAGATGAATTAACAGAACACAGAGAAGTTTCTCAGAAAGCTTCTTTCCAGTTTTGAACGAAGATATTTCCTTTTCACCATAGCCCTATGGGCTTCCAAATATCACTTTGCCAATTCCACAAGAACAGCCTTAGCGAAAGGCTTCTTGAAGGAAAGATGTAACCTGTGAGATGAATTAACAGAACACAGAGCAGTTTCTCAGAAAGCTTCTTTCCAGTTTTGAACGGAAGATATTTCCTTTTTCACCATAGCCTCTATGGGCTTCCAAATATCACTTTGCTAATTCCACAAGAACAGCCTTAGCGAAAGGCTTCTTGAAGGAAAGATGTAACTCTGTGAGATGAATTAACAGAACACAGAGCAATTTCTCAGAAAGCTTCTTTCCAGTTTTGAACGGAAGATATTTCCTTTTTCACCATAGCCCCTTATGGGCTTCCAAATATCCCTTTGCCAATTCCACAAGAACAGCCTTAGCGAAAGGCTTCTTGAAGGGAAAGATGTAACTCTGTGAGATGAATTAACAGAACACAGAGCAGTTTCTAAGAAAGCTTCTTTCCAGTTTTGAACGGAAGATATTTCCTTTTCACCATAGCCCTCTATGGGCTACCAAATATCACTTTGCCAATTCCACAAGAAAGCCTTAGCGAAAGGCTTCTTGAAGGGAAAGATGTAACTCTGTGAGATGAATTAACAGAACACAGAGCAGTTTCTCAGAAAGCTTCTTTCCAGTTTTGAACGGAAGATATTTCCTTTTTCACATAGCCCTCTATGGGCTTCCAAATATCCATTTGCCCATTCCACATGAACAGAC
Source organism: Erythrocebus patas (assembly GCA_023783455.1). Classification (NCBI taxonomy): domain Eukaryota; kingdom Metazoa; phylum Chordata; class Mammalia; order Primates; family Cercopithecidae; genus Erythrocebus; species Erythrocebus patas. The sequence goes on from JAKFHT010003979.1 coordinate 127,617, forward strand.
TTAGCGAAAGGCTTCTTGAAGGGAAAGATGTAACTCTCTGAGATGAATTAACAGAACACACAGCAGTTTCTAAGAAAGCTTCTTTCCAGTTTTGAACGGAAGATATTTCCTTTTTCACCATAGCCCTCTATGGGCTACCAAATATCACTTTACCAATTCCACAAGAAAGCCTTAGCGAAGGCTTCTTGAAGGAAAGATGTAAGTCTGTGAGATGAATTAACAGAACACAGAGAAGTTTCTCAGAAAGCTTCTTTCCAGTTTTGAAGCGAAAGATATTTCCTTTTTCACCATAGCCCTCTATGGGTTTCAAAATATCCTTTGCCAATTCCACAAGAACAGCCTTAGCGAAGGCTTCTTGAAGGGAAAGATGTAACTCTGTGAGATGAATTAACAGAACACAGAGCAGTTTCTCAAGCTTCTTTCCAGTTTTGAACGGAAGATATTTCCTTTTCACCACAGCCCTCTATGGGTTTGAAATATCACTTTGCCAATTCCACAAGAACAGCCTTTGCGAAAGACTTCTTGAAGGGAAAGATGTAACTCTGTGAGATGAATTCACAGAACACAGAGCAGTTTCTCAGAAAGCTTCTTTCCAATTTTGAACGGAAGATATTTCCTTTTTCACCACAGCCCTCTATGGGCTTCCAAATATCACTTTGCCAATTCCACAAGAACAGCCTTAGCGAAAGGCTTCTTGAAGGGAAAGATGTAACTCTGTGAGATGAATTAACAGAACACTGAGCAGTTTCTCAGAAAGCTTCTTTCCAGTTTTGAGCGAAAGATATTTCCTTTTCACCATAGCCCTCTATGGGCTTCCAAATATCCTTTGCCAATTCCACAAGAACAGCCTTAGCGAAGGCTTCTTGAAGGAAAGATGTAACTCTGTGAGGTGAATTAACAGAACACAGAGCAGTTTCTCAGAAAACTTCTTTCCAGTTTTGAACAGAAGATATTTCCTTTTTCACCACAGCCCTCTATCAGCTTCCAAATATCACTTTGCCAATTCCACAAGAACAGCCTTAGCGAAAGGCTTCTTGAAGGGAAAGATGTAAGTCTGTGAGATATATTAACAGAACACAGAGCAATTTCTCAGAAAGCTTCTTCCCGTTTTGAACGGAAGATATTTCCTTTTTCACCATAGACCCCAATGGGCTTCCAAATATCCCTTTGCCAATTCCACAAGAACAGCCTTAGCGAAAGGCTTCTTGAAGGGAAAGATGTAACTCTGTGAGATGAATTAACAGAACACAGAGCAGTTTCTCAGAAAGCTTCTTTCCAGTTTTGAACGGAAGATATTTCCTTTTTCACCATAGCCCTCTATGGGCTTCCAAATATCACTTTGCCAATACCTAAAGAACAGTCTTAGCGAAAGGCTTCTTGAAGGGAAAGATGTAACTCTGTGAGATGAATTAACAGAACACAGAGCAGTTTCTCAGAAAGCTTCTTTCCAGTTTTGAACGGAAGATATTTCCTTTTTCACCATAGCCCCCTATGGGCTTCCAAATATCCCTTTACAAATTCTACAAGAACAGCCTTAGCGAAAGGCTTCTTGAAGGGAAAGATGTAACTCTGTGAGATGAATTAACAGAACACAGAGCAGTTTCTAAGAAAGCTTCTTTCCAGTTTTGAACGGAAGATATTTCCTTTTTCACCATAGCCTCTATGGGCTTCCAAATATCACTTTGCCAATTCGACAAGAAGAGCCTTAGCGAAAGGCTTCTTGAAGGAAAGATGTAAGTCTGTGAGATGAATTAACAGAACACAGAGCAGTTTCTCAGAAAGCTTCTTTCCAGTTTTGAACGGAAGATATTTCCTTTTTCACCATAGCCTCTATGGGCTTCCAAATATCACTTTGCCAATTCCACAAGAACAGCCTTAGCGAAGGCTTCTTGAAGGAAAGATGTAAGTCTGTGAGATGAATTAACAGAACACAGAGCAGTTTCTCAGAAAGCTTCTTTCCAGTTTTGAACGAAGATATTTCCTTTTCACCATAGCCCTCTATGGGCTTCCAAATATCCTTTGCCAATTCCACAAGAACAGCCTTAGCGAAAGGCTTCTTGAAGGAAAGATGTAACTCTGTGAGATGAATTAACAGAACACAGAGCAGTTTCTCAAGCTTCTTTCCAGTTTTGAACTGAAGATATTTCCTTTTCACCATAGCCTCTATGGGCTTCCAAATATCTCCTTGCCAATTCCACAAGAACAGCCTTAGAAAAGGCTTCTTGAAGGAAAGATGTAACTCTGTGAGATGAATTAACAGAACAAAGAGCAGTTTCTCAGAAATCTTCTTTCCAGTTTTGAACGGAAGATATTACCTTTTCACCATAGCCCTCTATGGGCTTCAAATATCCTTTGCCAATTCCACAAGAACAGCCTTAGCGAAAGGCTTCTTGAAGGAAAGATGTAACTCTGTGAGATGAATTAACAGAACACAGAGCAGTTTCTCAGAAAGCTTCTTTCCAGTTTTGAACGGAAGATATTTCCTTTTCACCATAGCCTCTATGGGCTTCCAAATATCCCTTGCTAATTCCACAAGAACAGCCTTAGAAAAGGCTTCTTGAAGGAAAGATGTAACTCTGTGAGATGAATTAACAGAACAAAGAGCAGTTTCTCAGAAATCTTCTTTCCAGTTTTGAACGGAAGATATTACCTTTTCACCATAGCCCCCTATGGGCTTCAAATATCACTTTCCCAATTCCACAAGAACAGCCTTAGCGAAAGGCTTCTTGAAGGAAAGATGTAACTCTGTGAGATGAATTAACAGAACACAGAGCAGTTTCTAGAAAGCTTCTTTCCAGTTTTGAACGGAAGATATTTCCTTTTCACCATAGCCCTCTATGGGCTACCAAATATCACTTTGCCAATTCCACAAGAACAGCCTTAGCGAAAGGCTTTGAAGGAAAGATGTAAGTCTGTGAGATGAATTAACAGAACACAGAGAAGTTTCTCAGAAAGCTTCTTTCCAGTTTTGAACGGAAGATATTTCCTTTTTCACCATAGCCCCCTATGGGCTTCCAAATATCACTTTGCCAATTCCACAAGAACAGCCTTAGCGAAAGGCTTCTTGAAGGGAAAGATGTAACTCTGTGAGATGAATTCAGAGAACACAGAGCAGTTTCTCAAAAGCTTCTTTCCAGTTTTGAACGGAAGATATTTCCTTTTCACCATAGCCTCTATGGGTTTCAAAATATCACTTTCCCAATTCCACAAGAACAGCCTTTGCGAAAGACTTCTTGAAGGAAAGATGTAACTCTGTGAGATGAATTCACAGAACACAGAGCAGTTTCTCAGAAAACTTCTTTCCAATTTTGAACGGAAGATATTTCCTTTTCACCATAGCCATCTTTGGGTTTCAAAATATCACTTTCCCAATTCCACAAGAACAGCCTTTAGCCTTCTTGAAGGGAAAGATGTAACTCTGTGAGATGAATTCACAGAACACAGAGCAATTTCTCAGAAAGCTTCTTTCTAGTTTTGAGCGGAAGATATTTCCTTTTCACCATAGCCCTCTATGGGCTTCCAAATATCCTTGCCAATTCCACAAGAACAGCCTTAGCGAAAGGCTTCTTGAAGGGAAAGATGTAACTCTGTGAGATGAATTAACAGAACACTGAGCAGTTTCTCAGAAAGCTTCTTTCCAGTTTTGAAGCGGAAGATATTTCCTTTTCACCATAGCCTCTATGGGCTTCCAAATATCCTTGCCAATTCCACAAGAACAGCCTTAGCGAAAGGCTTCTTGAAGGAAAGATGTAACCTGTGAGATGAATTAACAGAACACAGAGCAGTTTCTCAAGCTTCTTTCCAGTTTTGAAGGAAGATATTTCCTTTTCACCATAGCCCTCTATGGGCTACCAAATATCACTTTGCCAATTCCACAAGAAACCCTTAGCGAAAGGCTTCTTGAAGGAAAGATGTAAGTCTGTGAGATGAATTAACAGAACACAGAGAAGTTTCTCAGAAAGCTTCTTTCCAGTTTTGAAGCGGAAGATATTTCCTTTTCACCATACCCTCTATGGGCTTCCAAATATCCTTGCCAATTCCACAAGAACAGCCTTAGCGAAAGGCTTCTTGAAGGAAAGATGTAACCTGTGAGATGAATTAACAGAACACAGAGCAGTTTCTCAAGCTTCTTTCCAGTTTTGAAGGAAGATATTTCCTTTTCACCATAGCCCTCTATGGGCTTCCAAATATCACTTTGCCAATTCCACAAGAACAACCTTAGCGAAAGGCTTCTTGAAGGAAAGATGTAAGTCTGTGAGATGAATTAACAGAACACAGAGCAGTTTCTCAAGCTTCTTTCCAGTTTTGAGCGGAAGATATTTCCTTTTTCACCATAGCCCTCTATGGGCTTCCAAATATCACTTTGCCAATTCCACAAGAACAGACTTAGCGAAGGCTTCTTGAAGGAAAGATGTAACTCTGTGAGATGAATTAACAGAACACAGAGCAGTTTCTCAGAAAGCTTCTTTCCAGTTTTGAACGGAAGATATTTCCTTTTCACCATAGCCTCTATGGGCTTCCAAATATCCTTTGCCAATTCCACAAGAACAGCCTTAGCGAAAGGCTTCTTGAAGGGAAAGATGTAACTCTGTGAGATGAATTAACAGAACACAGATCACTTTCTCAGAGAGCTTCTTTCCAGTTTTGAACGGAAGATATTTCCTTTTTCAGCATAGCCCTCTATGGGCTTCCAAATATCCCTTTGCCCATTCCACAATAACAGCCTTAGCGAAAGGCTTCTTGAAGGGAAAGATGTAATTCTGTGAGATGAATTTACAGAACACAGAGCAGTTTCTCAGAAAGCTTCTTTCCAGTTTTGAACGGAAGAAATTTCCTTTTTCACCATAGCCCTCTATGGGTTTCGAAATATCACGTTGCCAATTCCACAAAACAGCCTTTGGGAAAGACTTCTTGAAGGGAAAGATGTAACTCTGTGAGATGAATTCACAGAACACAGAGCAGTTTCTCAGAAAACTTCTTTCCAATTTTGAACGGAAGATATTTCCTTTTTCACCATAGCCCTCTTTGGGTTTCAAAATATCACATTCCCAATTCCACAAGAACAGGCTTTGGGAAAGACTTCTTGAAGGGAAAGATGTACCTCTGTGAGATGAATTCACAGAACACAGAGCAATTTCTCAGAAAGCTTCTTTCCAGTTTTGAACGGAAGATATTTCCTTTTTCACCATAGCCCTCTATGGGCTTCCAAATATCCCTTTGCCAATTCCACAAGAACAGCCTTAGCGAAAGGCTTCTTGAAGGGAAAGATGTAAGTCTGTGAGACGAATTAACAGAACACAGAGCAGTTTCTCAGAAAGCTTCTTTCCAGTTTTGAACAGAAGATATTTCCTTTTTCACCATAGCCCCCTATGGGCTTCCAAATATCCCTTTTCCAATTCCACAAGAACAGCCTTAGCGAAAGGCTTCTTGAAGGGAAAGATGTAACTCTGTGAGATGAATTAACAGAACACAGATCACTTTCTCAGAGAGCTTCTTTCCAGTTTTGAACGGAAGATATTTCCTTTTTCAGCATAGCCCTCTATGGGCTTCCAAATATCACTTTGCCAATTCCACAAGAACAACCTTAGCGAAAGGCTTCTTGAAGGGAAAGATGTAACTCTGTGAGATGAATTAACAGAACACAGAGCAGTTTCTCAGAAAGCTTCTTTCCAGTTTTGAACGGAAGATATTTCCTTTTTCAGCATGGCCCTCTATGGGCTTCCAAATATCCCTTTGCCCATTCCACAATAACAGCCTTAGCGAAAGGCTTCTTGAAGGGAAAGATGTAATTCTGTGAGATGAATTTACAGAACACAGAGCAGTTTCTCAGAAAGCTTCTTTCCACTTTTGAACGGAAGAAATTTCCTTTTCACCATAGCCCTCTATGGGCTTCCAAATATCACTTTGCCAATTCCACAAGAACAACCTTAGCGAAAGGCTTCTTGAAGGGAAAGATGTAACTCTGTGAGATGAATTAACAGAACACAGAGCAGTTTCTCAGAAAGCTTCTTTCCAGTTTTGAACGGAAGATATTTCCTTTTTCAGCATGGCCCTCTATGGGCTTCCAAATATCCCTTTGCCCATTCCACAATAACAGCCTTAGCGAAAGGCTTCTTGAAGGGAAAGATGTAATTCTGTGAGATGAATTTACAGAACACAGAGCAGTTTCTCAGAAAGCTTCTTTCCACTTTTGAACGGAAGAAATTTCCTTTTTCACCATAGCCCTCTATGGGTTTCGAAATATCACGTTGCCAATTCCACAAAACAGCCCTTGCGAAAGACTTCTTGAAGGGAAAGATGTAACTCTGTGAGATGAATTCACAGAACACAGAGCAGTTTCTCAGAAAACTTCTTTCCAATTTTGAACGGAAGATATTTCCTTTTTCACCATAGCCCTCTTTGGGTTTCAAAATATCACATTCCCAATTCCACAAGAACAGGCTTTGGGAAAGGCTTCTTGAAGGGAAAGATGTAACACTGTGAGATGAATTAACAGAACCCAGAGCAGTTTCTAAGAAAGCTTCTTTCCAGTTTTAAACGGAAGATATTTCCTTTTTCACCATAGCCCTCTATGGGCTACCAAATATCACTTTGCCAATTCCACAAAAAGCCTTAGCGAAAGGCTTCTTGAAGGGAAAGATGTAAGTCTGTGAGATGAATTAGCAGAACACAGAGAAGTTTCTCAGAAAGCTTCTTTCCAGTTTTGAACGAAAGATATTTCCTTTTTCACCATAGCCCTCTATGGGCTTCCAAATATCACTTTGCCAATTCCACAAGAACAGCCTTAGCGAAGGCTTCTTGAAGGAAAGATGTAACCTGTGAGATGAATTAACAGAACACAGAGCAGTTTCTCAGAAAGCTTCTTTCCAGTTTTGAACGGAAGATATTTCCTTTTCACCATAGCCCTCTATGGGCTTCCAAATATCACTTTGCCAATTCCACAAGAACAGCCTTAGCCAAAGGCTTCTTGAAGGAAAGATGTAACTCTGTGAGATGAATTAACAGAACACAGAGCAGTTTCTCAGAAAGCTTCTTTCCAGTTTTGAACAGAAGATATTTCCTTTTCACCACAGCCCTCTATGGGCTTCCAAATATCCTTTGCCAATTCCACAAGAACAGCCTTAGCGAAAGGCTTCTTGAAGGAAAGATGTAACTCTGTGAGATGAATTAACAGAACAATGAGCAGTTTCTCAGAAAGCTTTTTCCAGTTTTGAACGGAAGATATTTCCTTTTCACCATAGCCCTCTATGGGCTTCCAAATATCTCTTTGCCCATTCCACAAGAACAGCCTTAGCGAAGGCTTCTTGAAGGAAAGATGTAAGTCTGTGAGACGAATTAACAGAACACAGAGCAGTTTCTCAGAAAGCTTCTTTCCAGTTTTGAACGGAAGATATTTCCTTTTCACCATAGCCCCTATGGGCTTCCAAATATCCTTTTCCAATTCCACAAGAACAGCCTTAGCGAAAGGCTTCTTGAAGGGAAAGATGTAACTCTGTGAGATGAATTAACAGAACAAAGAGCAGTTTCTCAGAAAGCTTCTTTCCAGTTTTGAACGGAAGATATTTCCTTTTCACCATAGCCCCTATGGGCTTCCAAATATCCTTTGCCAATTCCACAAGAACAGCCTTAGCGAAAGGCTTCTTGAAGGAAAGATGTAACTCTGTGAGATGAATTAACAGAACAAAGAGCAGTTTCTCAGAAAACTTCTTTCCAGTTTTGAACGGAAGATATTTCCTTTTTCACCATAGCCTCTATGGGCTTCCAAATATCACTTTGCCAATTCCACAAGAACAGCCTTAGCGAAAGGCTTCTTGAAGGAAAGATGTAAGTCTGTGAGATGAATTAACAGATCATAGAGAAGTTTCTCAGAAAGCTTTTTCCAGTTTTGAACGAAGATATTTCCTTTTCACCATAGCCTCTATGGGCTTCCAAATATCACTTTGCCAATTCCACAAGAACAGCCTTAGCGAAGGCTTCTTGAAGGGAAAGATGTAACTCTGTGAGATGAATTAACAGAACACAGAGCAGTTTCTCAGAGACCTTCTTTCCAGTTTTGAACGGAAGATATTTCCTTTTTCACCATAGCCCTCTATGGGCTTCCAAATATCCCTTTGCCAATTCCACAAGAACAGCCTCAGCGAAAGGCTTCTTGAAGGGAAAGATGTAACTCTGTGAGATGAATTAACAGAACACAGAGCAGTTTCTCAGAAAGCTTCTTTCCAGTTGTGAACAGAAGATATTTCCTTTTTCACCATAGCCCTCTATGGGCTTCCAAATATAACTTTGAAATTCCACAAAAACAGCCTTAGCGAAAGGCTTCTTGAAGGGAAAGATGTAACTCTGTGCGATGAATAAACAGAACACAGAGCAGTTTCTCAGAAAGCTTCTTTCCAGTTTTGAACGGAAGATATTTTTTTCACCATAGCCTCTATGGGCTTCCAAATATCCCTTTGCCAATTCCACAAGAACAGCCTCAGCGAAAGGCTTTTGAAGGAAAGATGTAACTCTGTGAGATGAATTAACAGAACACAGAGCAGTTTCTCAGAAAGCTTCTTTCCAGTTGTGAACAGAAGATATTTCCTTTTTCACCATAGCCCTCTATGGGCTTCCAAATATCACTTTGCAAATTCCACAAAAACAGCCTTAGCGAAAGGCTTCTTGAAGGGAAAGATGTAACTCTGTGCGATGAATAAACAGAACACAGAGCAGTTTCTCAGAAAGCTTCTTTCCAGTTTTGAACGGAAGATATTTCCTTTTTCACCATAGCCCTCTATGGGCTTCCAAATATCCCGTTGCCCATTCCACAAGAACAGCCTTAGCGAAAGGCTTCTTGAAGGGAAAGATGTAATTCTGTGAAATGAATTTATAGAACACAGAGCAGTTTCTCAGAAAGCTTCTTTCCAGTTTTGAACGGAAGATATTTCCTTTTTCACCATAGCCCTCTATGGGTTTTGAAATATCACTTTGCCAATTCCACAAAACAGCCTTTGCGAAAGACTTCTTGAAGGGAAAGATGTAACTTTGTGAGATGAATTCACAGAACACAGAGCAGTTTCTCAGAAAACTTCTTTCCAATTTTGAACGGAAGATATTTCCTTTTCACCATAGCCTCTATGGGCTTCAAATATCACTTTCCCAATTCCAGAAGAATAGCCTCGAAGACTTCTTGAAGGAAAGATGTAACTCTGTGAGATGAATTCACAGAACACAGAGCAATTTCTCAGAAACATTCTTTCCAGTTTTGAACGGAAGATATTTCTTTTTCACCATAGCCCTCTATGGGCTTCCAAATATCACTTGCCAATTCCACAAGAACAGCCTTAGCGAAAGGCTTCTTGAAGGGAAAGATGTAACTCTGTGAGATGAATTAAGAGAACACAGAGCAGTTTCTCAGAAAGCTTCTTTCCAGTTTTGAACGGAAGATATTTCCTTTTCACCATAGCCCTCTATGGGCTTCCAAATATCCTTTGCCAATTCCACAAGAACAGCCTTAGCGAAAGGCTTCTTGAAGGAAAGATGTAACCTGTGAGATGAATTAACAGAACACAGAGCACTTTCTCAGAAAGCTTCTTTCCAGTTTTGAATGGAAGATATTTCCTTTTCACCATAGCCCTCTATGGGCTTCCAAATATCCTTTGCCAATTCCACAAGAACAGCCTTAGCGAAAGGCTTCTTGAAGGAAAGATGTAACTCTGTGAGATGAATTAAGAGAACACAGAGCAGTTTCTCAGAAAGCTTCTTTCCAGTTTTGAATGGAAGATATTTTTTTCACATAGCCCTCTATGGGCTTCCAAATATCCTTTGCCAATTCCACAAGAACAGCCTTAGCGAAAGGCTTCTTGAAGGAAAGATGTAACTCTGTGAGATGAATTAAGAGAACACAGAGCAGTTTCTCAGAAAGCTTCTTTCCAGTTTTCAACGGAAGATATTTCCTTTTCACCATAGCCCTATGGGCTTCCAAATATCCTTTGCCAATTCCACAAGAACAGCCTTAGCGAAAGGCTTCTTGAAGGAAAGATGTAACTCTGAGATGAATTAACAGAACACAGAGCAATTTCTCAGAAAGCTTTTTCCAGTTTTGAACGGAAGATATTTTTTTCACCATAGCCCCCTATGGGCTTCCAAATATCCTTTGCCAATTCCACAAGAACAGCCTTAGCGAAAGGCTTTGAAGGGAAAGATGTAACTCTGTGAGATGAATTAACAGAACACAGAGCAGTTTCTCAGAAACCTTCTTTCCAGTTTTGAATGGAAGATATTTTTTTCACCATAGCCTCTATGGGCTTCCAAATATCCTTTGCCAATTCCACAAGAACAGCCTTAGCGAAGGCTTCTTGAAGGAAAGATGTAACTCTCTGAGATGAATTAACAGAACACAGCGCAGTTTCTCAGAAACCTTCTTTCCAGTTTTGAACGGAAGATATTTCCTTTTCACCATAACCACTATGGGCTTCAAATATCACTTTGCTAATTCCACAAGAACAGCCTTAGCGAAAGGCTTCTTGAAGGAAAGATGTAACTCTGTGAGATGAATTAACAGAACACAGAGCAGTTTCTCAGAAAGCTTCTTCCAGTTTTGAACGGAAGATATTTCCTTTTTCACCATAGCCCTATGGGCTTCCAAATATCACTTTGCCAATTCCACAAGAACAGCCTTAGCGAAAGGCTTCTTGAAGGGAAAGATGTAACTCTGTAAGATGAATTATCAGAACACAGAGCAGTTTCTCAGAAAGCTTCTTTCCAGTTTTGAACGGAAGATATTTTTTCACCATAGCCCTATGGGCTTCCAAATATCCTTTGCCAATTCCACAAGAACAGCCTTAGCGAAAGGCTTTTGAAGGAAAGATGTAAGTCTGTGAGATGAATTAACAGAACACAGAGCAGTTTCTCAGAAAGCTTCTTCCAGTTTTGAACGGAAGATATTTCCTTTTCACCATAGCCTCTATGGGCTTCCAAATATCCTTTGCCAATTCCACAAGAACAGCCTTAGCGAAGGCTTCTTGAAGGAAAGATGTAACACTGTGAGATGAATTCACAGAACACAGAGCAGTTTCTCAGAAAGCTTCTTTCCAGTTTTGAACGGAAGATATTTCCTTTTCACCATAGCTCCCTATGGGCTTCCAAACATCACTTTGCTAATTCCAGAAGAACAGCCTTAGCGAAAGGCTTCTTGAAGGAAAGATGTAACTCTGTGAGATGAATTAACAGAACACAGCAGTTTCTCAGAAAGCTTCTTTCCAGATTTGAACGGAAGATATTTCCTTTTCACCATAGCCCTCTATGGGCTTCCAAATATCACTTTGCCCATTCCACAAGAACAGCGTTAGCGAAAGGCTTTGAAGGGAAAGATGTAACTCTGTGAGATGAATTAACAGAACACAGAGCAGTTTCAGAAAGCTTCTTTCCAGTTTTGAACAAAGATATTTCCTTTTCACCATAGCCCCTATGGGCTTCAAATATCACTTTGCTAATTCCACAAGAACAGCCTTAGCGAAAGGCTTCTTGAAGGGAAAGATGTAAGTCTGTGAGATGAATTAACAGAACACAGAGAAGTTTCTCAGAAAGCTTCTTTCCAGTTTTGAGCGGAGATATTTCCTTTTCACCATAGCCCTCTATGGGCTTCCAAATATCCTTTGCCAATTCCACAAGAACAGGCTTAGCGAAGGCTTCTTGAAGGAAAGATGTAACTCTGTGAGATGAATTAACAGAACACAGCGCAGTTTCTCAGAAAACTTCTTTCCAGTTTTGAGCGGAAGATATTTCCTTTTCACCATAACCACTATGGGCTTCCAAATATCCTTTACCAATTCCACAAGAACAGCCTTAGCGAAAGGCTTTGAAGGGAAAGATGTAACTCTGTGAGATGAATTAACAGAACACAGAGCAGTTTCTCAGAAAACTTCTTTCCAGTTTTGAACGGAAGATATTTCCTTTTCACCATAGCCTCTATGGGCTTCCAAATACCACTTTGCTAATTCCACAAGAACAGCCTTAGCGAAAGGCTTTGAAGGGAAAGATGTAACTCTGTGAGATGAATTAACAGAACACAGAGCACTTTCCAGAAAGCTTCTTTCCAGATTTGAACGGAAGATATTTCCTTTTCACCATAGCCTCTATGGGCTTCCAAATATCACTTTCCCAATTCCACAAGAACAGTCTTAGCGAAAGGCTTCTTGAAGGGAAAGATGTAACTCTGTGAGATGAATTAACAGAACACAGAGCAGTTTCTCAGAAAGCTTCTTTCCAGTTTTGAACGAAGATATTTCCTTTTCACCATAGCCTCTATGGGCTTCCAAATATTACTTTGCCAATTCCACAAGAACAGCCTTAGCGAAGGCTTCTTGAAGGAAAGATGTAACTCTGTGAGATGAATTAACAGAACACAGAGCAGTTTCTCAGAAAGCTTCTTTCCAGTTTTGAACGGAAGATATTTCCTTTTTCAACATAGCCCTCTATGGGCTTCCAAATATCCTTTGCCAATTCCACAAGAAAGCCTTAGCGAAAGGCTTCTTGAAGGGAAAGATGTAACTCTGTGAGATGAATTACAGAACACAGAGCAGTTTCTCAGAAACCTTCTTTCCAGTTTTGAACGGAAGATATTTCCTTTTTCAGCATAGCCCTCCATGGGCTTCCAAATACCACTTTGCGAATTCCACAAGAACAGCCTTAGCGAAAGGCTTCTTGAAGGGAAAGATGTAACTCTGTGAGATGAATTAACAGAACACAGAGCACTTTCCAGAAAGCTTCTTTCCAGTTTTGAACGAAGATATTTCCTTTTTCAGCATAGCCTCTATGGGCTTCCAAATATCACTTGCCAATACCAAAAGAACAGTCTTAGCGAAAGGCTTCGTGAAGGGAAAGATGTAACTCTGTGAGATGAATTAACAGAACACAGAGCAGTTTCTCAGAAAGCTTCTTTCCAGTTTGGAACGGAAAATATTTCCTTTTTCACCATAGCCTCTATGGGCTTCCAAATATCCTTTGCCAATTCCACAAGAACAGCCTTAGCGAAGGCTTCTTGAAGGAAAGATGTAACTCTGTGAGATGAATTAACAGAACACAGAGCAGTTTCTCAGAAACCTTCTTTCCAGTTTTGAACGGAAGATATTTCCTTTTTCAACATAGCCCTCTATGGGCTACCAAATATCACTTTGCCAATTCCACAAGAAAGCCTTAGCGAAAGGCTTCTTGAAGGGAAAGATGTAAGTCTGTGAGATGAATTAACAGATCATAGAGAAGTTTCTCAGAAAGCTTCTTTCCAGTTTTGAACGGAAGATATTTCCTTTTTCACCATAGCCCTCTATGGGTTTTGAAATATCACTTTGCCAATTCCACAAAACAGCCTTTGCGAAAGACTTCTTGAAGGGAAAGATGTAACTTTGTGAGATGAATTCACAGAACACAGAGCAGTTTCTCAGAAAACTTCTTTCCAATTTTGAACGGAAGATATTTCCTTTTCACCATAGCCCTCTATGGGCTTCCAAATATCACTTTCCCAATTCCAGAAGAACAGCCTTAGCGAAGGCTTCTTGAAGGAAAGTTGTAACTCTGTGAGATGAATTCACAGAACACAGAGCAGTTTCTCAGAAACCTTCTTTCCAGTTTTGAACGGAAGATATTTCCTTTTTCACCATAGCCCTCTATGGGCTTCCAAATATCCTTTGCCAATTCCACAAGAACAGCCTTAGCGAAAGGCTTCTTGAAGGGAAAGATGTAACTCTGAGATGAATTAACAGAACACAGAGCAGTTTCTCAGAAAGCTTCTTTCCAGTTTTGAACGGAAGATATTTCCTTTTTCACCATAGCCCTCTATGGGCTTCAAATATCACTTTGCCAATTCCACAAGAACAGCCATAGCGAAAGGCTTTGAAGGGAAAGATGTAACTCTGTGAGATGAATTAACAGAACACAGAGAAGTTTCTCAAGCTTCTTTCCAGTTTTGAACGGAAGATATTTCCTTTTTCACCATAGCCCTCTATGGGCTTCCAAATATCCCTTTGCCAATTCCACAAGAACAGCCTTAGCGAAAGGCTTCTTGAAGGAAAGATGTAACTCTGTGAGATGAATTAACAGAACACAGAGCAGTTTCTCAGAAAGCTTCTTTCCAGTTTTGAACGGAAGATATTTCCTTTTCACCATAGCCTCTATGGGCTTCCAAATATCCCTTTGCCAATTCCACAAGAACAGCCTTAGCGAAGGCTTCTTGAAGGAAAGATGTAACTCTGTGAGATGAATTAACAGAACACAGAGCAGTTTCTCAGAAAGCTTCTTTCCAGTTTTGAATGGAAGATATTTCCTTTTCACCATAGCCCTCTATGGGCTTCCAAATATCACTTTGCTAATTCCACAAGAACAGCCTTAGCGAAGGCTTCTTGAAGGAAAGATGTAACTCTGTGAGATGAATTAACAGAACACAGAGCAGTTTCTCAAAAAGCTTCTTTCCAATTTTGAACGGAAGATATTTCCTTTTTCACCATAGCCCTCTATGGGCTTCCAAATATCACTTTGCCAATTCCACAAGAACAGCCTTAGCGAAAGGCTTCTTGAAGGGAAAGATGTAACACTGTGAGATGAATTCACAGAACACAGAGCAGTTTCTCAGAAAGCTTCTTTCCAGTTTTGAACGGAAGATATTTCCTTTTTCACCATAGCTCCCTATGGGCTTCCAAACATCACTTTGCCAATTCCAGAAGAACAGCCTTAGCGAAAGGCTTCTTGAAGGGAAAGATGTAACTCTGTGAGATGAATTAACAGAACACAGAGCAGTTTCTCAGAAAGCTTCTTTCCAGATTTGAACGGAAGATATTTCCTTTTTCACCATAGCTCCTATGGGCTTCAAATATCACTTTGCCAATTCCAGAAGAACAGCCTTAGAAAAGGCTTCTTGAAGGGAAAGATGTAACTCTGTGAGATGAATTAACAGAACACAGAGCAGTTTCTCAGAAAGCTTCTTTCCAGATTTGAACGGAAGATATTTCCTTTTTCACCATAGCCCTCTACGGGCTTCCAAATATCACTTTGCCCATTCCACAAGAACAGCGTTAGCGAAAGGCTTCTTGAAGGGAAAGATGTAACTCTGTGAGATGAATTAACAGAACACGGAGCAGTTTCTCAGAAAGCTTCTTTCCAGTTTTGAACAAAAGATATTTCCTTTTTCACCATAGCCCTCTATGGGCTTCAAAATATCACTTTGCCAATTCCACAAGAAAGCCCAAGCGAAAGGCTTCTTGAAGGGAAAGATGTAAGTCTGTGAGATGAATTAACAGAACACAGAGAAGTTTCTCAGAAAGCTTCTTTCCAGTTTTGAACGGAAGATATTTCCTTTTTCACCATAGCCCTCTATGGGCTTCCAAATATCCCTTTGCCAATTCCACAAGAACAGGCTTAGCGAAAGGCTTCTTGAAGGGAAAGATGTAACTCTGTGAGATGAATTAACAGAACACAGCGCAGTTTCTCAGAAAACTTCTTTCCAGTTTTGAGCGGAAGGTATTTCCTTTTTCACCATAACCACTATGGGCTTCCAAATATCCCTTTACCAATTCCACAAGAAAAGCCTTAGCGAAAGGCTTCTTGAAGGGAAAGATGTAACTCTGTGAGATGAATTTACAGAACACAGAGCAGTTTCTCAGAAACCTTCTTTCCAGTTTTGAACGGAAGATATTTCCTTTTTCAGCATAGCCCTCCATGGGCTTCCAAATACCACTTTGCGAATTCCACAAGAACAGCCTTAGCGAAAGGCTTCTTAAAGGGAAAGATGTAACTCTGTGAGATGAATTAACAGAACACAGAGCACTTTCCAGAAAGCTTCTTTCCAGATTTGAACGTAAGATATTTCCTTTTTCAGCATAGCCCTCTATGGGCTTCCAAATATCACTTTGCCAATACCAAAAGAACAGTCTTAGCGAAAGGCTTCGTGAAGGGAAAGATGTAACACTTTGAGATGAATTAACAGAACACAGAGCAGTTTCTCAGAAAGCTTCTTTCCAGTTTGGAACGGAAAATATTTCCTTTTTCACCATAGCCCTATGGGCTTCCAAATATTACTTTGCCAATTCCACAAGAACAGCCTTAGCGAAGGGCTTCTTGAAGGGAAAGATGTAACTCTGTGAGATGAATTAACAGAACACAGAGTAGTTTCTCAGAAACCTTCTTTCCAGTTTTGAACGGAAGATATTTCCTTTTTCAACATAGCCCTCTATGGGCTACCAAATATCACTTTGCCAATTCCACAAGAAAGCCTTAGCGAAAGGCTTCTTGAAGGGAAAGATGTAAGTCTGTGAGATGAATTAACAGATCATAGAGAAGTTTCTCAGAAAGCTTCTTTCCAGTTTTGAACGAAAGATATTTCCTTTTTCACCATAGCCCTCTATGGGCTTCCAAATATCACTTTGCCAATTCCACAAGAACAGCCTTATCGAAGGGCTTCTTGAATGGAAAGATGTAACTCTGTGAGATGAATTAACAGAACACAGAGCAGTTTCTCAGAGAGCTTCTTTCCAGTTTTCAACGGAAGATATTTTCTTTTTCACCATAGCCCTCTATGGGCTTCCAAATATCCCGTTGCCCATTCCACAAGAACAGCCTTAGCGAAAGGCTTCTTGAAGGGAAAGATGTAATTCTGTGAAATGAATTTATAGAACACAGAGCAGTTTCTCAGAAAGCTTTTTCCAGTTTTGAACGGAAGATATTTCCTTTTCACCATAGCCCTCTATGGGTTTTGAAATATCACTTTCCAATTCCACAAAACAGCCTTTGCGAAAGACTTCTTGAAGGAAAGATGTAACTTGTGAGATGAATTCACAGAACACAGAGCAGTTTCTCAGAAAACTTCTTTCCAATTTTGAACGGAAGATATTTCCTTTTCACCATAGCCCTCTTTGGTTTCAGAATATCACTTTCCCAATTCCACAAGAAAGCCTAAGCGAAAGGCTTCTTGAAGGAAAGATGAAAGTCTGTGAGATGAATTAACAGAACACAGAGAAGTTTCTCAGAAAGCTTCTTTCCAGTTTTGAACTGAAGATATTTCCTTTTCACCATAGCCCTCTATGGGCTTCCAAATATCCTTTGCCAATTCCACAAGAACAGGCTTAGCGAAAGGCTTCTTGAAGGAAAGATGTAACTCTGTGAGATGAATTAACAGAACACAGCGCAGTTTCTCAGAAAGCTTCTTTCCAGTTTTGAACGGAAGGAATTTCCTTTTCACCATAGCCCCTATGGGCTTCCAAATATCCTTGCCAATTCCACAAGAACAGCCTTAGCGAAAGGCTTCTTGAAGGAAAGATGTAACTCTGTGAGGTGAATTAACAGAACACAGAGCAGTTTCTCAGAAAGCTTCTTTCCAGTTTTGAATGGAAGATATTTCCTTTTTCAGCATAGCCCTCCATGGGCTTCCAAATACCACTTTGCCAATTCCACAAGAAGAGCCTTAGCGAAAGGCTTCTTGAAGGGAAAGATGTAACTCTGTGAGATGAATTAACAGAACACAGAGCAGTTTCTCAAAAGCTTCTTTCCAATTTTGAACGGAAGATATTTCCTTTTCACCATAGCCCTCTATGGGCTTCCAAATATCCTTTGCCAATTCCACAAGAACAGCCTTAGCGAAAGGCTTCTTGAAGGAAAGATGTAACACTGTGAGATGAATTCACAGAACACAGAGCAGTTTCTCAGAAAGCTTCTTTCCAGTTTTGAAGCGGAAGATATTTCCTTTTCACCATAGCCCTCTATGGGCTTCCAAATATCACTTTGCCAATTCCACAAGAACAGCCTTAGCGAAAGGCTTCTTGAAGGAAAGATGTAACTCTGTGAGATGAATTAACAGAACACAGAGCAGTTTCTCAAAAAGCTTCTTTCCAGATTTGAACGGAAGATATTTCCTTTTCACCATAGCCCTCTATGGGCTTCCAAATATCACTTTGCCCATTCCACAAGAACAGCCTTAGCGAAAGGCTTCTTGAAGGAAAGATGTAACTCTGTGAGATGAATTAACAGAACACGGAGCAGTTTCTCAGAAAGCTTCTTTCCAGTTTTGAACGGAAGATATTTCCTTTTCACCATAGCCCTCTATGGGCTTCAAAATATCCTTTGCCAATTCCACAAGAAAAGCCTTAGCGAAAGGCTTCTTGAAGGAAAGATGTAAGTCTGTGAGATGAATTAACAGAACACAGAGAAGTTTCTCAGAAAGCTTCTTTCCAGTTTTGAACGGAAGATATTTCCTTTTCACCATAGCCCTCTATGGGCTTCCAAATATCCTTTGCCAATTCCACAAGAACAGCCTTAGCGAAAGGCTTCTTGAAGGAAAGATGTAACTCTGTGAGATGAATTAACAGAACACAGAGCAGTTTCTCAGAAAACTTCTTTCCAGTTTTGAGCGGAAGATATTTCCTTTTCACCATAACCACTATGGGCTTCCAAATATCCTTTGCCAATTCCACAAGAACAGCCTTAGCGAAGGCTTCTTGAAGGAAAGATGTAACTCTGTGAGATGAATTACAGAACACAGAGCAGTTTCTCAGAAAACTTCTTTCCAGTTTTGAACGGAAGATATTTCCTTTTCACCATAGCCCTCCATGGGCTTCCAAATATCACTTTGCCAATTCCACAAGAACAGCCTTAGCGAAGGCTTCTTGAAGGAAAGATGTAACTCTGTGAGATGAATTAACAGAACACAGAGCAGTTTCTCAGAAAACTTCTTTCCAGTTTTGAACGAAGATATTTCCTTTTTCAGCATAGCCCTCTATGGGCTTCCAAATATCACTTTGCCAATCCACAAGAACAGTCTTAGCGAAAGGCTTCTTGAAGGAAAGATGTAACACTGTGAGATGAATTAACAGAACACAGAGCAGTTTCTCAGAAAGCTTCTTTCCAGTTTTGAACGGAAAATATTTCCTTTTCACCATAGCCCTCTATGGGCTTCCAAATATCCTTTGCCAATTCCACAAGAACAGCCTTAGCGAAGGCTTCTTGAAGGAAAGATGTAACTCTGTGAGATGAATTAACAGAACACAGAGTAGTTTCTCAGAAACCTTCTTTCCAGTTTTGAACGGAAGATATTTCCTTTTTCAACATAGCCCTCTATGGGCTACCAAATATCACTTTGCCAATTCCACAAGAAAGCCTTAGCGAAAGGCTTCTTGAAGGGAAAGATGTAAGTCTGTGAGATGAATTAACAGATCATAGAGAAGTTTCTCAGAAAGCTTCTTTCCAGTTTTGAACGAAGATATTTCCTTTTCACCATAGCCCTCTATGGGCTTCCAAATATCACTTTGCCAATTCCACAAGAACAGCCTTTATTGAAGGAAGATGTAACTCTGTGAGATGAATTAACAGAACACAGAGCAGTTTCTCAGAGAGCTTCTTTCCAGTTTTCAACGGAAGATATTTTCTTTTTCACCATATCCCTCTATGGGCTTCCAAATATCCCGTTGCCCATTCCACAAGAACAGCCTTAGCGAAAGGCTTCTTGAAGGAAAGATGTAATTCTGTGAAATGAATTTATAGAACACAGAGCAGTTTCTCAGAAAGCTTCTTTCCAGTTTTGAACGGAAGATATTTCCTTTTCACCATAGCCCTCTATGGGTTTTGAAATATCACTTTCCAATTCCACAAAACAGCCTTAGCGAAAGACTTCTTGAAGGGAAAGATGTAACTGTGAGATGAATTAACAGAACACAGAGCAGTTTCTCAGAAAACTTCTTTCCAGTTTTGAGCGGAAGATATTTCCTTTTTCACCATAGCCCTCTATGGGTTTCAGAATATCACTTTGCCAATTCCACAAGAAAGCCTTAGCGAAAGGCTTCTTGAAGGAAAGATGAAAGTCTGTGAGATGAATTAACAGAACACAGAGAAGTTTCTCAGAAAGCTTCTTTCCAGTTTTGAACTGAAGATATTTCCTTTTCACCATAGCCCCTATGGGCTTCCAAATATCCTTTGCCAATTCCACAAGAACAGGCTTAGCGAAAGGCTTCTTGAAGGAAAGATGTAACTCTGTGAGATGAATTAACAGAACACAGCGCAGTTTCTCAGAAAGCTTCTTTCCAGTTTTGAGCGGAAGGAATTTCCTTTTTCACCACAGCCCCCTATGGGCTTCCAAATATCCCTTTGCCAATTCCACAAGAACAGCCTTAGCGAAAGGCTTCTTGAAGGGAAAGATGTAACTCTGTGAGGTGAATTAACAGAACACAGAGCAGTTTCTCAGAAAGCTTCTTTCCAGTTTTGAATGGAAGATATTTCCTTTTTCAGCATAGCCCTCCATGGGCTTCCAAATACCACTTTGCCAATTCCACAAGAAGAGCCTTAGCGAAAGGCTTCTTGAAGGGAAAGATGTAACTCCGTGAGATGAATTAACAGAACACAGAGCAGTTTCTCAAAAAGCTTCTTTCCAATTTTGAACGGAAGATATTTCCTTTTTCACCATAGCCCTCTATGGGCTTCCAAATATCACTTAGCGAATTCCACAAGAACAGCCTTAGCGAAAGGCTTCTTGAAGGGAAAGATGTAACACTGTGAGATGAATTAACAGAACACAGAGCAGTTTCTCAGAAAGCGTCTTTCCAGTTTTGAACGGAAGATATTTCCTTTTTCAACATAGCCCTCTATGGGCTACCAAATATCACTTTGCCAATTCCACAAAACAGCCTTTGCGAAAGGCTTCTTGAAGGGAAAGATGTAAGTCTGTGAGATGAATTAACAGAACACAGAGAAGTTTCTCAGAAAGCTTCTTTCCAGTTTTGAACGGAAGATATTTCCTTTTTCACCATAGCCCCCTATGGGCTTCCAAATATCACTTTGCCAATTCCACAAGAACAGCCTTAGCGAAAGGCTTCTTGAAGGGAAAGATGTAACTCTGTGAGATGAATTAACAGAACAAACAGCAGTTTCTCAGAGAGCTTCTTTCCAGTTCTGAACTGAAGATATTTCCTTTTTAACCATAGCCCTCTACGGGCTTCCAAATATCTCTTTGCCAATTCCACAAGAAAGCCTTAGCGAAAGGCTTCTTGAAGGGAAAGATGTAAGTCTGTGAGATGAATTAACAGAACACAGAGAAGTTTCTCAGAAAGCTTCTTTCCAGTTTTGAACGGAAGATATTTCCTTTTTCACCATAGCCCCCTATGGGCTTCCAAATATCACTTTGCCAAATCCACAAGAACAGACTTAGCGAAAGGCTTCTTGAAGGGAAAGATGTAACTCTGTGAGATGAATTCACAGACCACAGAGCAGTTTCTCAGAAAGCTTCTTTCCAGTTTTGAACGGAAGATATTTCCTTTTTCACATAGCCCTCTATGGGCTTCCAAATATCCCTTTGCCAATTCCACAAGAACAGCCTTAGCAAAAGGCTTCTTGAAGGGAAAGATGTAACTCTGAGGGATGAATTAACAGAATACAGAGCAGTTTCTCAGAAAGCTTCTTTCCAGTTTTGAACAGAAGATATTTCCTTTTTCACCATAGCCCTCTATGGGCTTCCAAATATCACTTTGCCAATTCCACAAGAACACCCTTAGCGAAAGGCTTCTTGAAGGGAAAGATGTAACTCTGTGAGATATATTAACAGAACACAGAGCAATTTCTCAGAAAGCTTCTTTCCAGTTGTGAACAGAAGATATTTCCTTTTTCACCATAGCCCTCTATGGGCTTCCAAATATCCTTGCCCATTCTACAAGAACAGCCTTAGCGAAAGGCTTCTTGAAGGAAAGATGTAACTCTGTGAGATGAATTAACAGAACACAGAGCACTTTCTCAGAAAGCTTCTTTCCAGTTTTGAACGGAAGATATTTCCTTTTCACCATAGCCCTCTAGGGGCTTCCAAATATCCTTTGCCAATTCAACAAGAACAGCCTTAGCGAAAGGCTTCTTGAAGGAGAGATGTAATTCTGTGAGATGAATTAACAGAAACCAGAGTAGTTTCTCAAGCTTCTTTCCAGTTTTGAACGGAAGATATTTCCTTTTCACCATAGCCCTCTATGGGTTTCCAAATATCACTTTGCCAATTCCACAAGAACAGACTTAGCGAAAGGCTTGAAGGAAAGATGTAACTCTGTGAGATGAATTAACAGAACACAGAGCAGTTTCTCAGAAAGCTTCTTTCCAGATTTGAAGCGTAAGATATTTCCTTTTCACCATAGCCCTCTATGGGCTTCCAAATATCACTTTGCCAATTAACAAAAGAACAGTTTTAGCGAAAGGCTTTTGAAGGAAAGATGTAACTCTGTGAGATGAATTAACAGAACACAGAGCAGTTTCTCAAGCTTCTTTCCAGTTTTGAGCGGAAGATATTTCCTTTTCACCATAGCCCTCTATGGGCTTCCAAATATCACTTTGCCCATTCCACAAGAACAGCCTTAGCGAAAGGCTTCTTGAAGGAAAGATGTAACTCTGTGAGATGAATTACAGAACACAGAGCAGTTTCTCAAGCTTCTTTCCAGTTTTGAGCGGAAGATATTTCCTTTTCACCATAGCCCTCTATGGGATTCCAAATATTACCTTGCCAATTCCACAAGAAAGCCTTAGCGAAGGCTTCTTGAAGGAAAGATGTAACTCTGTGAGATGAATTAACAGAACACAGAGCAGTTTCTCAAGCTTCTTTCCAGTTTTGAGCGGAAGATCTTTCCTTTTTCAACATAGCCCTCTAGGGGCTTCAAATATCCTTTGCCAATTCCACAAGAAAGCCTTAGCGAAAGGCTTCTTGAAGGAAAGATGTAACTCTGTGAGATGAATTAACAGAACACAGAGCACTTTCTCAGAAAGCTTCTTTCCAGTTTTGAGCGGAAGATATTTCCTTTTTCACCATAGCCCTCTATGGGCTTCCAAATATCACTTTGCCCATTCCACAAGAACAGCCTTAGCGAAAGGCTTCTTGAGGGAAAGATGTAACTCTGTGAGATGAATTAACAGAACACAGAGCAGTTTCTCAGAAAGCTTCTTTCCAGTTTTGAACGGAAGATATTTCCTTTTTCACCATAGCCCACTATGGGCTTCCAAATATCCCTTTTCCAATTCCACAAGAACAGCCTTAGCGAAAGGCTTCTTGAAGGGAAAGATGTAACTCTGTGAGATGAATTAACAGAACACAGAGCAGTTTCTCAGAAACCTTCTTTCCAGTTTTGAACTTAAGATATTTCCTTTTTCAACATAGCCCTCTATGGGCTACCAAATATCACTTTGCCAATTCCACAAGAACAGCCTTAGCGAAAGGCTTCTTGAAGGGAAAGATGTAAGTCTGTGAGATGAATTAACAGATCATAGAGAAGTTATTCAGAAAGCTTCTTTCCAGTTTTGAACGAAAGATATTTCCTTTTTCACCATAGCCCTCTATGGGCTTCCAAATATCACTTTGCCAATTCCACAAGAACAGCCTTAGCGAAGGGCTTCTTGAATGGAAAGATGTAACTCTGTGAGATGAATTAACAGAACACAGAGCAGTTTCTCAGAAACCTTCTTTCAAGTTTTGAACGGAAGATATTTCCTTTTTCACCATAGCCCTCTATGGGCTTCCAAATATCCCTTTGCCAATTCCACAAGAACAGCCTTAGCGAAAGGCTTCTTGAAGGGAAAGATGTAACTCTGTGAGATGAATTAACAGAACACTGAGCAGTTTCTCAGAAAGCTTCTTTCCAGTTTTGAACGGAAGATATTTCCTTTTTCACCATAGCCCTCTATGGGCTTCCAAATATCCCTTTGCCAATTCCACAAGAACAGCCTTAGCGAAAGGCTTCTTGAAGGGAAAGATGTAACTCTGTGAGATGAATTTACAGAACACAGAGCAGTTTCTCAGAAAGATTCTTTCCAGTTGTGAACAGAAGATATTTCCTTTTTCACCATAGCCCTCTATGGGCTTCCAAATATCACTTTGCAAATTCCACAAAAACAGCCTTAGCGAAAGGCTTCTTGAAGGGAATGATGTAACTCTGTGCGATGAATTAACAGAACACAGAGCAGTTTCTCAGAAAGCTTCTTTCCAGTTTTCAACGGAAGATATTTCCTTTTTCACCATAGCCCTCTATGGGCTTCCAAATATCCCGTTTCCCATTCCACAAGAACAGCCTTAGCGAAAGGCTTCTTGAAGGGAAAGATGTAATTCTGTGAAATGAATTTATAGAACACAGAGCAGTTTCTCAGAAAGCTTCTTTCCAGTTTTGAACGGAAGATATTTCCTTTTTCACCATAGCCCTCTATGGGTTTTGAAATATCACTTTGCCAATTCCACAAAACAGCCTTATGCGAAAGACTTCTTGAAGGAAAGATGTAACTTTGTGAGATGAATTCACAAAACACAGAGCAGTTTCTCAGAAAACTTCTTTCCAGTTTTGAACGGAAGATATTTCCTTTTCACCATAGCCCTCTATGGGCTTCAAATATCACTTTCCCAATTCCACAAGAACAGCCTTAGCGAAAGACTTCTTGAAGGAAAGATGTAACTCTGTGAGATGAATTCACAGAACACAGAGCAATTACTCAGAAACCTTCTTTCCAGTTTTGAACGGAAGATATTTCCTTTTTCACCATAGCCCTCTATGGGCTTCCAAATATCACTTTGCCAATTCCACAAGAACAGCCTTAGCGAAAGGCTTCTTGAAGGAAAGATGTAACTCTGTGAGATGAATTAAGAGAACACAGAGCAGTTTAACAGAAAGCTTCTTTCCAGTTTTGAACGGAAGATATTTCCTTTTTCAGCATAGCCCTCTATGGGCTTCCAAATATCACTTTGCCAATTCCACAAGAAAGCCTTAGCGAAAGGCTTCTTGAAGGAAAGATGAAAGTCTGTGAGATGAATTAACAGAACACCGAGAAGTTTCTCCAGCTTCTTTCCAGTTTTGAACGGAAGATATTTCCTTTTCACCATAGCCCTCTATGGGCTTCCAAATATCCTTTGCCAATTCCACAAGAACAGCCTTAGCGAAAGGCTTGAAGGGAAAGATGGAACTCTGTGAGATGAATTAACAGAACACAGCAGTTTCTCAGAAAGCTTCTTTCCAGTTTTGAGCGGAAGGAATTTCCTTTTTCACCACAGCCCCTATGGGCTTCCAAATATCCTTTACCAATTCCACAAGAACAGCCTTAGCGAAGGCTTCTTGAAGGAAAGATGTAACTCTGTGACGTGAATTAACAGAACACAGAGCAGTTTCTCAGAAAGCTTCTTTCCAGTTTTGAACGGAAGATATTTCCTTTTTCAGCATAGCCCTCCATGGGCTTCAAATATCCTTTGCCAATTCCACAAGAAGAGCCTTAGCGAAAGGCTTCTTGAATGGAAAGATGTAACTCTGTGAGATGAATTAACAGAACACAGAGCAGTTTCTCAGAAAGCTTCTTTCCAGTTTTGAGCGGAAGATATTTCCTTTTTCACCACAGCCCCTATGGGCTTCCAAATATCCCTTTACCAATTCCACAAGAACAGCCTTAGCGAAAGGCTTCTTGAAGGGAAAGATGTAACTCTGTGACGTGAATTAACAGAACACAGAGCAGTTTCTCAGAAAGCTTCTTTCCAGTTTTGAACGGAAGATATTTCCTTTTTCACCATAGCCCTCCATGGGCTTCAAATATCCTTTGCCAATTCCACAAGAAGAGCCTTAGCGAAAGGCTTCTTGAATGGAAAGATGTAACTCTGTGAGATGAATTAACAGAACACAGAGCAGTTTCTCAAAAAGCTTCTTTCCAATTTTGAACGGAAGATATTTCCTTTTTCACCATAGCCCTCTATGGGCTTCCAAATATCCTTAGCCAATTCCACAAGAACAGACTTAGCGAAAGGCTTCTTGAAGGAAAGATGTAACTCTGTGAGATGAATTAACAGAACACAGAGCAGTTTCTCAGAAAGCTTCTTTCCAGTTTTGAGCGGAAGATATTTCCTTTTCACCATAGCCCTCTATGGGCTTCCAAATATCCTTTGCCAATTCCACAAGAACAGCCTTAGCGAAAGGCTTCTTGAAGGGAAAGATGTAACTCTGTGAGATGAATTAAGAGAACGCAGAGCACTTTCTCAGAAAGCTTCTTTCCAGTTTTGAATGGAAGATATTTCCTTTTTCACCATAGCCCTCTATGGGCTTCCAAATAACCCTTTGCCAATTCCACAAGAACAGACTTAGCGAAAGGCTTCTTGAAGGAAAGATGTAACTCTGTGAGATGAATTAACAGAACACAGAGCAGTTTCTCAGAAAGCTTCTTTCCAGTTTTCAACGGAAGATATTTCCTTTTCACCATAGCCCCTATGGGCTTCCAAATATCCTTTGCCAATTCCACAAGAACAGCCTTAGCGAAAGGCTTCTTGAAGGGAAAGATGTAACTCTGTGAGATGAATTAACAGAACACAGAGCAGTTTCTCAGAAAGCTTCTTTCCAGTTTTGAACGGAAGATATTTCCTTTTTCACCATAGCGCCCTATGGGCTTCCAAATATCCCTTTGCCAATTCCACAAGAACAGCCTTAGCGAAAGGCTTCTTGAAGGAAAGATGTAAGTCTGTGAGATGAATTAACAGAACACAGAGTAGTTTCTCAAGCTTCTTCCCAGTTTTGAGCGGAAGATATTTCCTTTTAACCATAGGCCTCTATGGGCTTCCAAATATCACTTTGCCCATTCCACAAGAACAGCCTTAGCGAAAGGCTTCTTGAAGGGAAAGATGTAACTCTGTGAGATGAATTAACAGAACACGGAGCATTTTCTCAGAAAGCTTCTTTCCAGTTTTGAACGGAAGATATTTCCTTTTTCACCATAGCGCCCTATGGGCTTCCAAATATCCCTTTGCCAATTCCACAAGAACAGCCTTAGCGAAAGGCTTCTTGAAGGGAAAGATGTAAGTCTGTGAGATGAATTAACAGAACACAGAGTAGTTTCTCGGAAAGCTTCTTCCCAGTTTTGAACGGAAGATATTTCCTTTTTAACCATAGGCCTCTATGGGCTTCCAAATATCACTTTGCCCATTCCACAAGAACAGCCTTAGCGAAAGGCTTCTTGAAGGGAAAGATGTAAGTCTGTGAGATGAATTAACAGAACACAGAGCAGTTTCTCAGAAAGCTTCTTTCCAGTTTTGAACAGAAGATATTTCCTTTTTCACCATAGCCCTCTATGGGTTTCCAAATATCCCTTTGCCTATTCCACAAGAACAGCCTTAGCGAAAGGCTTCTTGAAGGGAAAGATGTAACTCTGTGAGATGAATTAACAGAACACAGAGCCGTTTCTAAGAAAGCTTCCTTCCAGTTTTGAACGGAAGATATTTCCTTTTTCTGCATGGCCCTCTATGGGCTTCCAAATATCCCTTTGCCCATTCCACAAGAACAGCCTTAGCGAAGGCTTCTTGAAGGAAAGATGTAATTCTGTGAGATGAATTACAGAACACAGAGCAGTTTCTCAAGCTTCTTTCCAGTTTTGAAGGAAGATATTTTTCACCATAGCCCTCTATGGGTTTCGAAATATCACTTTGCCAATTCCACAAAACAGCCTTTGCGAAAGACTTCTTGAAGGGAAAGATGTAACTCTGTGAGATGAATTCACAGAACACAGAGCAGTTTCTCAGAAAACTTCTTCCCAATTTTGAACGGAAGATATTTGCTTTTTCACCATAGCCCTCTTTGGGTTTCAAAATATCACTTTCCCAATTCCACAAGAACAACCTTTGGGAAAGACTTCTTGAAGGGAAAGATGTAACTCTGTGAGATGAATTCACAGAACACAGAGCAATTTCTCAGAAAGCTTCTTTCAAGTTTTGAACGGAAGATATTTCCTTTTCACCATAGCCCTCTAGGGGTTCCAAATATCCCTTTGCCAAATCCACAATAACAGCCTTAGCGAAAGGCTTCTTGAAGGGAAAGATGTAACTCTGTGAGATGAATTAACAGAACACTGAGCAGTTTCTCAGAAAGCTTCTTTCCAGTTTTGAACGGAAGATATTTCGTTTTTCACCATAGCCCACTATGGGCTTCCAAATATCCCTTTCCCAATTCCACAAGAACAACCTTAGCGAAAGGCTTCTTGAAGGGAATGATGTAACTCTGTGAGATGAATTAACAGAACACAGAGCCGTTTCTAAGAAAGCTTCTTTCCAGTTTTGAACGGAAGATATTTTTTTTCACCATAGCCTCTATGGGCTTCCAAATATCACTATGCCAATTCCACAAGAACAGCCTTAGCGAAGGCTTCTTGAAGGAAAGATGTAATTCTGTGAGATGAATTAACAGAACACAGAGAAGTTTCTGAGAAAGCTTCTTTCCAGTTTTGAACGGAAGATATTTCCTTTTTCACCATAGCCCCCTATGGGCTTCCAAATATCACTTTGCCAATTCCACAAGAACAGCATTAGCGAAAGGCTTCTTGAAGAGAAAGATGTAACTCTGTGAGATGAATTAACAGAACACACAGCAGTTTCTCAGAAAGCTTCTTTCCAGTTTTGAACGGAAGATATTTCCTTTTTCACATAGCCCTCTATGGGCGTCCAAATATCACTTTGCCCATTCCACAAGAACAGCCTTAGCGAAAGGCTTCCTGAAGGGAAAGATGTAACTCTGTGAGATGAATTAACAGAACACAGAGCAGTTTCTCTGAAAGCTTCTTTCCAGTTTTGAACGGAAGATATTTCCTTTTTCACCATAGCCCCCTATGGGCTTCCAAATATCCCTTTGCCAATTCCACAAGAACAGCCTTAGCGAAAGGCTTCTTGAAGGGAAAGATGTATCTCTGTGAGATGAATTAACAGAACCCAGAGCAGTTTCTAAGAAAGCTTCTTTCCAGTTTTGAACGGAAGATATTTCCTTTTTCACCATAGCCCTCTATGGGCTACCAAATATCACTTTACCAATTCCACAAGAAACCCTTAGCGAAAGGCTTCTTGAAGGAAAAGATGTAAGTCTGTGAGATGAATTAACAGAACACAGAGCAGTTTCTCAGAAAGCTTCTTTCCAGTTTTGAACGAAAGATATTTCCTTTTTCAGCAGAGCCCTCTATAGGCTTCCAAATATCACTTTGCCAATTCCACAAGAACAGCCTTAGCGAAGGGCTTCTTGAAGGGAAAGATGTAACTCTGTGAGATGAATTAACAGAACACAGAGCAGTTTCTCAGAAAGCTTCTTTCCAGTTTTGAACGGAAGATATTTCCTTTTTCACCATAGCCCTCTTTGGGTTTCAAAATATCACATTCCCAATTCCACAAGAACAGGCTTTGGGAAAGACTTCTTGAAGGGAAAGATGTAACTCTGTGAGATGAATTCACAAACACAGAGCAATTTCTCAGAAAGCTTCTTTCCAGTTTTGAACGGAAGATATTTCCTTTTTCACCATAGCCCTCTATGGGCTTCCAAATATCCCTTTGCCAATTCCACAAGAACAGCCTTAGCGAAAGGCTTCTTGAAGGGAAAGATGTAACTCTGTGAGATGAATTAAGAGAACACAGAGCAGTTTCTCAGAAAGCTTCTTTCCAGTTTTGAACGGAAGATATTTCCTTTTTCAGCATAGACCCAATGGGCTTCCAAATATCCCTTTGCCAATTCCACAAGAACAGCCTTAGCGAAAGGCTTCTTGAAGGGAAAGATGTAACTCTGTGAGATGAATTAACAGAACACAGAGCAGTTTCTCAGAAAGCTTCTTTCCAGTTTTGAACGGAAGATATTTCCTTTTTCAGCATAGCCCTCTATGGGCTTCCAAATATCACTTTGCCAATACCAAAAGAACAGTCTTAGCGAAAGGCTTCTTGAAGGGAAAGATGTAATTCTGTGAGATGAATTAACAGAACACAGAGCAGTTTCTCAGAAATCTTCTTTCCAGTTTTGAACGGAAGATATTACCTTTTTCACCATAGCCCCCTATGGGCTTCCAAATATCCCTTTGCCAATTCCACAAGAACAGCCTTAGCGAAAGGCTTCTTGAAGGGAAAGATGTAACTCTGTGAGATGAATTAACACAACACAGAGCAGTTTCTAAGAAAGCTTCTTTCCAGTTTTGAGCGGAAGATATTTCCTTTTCACCATAGCCCTCTGTGGGCTACCAAATATCACTTTGCCAATTCCACAAGAAAGCCTTAGCGAAAGGCTTCTTAAGGAAAGATGTAAGTCTGTGAGATGAATTAACAGAACACAGAAGTTTCTCAGAAAGCTTCTTTCCAGTTTTGAACGAAGATATTTCCTTTTCACCATAGCCCTCTATGGGCTTCCAAATATCACTTGCCAATTCCACAAGAACAGCCTTAGCGAAGGCTTCTTGAAGGAAAGATGTAACTCTGTGAGATGAATTAACAGAACACAGAGCAGTTTCTCAAGCTTCTTTCCAGTTTTGAGCGAAGATATTTCCTTTTCCAGCATAGCCCTCTATGGGCTTCCAAATATCACTTTGCCAATTCCACAAGAACAGCCTTAGCCAAAGGCTTCTTGAAGGAAAGATGTAACTCTGTGAGATGAATTAACAGAACACAGAGCAGTTTCTCAAGCTTCTTTCCAGTTTTGAACAGAAGATATTTCCTTTTTCACCACAGCCCTCTATGGGCTTCCAAATATCACTTTGCCAATTCCACAAGAACAGCCTTAGCGAAAGGCTTCTGGAAGGGAAAGATGTAACTCTGTGAGATATATTAACACAACACAGAGCAATTTTTCAGAAAGCTTCTTTCCAGTTTTGAACGGAAGATATTTCCTTTTCACCATAGCCCTCTAGGGGTTCCAAATATCCTTTGCCAATTCCACAAGAACAGCCTTAGCGAAGGCTTCTTGAAGGAAAGATGTAACTCTGTGAGATGAATTAACAGAACACAGAGCACTTTCTCAAGCTTCTTTCCAGTTTTGAAAGGAAGATATTTCCTTTTCAGCATAGCCCTCTATGGGCTTCCAAATATCACTTTGCCAATTCCACAAGAACAGTCTTAGCGAAAGGCTTCTTGAAGGGAAAGATGTAACTCTGTGAGATGAATTAACAGAACACAGAGCAGTTTCTCAAGCTTCTTTCCAGTTTTGAGCGGAAGATATTTCCTTTTCACCATAGCCCCTATGGGCTTCCAAATATCCTTTACCAATTCCACAAGAACAGCCTTAGCGAAAGGCTTTTGAAGGAAAGATGTAACTCTGTGAGATGAATTAACAGAACACAGAGCAGTTTCTCAGAAAGCTTCTTTCCAGTTTTGAACAGAAGATATTTCCTTTCTCACCATAGCCCTCTATGGGCTTCCAAATATCCTTTACCAATTCCACAAGAACAGCCTTAGCGAAGGCTTCTTGAAGGGAAAGATGTAACTCTGTGAGATGAATTAACAGAACAGAGCAGTTTCTCAGAAAGCTTCTTTCCAGTTTTGAACAGAAGATATTTCCTTTTCACCATAGCCCTCTATGGGCTACCAAATATCACTTTGCCAATTCACAAGAAGAGCCTTAGCGAAAGGCTTCTTGAAGGGAAAGATGTAAGTCTGTGAGATGAATTAACAGAACACAGAGCAGTTTCTCAGAAAGCTTCTTTCCAGTTTTGAACGAAGATATTTCCTTTTCAGCATAGCCCTCTATGGGCTTCCAAATATCCTTTGCCAATTCCACAAGAACAGCCTTAGCGAAAGGCTTTGAAGGAAAGATGTAACTCTGTGAGATGAATTAACAGAACACAGAGCAGTTTCTAGAAAGCTTCTTTCCAGTTTTGAGCGGAAGATATTTCCTTTCTCACCATAGCCCTCTATGGGCTTCCAAATATCACTTTGCCAATTCCACAAGAAGAGCCTTAGCGAAAGGATTCTTGAAGGGAAAGATGTAAGTCTGTGAGATGAATTAACAGAACACAGAGCAGTTTCTCAGAAAGCTTCTTTCCAGTTTTGAACGAAGATATTTCCTTTTTCACCAGAGCCCTCTATGGCTTCCAAATATCCTTTGCCAATTCCACAAGAACAGCCTTAGCGAAAGGCTTCTTGAAGGGAAAGATGTAACTCTGTGAGATGAATTAACAGAACACAGAGCAGTTTCTAAGAAAGCTTCTTTCCAGTTTTGAACGGAAGATATTTCCTTTCTCACCATAGCCCTCTATGGGCTACCAAATATCACTTTGCCAATTCCACAAGAAGAGCCTTAGCGAAAGGATTCTTGAAGGGAAAGATGTAAGTCTGTGAGATGAATTAACAGAACACAGAGCAGTTTCTCAGAAAGCTTCTTTCCAGTTTTGAACGAAAGATATTTCCTTTTTCACCAGAGCCCTCTATAGGCTTCCAAATATCCCTTTGCCAATTCCACAAGAACAGCCTTAGCGAAAGGCTTCTTGAAGGGAAAGATGTAACTCTGTGAGATGAATTAACAGAACACAGAGCAGTTTCTCAGAAAGCTTTTTCCAGTTTTGAACGGAAGATATTTCCTTTTTCACCATATCCCTCTATGGGCTACCAAATATCACTTTGCCATTTCCACAAGAAAGCCTTAGCGAAAGGCTTCTTCAAGGGAAAGATGTAAGTCTGTGAGATGAATTAACAGAACACAGAGAAGTTTCTCAGAAAGCTTCTTTCCAGTTTTGAACGAAAGATATTTTTTTTTTTCACCATAGCCCTCTATGGGCTTCCAAATATCACTTTGCCAATTCCACAAGAACAGCCTCAGCGAAGGGCTTCTTGAAGGGAAAGATGTAACTCTGTGAGATGAATTAACAGAACACAGAGCAGTTTCTCAGAAAGCTTCTTTCCAGTTTTGAACAGAAGATATTTCCTTTTTCATCACAGCCCTCTATGGGCTTCCAAATATCACTTTGCCAATTCCACAAGAACAGCCTTAGGAAAGGCTTCTTGAAGGGAAAGATGTAACTCTGTGAGATATATTAACAGAACACAGAGCACTTTCTCAGAAAGCTTCTTTCCAGTTTTGAACGGAAGATATTTCCTTTTTCACCATAGCCCTCAAGGGGCTTCCAAATATCCCTTTGCCAATTCCACAAGAACAGCCTTAGCAAAGGCTTCTTGAGGGGAGACATGTAATTCTGTGAGATGAATTAACAGAACACAGAGCAGTTTCTCAGAAAGCTTCTTTCCAGGTTTGAACGGAAGATATTTCCTTTTTCACCATAGCCCTCTATGGGCTTCCAAATATCACTTTGCCAATTCCACAAGAACAGCCTTAGCGAAAGGCTTATTGAAGGGAAAGACGTATCTCTGTGAAATGAATTAACAGAACACAGAGCAGTTTCTCAGAAAGCTTCTTTCCAGTTTTGAACGGAAGATATTTCCTTTTTTACTATAGCCCTCTATGGGCTTCCAAATATAACTTTGGCCATTCCAGAAGAACAGCCTTAGCAAAAGGCTTCTTGAAGGGAAAGATGTAATTCTGTGAGATGAATTAACAGAACACAGAGCAGTTTCTCAGAAAGCTTCTTTCCAGTTTTGAACGGAAGATATTTCCTTTTTCACCATAGCCCTCTATGGGTTTCGAAATATCACTTTGCCAATTCCACAAAACAGCCTTTGCGAAAGACTTCTTGAAGGGAAAGATGAAACTCTGTGAGATGAATTCACAGAACACAGAGCAGTTTCTCAGAAAGCTTCTTTCCAGTTTTGAGCGGAAGATATTTCCTTTTTCACCATAGCCCTCTGGGCTTCCAAATATCTCTTTGCCAATTCCACAAGAACAGCCTTAGCGAAAAGGCTTTGAAGGAAAGATGTAACTCTGTGAGATGAATTAACAGAACAATGAGCAGTTTCTCGAAAGCTTCTTTCCAGTTTTGAAGCGGAAGATATTTCCTTTTTCACCATAGCCCTCTATGGGCTTCCAAATATCAGTTTGCCAATTCCACAAGAACAGCCTTAGCGAAAGGCTTCTTGAAGGGAAAGATGTAACACTGTGAGATGAATTCACAGAACACAGAGCAGTTTCTCAGAAAGCTTCTTTCCAGTTTTGAACGGTAGATATTTCCTTTTTCACCATAGATCCCTATGGGCTTCCAAACATCACTTTGCCAATTCCAGAAGAACAGCCTTAGCGAAAGGCTTCTTGAAGGGAAAGATGTAACTCTGTGAGATGAATTAACAGAACACAGAGCAGTTTCTCAGAAAGCTTCTTTCCAGATTTGAACGGAAGATATTTCCTTTTTCACCATAGCCCTCTATGGGCTTCCAAATATCACTTTGCCCATTCCACAAGAACAGCGTTAGCGAAAGGCTTCTTGAAGGGAAAGATGTAACTCTGTGAGATGAATTAACAGAACACGGAGCAGTTTCTCAGAAAGCTTCTTTCCAGTTTTGAACAAAAGATATTTCCTTTTTCACCATAGCCCTCTATGGGCTTCCAAATATCCCTTTACCAATTCCACAAGAACAGCCTTAGCGAAAGGCTTCTTGAAGGGAAAGATGTAACTCTGTGAGATGAATTAACAGAACACAGAACAGTTTCTCGGAAAGCTTCTTCCCAGTTTTGAACGAAAGATATTTCCTTTTTAACCATAGGCCTCTATGGGCTTCCAAATATCACTTTGCCAATTCCACAAGAACAGCCTTAGCGAAAGGCTTCTTGAAGTGAAAGATGTAACTCTGTGAGATTAATTAACAGAACACAGAGCAGTTTCTCAGAAACCTTCTTTCCAGTTTTGAACAGAAGATATTTTTTCATCACAGCCCTCTATGGGCTTCCAAATATCACTTTGCCAATTCCACAAGAACAGCCTTAGGAAGGCTTCTTGAAGGGAAAGATGTAACTCTGTGAGATATATTAACAGAACACAGAGCACTTTCTCAGAAAGCTTCTTTCCAGTTTTGAACGGAAGATATTTCCTTTTTCACCATAGCCCTCAAGGGGCTTCCAAATATCCCTTTGCCAATTCCACAAGAACAGCCTTAGCAAAAGGCTTCTTGAGGAGACATGTAATTCTGTGAGATGAATTAACAGAACACAGAGCAGTTTCTCAGAAAGCTTCTTTCCAGTTTTGAACGGAAGATATTTCCTTTTTCACCATAGCCCTCTATGGGCTTCCAAATATCACTTTGCCAATTCCACAAGAACAGCCTTAGCGAAAGGCTTCTTGAAGGGAAAGATGTAACTCTGTGAGATGAATTAACAGAACACAGAGCAGTTTCTCAAGCTTCTTTCCAGTTTTGAGCGGAAGATATTTTTTCACCATAGCCCTCTATGGGCTTCCAAATATAACTTTGGCCATTCCACAAGAACAGCCTTAGCAAAAGGCTTCTTGAAGGGAAAGATGTAATTCTGTGAGATGAATTAACAGAACACAGAGCAGTTTCTCAGAAAGCTTCTTTCCAGTTTTGAACGGAAGATATTTCCTTTTTCACCATAGCTCTCTATGGGTTTCGAAATATCACTTTGCCAATTCCACAAAACAGCCTTTGCGAAAGACTTCTTGAAGGGAAAGATGAAACTCTGTGAGATGAATTCACAGAACACAGAGCAGTTTCTCAGAAAGCTTCTTTCCAGTTTTGAACGGCAGATATTTCCTTTTTCACCATAGCCCTCTATGGGCTTCCAAATATCTCTTTGCCAATTCCACAAGAACAGCCTTAGCGAAAGGCTTCTTGAAGGGAAAGATGTAAGTCTGTGAGATGAATTAACAGAACAATGAGCAGTTTCTCAGAAAGCTTCTTTCCAGTTTTGAACGGAAGATATTTCCTTTTTCACCATAGCCCTCTATGGGCTTCCAAATATCACTTTGCCAATTCCACAAGAACAGCCTTAGCGAAAGGCTTCTTGAAGGGAAAGATGTAACACTGTGAGATGAATTCACAGAACACAGAGCAGTTTCTCAGAAAGCTTCTTTCCAGTTTTGAACGGTAGATATTTCCTTTTTCACCATAGATCCCTATGGGCTTCCAAACATCACTTTGCCAATTCCAGAAGAACAGCCTTAGCGAAAGGCTTCTTGAAGGGAAAGATGTAACTCTGTGAGATGAATTAACAGAACACAGAGCAGTTTCTCAGAAAGCTTCTTTCCAGATTTGAACGGAAGATATTTCCTTTTTCACCATAGCCCTCTATGGGCTTCCAAATATCACTTTGCCCATTCCACAAGAACAGCCTTAGCGAAAGGCTTCTTGAAGGGAAAGATGTAACTCTGTGAGATGAATTAACAGAACACGGAGCAGTTTCTCAGAAAGCTTCTTTCCAGTTTTGAACAAAGATATTTCCTTTTCACCATAGCCCTCTATGGGCTTCCAAATATCCTTTACCAATTCCACAAGAACAGCCTTAGCGAAAACTTCTTGAAGGAAAGATGTAACTCTGTGAGATGAATTAACAGAACACAGAACAGTTTCTCGAAAGCTTCTTCCCAGTTTTGAGCGGAAGATATTTCCTTTTTAACCATAGGCCTCTATGGGCTTCAAATATCACTTGCCAATTCCACAAGAACAGCCTTAGCGAAAGGCTTCTTGAAGTGAAAGATGTAACTCTGTGAGATTAATTAACAGAACACAGAGCAGTTTCTCAGAAACCTTCTTTCCAGTTTTGAATGGAAGATATTTCCTTTTCACCATAGCCCTCTATGGGCTTCCAAATATCCCTTTTCCAATTCCACAAGAACAGCCTTAGCGAAAGGCTTTGAAGGAAAGATGTAACTCTGTGAGATGAATTAACAGAACACAGAGCAGTTTCTCAGAAAGCTTCTTTCCAGTTTTGAGCGGAAGATATTTCCTTTTCACCATAGCCTCTATGGGCTTCCAAATATCCTTTGCCAATTCCACAAGAACAGCCTTAGCGAAGGCTTCTTGAAGGAAAGATGTAACACTGTGAGATGAATTCACAGAACACAGAGCAGTTTCTAAGAAAGATTCTTTCCAGCTTTGAACGGTAGATATTTCCTTTTTCACCATAGCTCCCTATGGGCTTCCAAACATCACTTTGCCAATTCCAGAAGAACAGCCTTAGCGAAAGGCTTCTTGAATTGAAAGATGTAACTCTGTGAGATGAATTAACAGAACACAGAGCAGTTTCTCAGAAAGCTTCTTTCCAGATTTGAACGGAAGATATTTCCTTTTTCACCATAGCCCTCTATGGGCTTCCAAATATCACTTTGCCCATTCCACAAAAACAGCGTTAGCGAAAGGCTTCTTGAAGGGAAAGATGTAACTCTGTGAGATGAATTAACAGAACACGGAGCAGTTTCTCAGAAAGCTTCTTTCCAGTTATGAACAAAAGATATTTCCTTTTTCACCATAGCCCTCTATGGGCTTCAAAATATAACTTTACCAATTCCACAAGAAAGCCCAAGCGAAAGTCTTCTTGAAGGGAAAGATGTAACTCTGTGAGATGAATTAACAGAACACAGAGCACTTTCCAGAAAGCTTCTTTCCAGATTTGAACGTAAGATATTTCCTTTTTCAGCATAGCCCTCTATGGGCTTCCAAATATCACTTTGCCAATACCAAAGAACAGTCTTAGCGAAAGGCCTGTGAAGGAAAGATGTAACTCTGTGAGATGAATTAACAGAACACAGAGCAGTTTCTCAGAAAGCTTCTTTCCAGTTTGGAACGGAAAATATTTCCCTTTTCACCATAGCCCTCTATGGGCTTCCAAATATTACTTTGCCAATTCCACAAGAACAGCCTTAGCGAAGGGCTTCTTGAAGGGAAAGATGTAACCCTGTGAGATGAATTAAGAGAACACAGAGCAGTTTCTCAGAAACCTTCTTTCCAGTTTTGAACGGAAGATATTTCCTTTTACAACATAGCCCTCTATGGGCTACCAAATATCACTTTGCCAATTCCACAAGAACAGCCTTAGCGAAAGGCTTCTTGAAGGGAAAGACGTAAGTCTGTGAGATGAATTAACAGATCATAGAGAAGTTTCTCAGAAAGCTTCTTTCCAGTTTTGAACGGAAGATATTTCCTTTTTCACCATAGCCCTCTATGGGTTTTGAAATATCACTTTGCCAATTCCACAAAACAGCCTTTGCGAAAGACTTCTTGAAGGGAAATATGTAACTTTGTGAGATGAATTCACAGAACACAGAGCAGTTTCTCAGAAAACTTCTTTCCAATTTTGAACGGAAGATATTTCCTTTTTCACCATAGCCCTCTTTGGGTTTCAGAATAAAACTTTCCCAATTCCAGAAGAACAGCCTTTGCGAAAGACTTCTTGAAGGGAAAGTTGTAACTCTGTGAGATGAATTAACAGAACAAACAGCAGTTTCTCAGAGAGCTTCTTTCCAGTTTTGAACTGAAGATATTTCCTTTTTCACCATAGCCCTCTATGGGCTTCCAAATATCACTTTGCTAATTCCACAAGAACAGCCTTAGCGAAAGGCTTCTTGAAGGAAAGATGTAATCTGTGAGATGAATTAACAGAACACAGAGAAGTTTCTCAGAAAACTTCTTTCCAGTTTTGAACGGAAGATATTTCCTTTTTCAACATAGCCACCTATGGGCTTCAAATATCACTTTGCCAATTCCACAAGAACAGCCTTAGCGAAAGGCTTCTTGAAGGAAAGATGTAACTCTGTGAGATGAATTAACAGAACACAGAGCAGTTTCTCAGAAAGCTTCTTTCCAGTTTTGAACGGAAGATATTTCCTTTTCACCATAGCCTCTATGGGCTTCCAAATATCACTTTGCCCATTCCACAAGAACAGCCTTAGCGAAAGGCTTGAAGGAAAGATGTAACTCTGTGAGATGAATTAACAGAACACAGAGCAGTTTCTCAGAAAGCTTCTTTCCAGTTTTGAACGGAAGATATTTTTCACCATAGCCTCTATGGGCTACCAAATATCACTTGCCAATTCCACAAGAACAGCCTTAGCGAAAGGCTTCTTGAAGGGAAAGATGTAAGTCTGTGAGATGAATTAACAGAACACAGAGAAGTTTCTCAGAAAACTTCTTTCCAGTTTTGAACGAAGATATTTTTTTTTTCACCATAGCCCTCTATGGGCTTCAAATATCACTTTGCCAATTCCACAAGAACAGCCTTGGCGAAAGGCTTCTTGAAGGGAAAGATGTAACTCTGTGAGATGAATTCACAGAACACAGAGCAATTTCTCAGAAAGCTTCTTTCCAGTTTTGAACGGAAGATATTTCCTTTTTCACCATAGCCCTCTATGGGCTTCCAAATATCCTTTGCCAATTCCACAAGAACAGCCTTAGCGAAAGGCTTCTTGAAGGAAAGATGTAACTCTGTGAGATGA
Organism: Erythrocebus patas; assembly: GCA_023783455.1. NCBI lineage: Eukaryota > Metazoa > Chordata > Mammalia > Primates > Cercopithecidae > Erythrocebus > Erythrocebus patas. The sequence goes on from JAKFHT010003979.1 coordinate 166,653, forward strand.
ATTAACAGAACACAGAGCAGTTTCTCAGAAAGCTTCTTCCAGTTTTGAACGGAAGATATTTCCTTTTCACCATAGCCCTCTATGGGCTTCCAAATATCCTTTGCCAATTCCACAAGAACAGCCTTAGAAAGGCTTCTTGAAGGAAAGATGTAACTCTGTGAGATGAATTAACAGAACACAGAGCAATTTCTCAGAAAGCTTCTTTCCAGTTTTGAACAGAAGATATTTCCTTTTCACCATAGCCCTCTATGGGCTTCCAAATATCCTTTGCCAATTCCACAAGAACAGCCTTAGCGAAAGGCTTTTGAAGGAAAGATGTAACTCTGTGAGATGAATTAACAGAACACAGAGCAGTTTCTCAGAAAGCTTCTTTCCAGTTTTGAACGAAGATATTTCCTTTTCACCATAGCCCTCTATGGGCTTCCAAATATCCTTTGCCAATTCCACAAGAACAGCCTTAGCGAAAGGCTTCTTGAAGGAAAGATGTAACTCTGTGAGATGAATTAACAGAACACAGAGCAGTTTCTCAGAAAGCTTCTTTCCAGTTTTGAACGGAAGATATTTCCTTTTCACCATAGCCCTCTATGGGCTTCCAAATATCCTTTGCCAATTCCACAAGAACAGCCTTAGCGAAAGGCTTCTTGAAGGAAAGATGTAACTCTGTGAGATGAATTAACAGAACACAGAGCAGTTTCTCAGAAAGCTTCTTTCCAGTTTTGAACGGAAGATATTTCCTTTTCACCATAGCCCTCTATGGGCTTCCAAATATCCTTTGCCAATTCCACAAGAACAGCCTTAGCGAAAGACTTCTTGAAGGGAAAGATGTAACTCTGTGAGATGAATTAACAGAACACAGAGCAGTTTCTCAGAAAGCTTCTTTCCAGTTTTGAACGGAAGATATTTCCTTTTCACCATAGCCCTCTATGGGCTTCCAAATATCCTTTGCCAATTCCACAAGAACAGCCTTAGCGAAAGGCTTCTTGAAGGAAAGATGTAACTCTGTGAGATGAATTAACAGAACACAGAGCAGTTTCTCAGAAAGCTTCTTTCCAGTTTTGAACGGAAGATATTTCCTTTTCACCATAGCCCTCTATGGGTTTTGAAATATCACTTTGCCAATTCCACAAGAACAGCCTTAGCGAAAGGCTTTTGAAGGAAAGATGTAACTCTGTGAGATGAATTAACAGAACACAGAGCAGTTTCTCAGAAAGCTTCTTCCAGTTTTGAACGGAAGATATTTCCTTTTCACCATAGCCCCTATGGGCTTCCAAATATCACTTTTCCAATTCCACAAGAACAGCCTTAGCGAAAGGCTTCTTGAAGGAAAGATGTAACTCTGTGAGATGAATTAACAGAACACAGAGCAGTTTCTCAGAAAGCTTCTTTCCAGTTTTGAACGGAAGATATTTCCTTTTCACCATAGCCCTCTATGGGCTTCCAAATATCACTTTGCCAATTCCACAAGAACAGCCTTAGCGAAAGGCTTCTTGAAGGGAAAGATGTAACTCTGTGAGATGAATTAACAGAACACAGAGCAGTTTCTAAGAAAGCTTCTTTCCAGTTTTGAACGGAAGATATTTCCTTTTCACCATAGCCCTCTATGGGCTTCCAAATATCACTTTGCCAATTCCACAAGAACAGCCTTAGCGAAAGGCTTCTTGAAGGGAAAGATGTAACTCTGTGAGATGAATTAACAGAACACAGAGCAGTTTCTCAGAAAGCTTCTTCCAGTTTTGAACGGAAGATATTTCCTTTTCACCATAGCCCTCTATGGGCTTCCAAATATCACTTTGCCAATTCCACAAGAACAGCCTTAGCGAAAGGCTTCTTGAAGGGAAAGATGTAACTCTGTGAGATGAATTAACAGAACACAGAGCAGTTTCTCAGAAAGCTTCTTTCCAGTTTTGAACGGAAGATATTTCCTTTTCACCATAGCCCTCTATGGGCTTCCAAATATCCTTTGCCAATTCCACAAGAACAGCCTTAGCGAAAGGCTTCTTGAAGGGAAAGATGTAACTCTGTGAGATGAATTAACAGAACACAGAGCAGTTTCTCAGAAAGCTTCTTCCAGTTTTGAACGGAAGATATTTCCTTTTTCACCATAGCCCTCTATGGGCTTCCAAATATCACTTTGCCAATTCCACAAGAACAGCCTTAGCGAAAGGCTTCTTGAAGGGAAAGATGTAACTCTGTGAGATGAATTAACAGAACACAGAGCAGTTTCTCAGAAAGCTTTTTCCAGTTTTGAACGAAGATATTTTTTTTTTTCACCATAGCCCTCTATGGGCTTTCAAATATCACTTTCCAATTCCACAAGAACAGCCTTAGCGAAAGGCTTCTTGAAGGGAAAGATGTAACTCTGTGAGATGAATTAACAGAACACAGAGCAGTTTCTCAGAAAGCTTCTTTCCAGTTTTGAACGGAAGATATTTCCTTTTTCACCATAGCCCTCTAGGGCTTCCAAATATCCTTTGCCAATTCCACAAGAACAGCCTTAGCGAAAGGCTTGAAGGAAAGATGTAACTCTGTGAGATGAATTAACAGAACACAGAGCAGTTTCTCAGAAAGCTTCTTCCAGTTTTGAACGGAAGATATTTCCTTTTTCACCATAGCCCTCTATGGGCTTCCAAATATCCCTTTGCCAATTCCACAAGAACAGCTTAGCGAAAGGCTTCTTGAAGGAAAGATGTAACTCTGAGATGAATTAACAGAACACAGAGCAGTTTCTCAGAAAGCTTCTTTCCAGTTTTGAACGGAAGATATTTCCTTTTCACCATAGCCCTCTATGGGCTTCCAAATATCCTTTGCCAATTCCACAAGAACAGCCTTAGCGAAAGGCTTCTTGAAGGAAAGATGTAACTCTGTGAGATGAATTAACAGAACACAGAGCAGTTTCTCAGAAAGCTTCTTTCCAGTTTTGAACGGAAGATATTTTTTTCACCATAGCCCCTATGGGCTTCCAAATATCCTTTGCCAATTCCACAAGAACAGCCTTAGCGAAGGCTTTTGAAGGAAAGATGTAACTCTGTGAGATGAATTAACAGAACACAGAGCAGTTTCTCAGAAAGCTTCTTTCCAGTTTTGAACGGAAGATATTTCCTTTTCACCATAGCCCTCTATGGGCTTCCAAATATCACTTTGCCAATTCCACAAGAACAGCCTTAGCGAAAGGCTTCTTGAAGGAAAGATGTAACTCTGTGAGATGAATTAACAGAACACAGAGCAGTTTCTCAGAAAGCTTCTTTCCAGTTTTGAACGGAAGATATTTCCTTTTTCACCATAGCCCTCTATGGGCTTCCAAATATCCTTTGCCAATTCCAGAAGAACAACCTTAGCGAAAGGCTTCTTGAAGGGAAAGATGTAACCTGTGAGATGAATTAACAGAACACAGAGCAGTTTCTCAGAAAGCTTCTTTCCAGTTTTGAACAGAAGATATTTCCTTTCACCATAGCCCTCTATGGGCTTCCAAATATCACTTTGCCAATTCCAAAAGAACAGCCTTAGAAAGGCTTTGAAGGGAAAGATGTAACTCTGTGAGATGAATTAACAGAACACAGAGCAGTTTCTCAGAAAGCTTCTTTCCAGTTTTGAACGGAAGATATTTCCTTTTCACCATAGCCCTCTATGGGCTTCCAAATATCACTTTGCCAATTCCACAAGAACAGCCTTAGCGAAAGGCTTCTTGAAGGGAAAGATGTAACTCTGTGAGATGAATTAACAGAACACAGAGCAGTTTCTCAGAAAGCTTCTTTCCAGTTTTGAACGGAAGATATTTCCTTTTTCACCATAGCCCTCTATGGGCTTCCAAATATCACTTTGCCAATTCCACAAGAAACAGCCTTTAGCGAAAAGCTTCTTGAAGGAAAGATGTAACCTGTGAGATGAATTAACAGAACACAGAGCAGTTTCTCAGAAAGCTTCTTTCCAGTTTTGAACGGAAGATATTTCCTTTTTCACCATAGCCCTCTAGGGGCTTCCAAATATCACTTTGCCAATTCCACAAGAACAGCCTTTAGCGAAAGGCTTCTTGAAGGGAAAGATGTAACTCTGTGAGATGAATTAACAGAACACAGAGCAGTTTCTCAGAAAGCTTCTTTCCAGTTTTGAACGGAAGATATTTCCATTTTCACCATAGCCCTCTATGGGCTTCCAAATATCCCTTGCCTATTCCACAAGAACAGCCTTAGCGAAAGGCTTCTTGAAGGAAAGATGTAACTCTGTGAGATGAATTAACAGAACACAGAGCAGTTTCTCAGAAAGCTTCTTTCCAGTTTTGAACGGAAGATATTTCCTTTTCACCATAGCCCTCTATGGGCTTCCAAATATCCTTTCCAATTCCACAAGAACAGCCTTAGCGAAAGGCTTCTTGAAGGGAAAGATGTAACTCTGTGAGATGAATTAACAGAACACAGAGCAGTTTCTCAGAAAGCTTCTTTCCAGTTTTGAACGGAAGATATTTCCTTTTCACCATAGCCCTCTATGGGCTTCCAAATATCACTTTGCCAATTCCACAAGAACAGCCTTAGCGAAAGGCTTCTTGAAGGAAAGATGTAACTCTGTGAGATGAATTAACAGAACACAGAGCAGTTTCTCAGAAAGCTTCTTTCCAGTTTTGAACGGAAAGATATTTCCTTTTCACCATAGCCCTATATGGGCTTCCAAATATCACTTTGCCAATTCCACAAGAACAGCCTTAGCGAAGGGCTTCTTGAAGGAAAGATGTAACTCTGTGAGATGAAATAACAGAACACAGAGCAGTTTCTCAGAAACCGTCTTTCCAGTTTTGAACGGAAGATATTTCCTTTTTCACCATAGCCCTCTATGGGCTTCCAAATATCCCTTTGCCAATTCCACAAGAACAGCCTTAGCGAAAGGCTTCTTGAAGGGAAAGATGTAACTCTGTGAGATGAATTAACAGAACACAGAGCAGAAAGCTTCTTTCCAGTTTTGAACGGAAGATATTTCCTTTTCACCATAGCCCTCTATGGGCTTCCAAATATCACTTTGCAATTCCACAAGAACAGCCTTAGCGAAGGCTTCTTGAAGGAAAGATGTAACTGTGAGATGAATTAACAGAACACAGAGCAGTTTCTCAGAAAGCTTCTTTCCAGTTTTGAACGGAAGATATTTCCTTTTTCACCATAGTCCTCTATGGGCTTCCAAATATCACTTTGCCATTCCACAAGAACAGCCTTAGCGAAAGGCTTCTTGAAGGAAAGATGTAACTCTGTGAGATGAATTAACAGAACACAGAGCAGTTTCTCAGAAAGCTTCTTTCCAGTTTTGAACGGGAAGATATTTCCTTTTCACCATAGCCCCTATGGGTTTTAAATATCCTTTGCCAATTCCACAAGAACAGCCTTTGCGAAAGACTTCTTGAAGGAAAGATGTAACTGTGAGATGAATTAACAGAACACAGAGCAGTTTCTCAGAAAACTTCTTTCCAGTTTTGAACGGAAGATATTTCCTTTTCACCATAGCCTCTATGGGCTTCCAAATATCACTTTCCCAATTCCACAAGAACAGCCTTAGCGAAAGACTTCTTGAAGGGAAAGATGTAACTCTGTGAGATGAATTAACAGAACACAGAGCAGTTTCTCAGAAAGCTTCTTTCCAGTTTTGAACGGAAGATATTTCCTTTTTCACCATAGCCCTCTATGGGCTTCCAAATATCACTTTGCCAATTCCACAAGAACAGCCTTAGCGAAAGGCTTCTTGAAGGGAAAGATGTAACTCTGTGAGATGAATTAACAGAACACAGAGCAGTTTCTCAGAAAGCTTCTTTCCAGTTTTGAACGGAAGATATTTCCTTTTCACCATAGCCCTCTATGGGCTTCCAAATATCACTTTGCCAATTCCACAAGAACAGCCTTAGCGAAAGGCTTCTTGAAGGAAAGATGTAACTCTGTGAGATGAATTAACAGAACACAGAGCAGTTTCTCAGAAAGCTTCTTTCCAGTTTTGAACGGAAGATATTTCCTTTTCACCATAGCCCTCTATGGGCTTCCAAATATCACTTTGCCAATTCCACAAGAACAGCCTTAGCGAAAGGCTTCTTGAAGGGAAAGATGTAACTCTGTGAGATGAATTAACAGAACACAGAGCAGTTTCTCAGAAAGCTTCTTTCCAGTTTTGAACGGAAGATATTTCCTTTTTCACCATAGCCCTCTATGGGCTTCCAAATATCCTTACCAATTCCACAAGAACAGCCTTAGCGAAAGGCTTCTTGAAGGAAAGATGTAACTCTGTGAGATGAATTAACAGAACACAGAGCAGTTTCTCAGAAAGCTTCTTTCCAGTTTTGAACGGAAGATATTTCCTTTTCACCATAGCCCTCTATGGGCTTCCAAATATCACTTTGCCAATTCCACAAGAACAGCCTTAGCGAAAGGCTTGAAGGGAAAGATGTAACTCTGTGAGATGAATTAACAGAACACAGAGCAGTTTCTCAGAAAGCTTCTTTCCAGTTTTGAACGGAAGATATTTTTTCACCATAGCCCTCTATGGGCTTCCAAATATCACTTTGCCAATTCCACAAGAACAGCCTTAGCGAAAGGCTTTTTGAAGGAAAGATGTAACTCTGTGAGATGAATTAACAGAACACAGAGCAGTTTCTCAGAAAGCTTCTTTCCAGTTTTGAACGGAAGATATTTCCTTTTCACCATAGCCCTCTATGGGCTTCCAAATATCACTTTGCCAATTCCACAAGAACAGCCTTAGCGAAAGGCTTCTTGAAGGAAAGATGTAACTCTGTGAGATGAATTAACAGAACACAGCAGTTTCTCAGAAAGCTTCTTTCCAGTTTTGAACGGAAGATATTTCCTTTTTCACCATAGCCCCTATGGGTTCCAAATATCACTTTGCCAAATTCCACAAGAACAGCCTTAGCGAAAAGGCTTTGAAGGAAAGATGTAACTCTGTGAGATGAATTAACAGAACACAGAGCAGTTTCTCAGAAAGCTTCTTTCCAGTTTTGAACGGAAGATATTTCCTTTTTCACCATAGCCCTCTATGGGCTTCCAAATATCCCTTTGCCAATTCCACAAGAACAGCCTTAGCGAAAGGCTTCTTGAAGGAAAGATGTAACTCTGTGAGATGAATTAACAGAACACAGAGAGTTTCTCAGAAAGCTTCTTTCCAGTTTTGAACGGAAGATATTTCCTTTTCACCATAGCCCTCTATGGGCTTCCAAATATCACTTTGCCAATTCCACAAGAACAGCCTTAGCGAAAGGCTTCTTGAAGGGAAAGATGTAACTCTGTGAGATGAATTAACAGAACACAGAGCAGTTTCTCAGAAAGCTTCTTTCCAGTTTTGAACGGAAGATATTTCCTTTTCACCATAGCCCTCTATGGGCTTCCAAATATCCTTTGCCAATTCCACAAGAACAGCCTTAGCGAAAGGCTTCTTGAAGGAAAGATGTAACTCTGTGAGATGAATTAACAGAACACAGAGCAGTTTCTCAGAAAGCTTCTTTCCAGTTTTCAACGGAAGATATTTCCTTTTCACCATAGCCCTCATGGGCTTCCAAATATCCTTTGCAAATTCCACAAGAACAGCCTTAGCGAAAGGCTTCTTGAAGGAAAGATGTAACTCTGTGAGATGAATTAACAGAACACAGAGCAGTTTCTCAGAAAGCTTCTTTCCAGTTTTGAACGGAAGATATTTCCTTTTCACCATAGCCCTCTATGGGCTTCCAAATATCCTTTGTAATTCCACAAGAACAGCCTTAGCGAAAGGCTTCTTGAAGGGAAAGATGTAACTCTGTGAGATGAATTAAGAACACAGAGCACTTTCTCAGAAAGCTTCTTTCCAGTTTTGAACGGAAGATATTTCCTTTTCACCATAGCCTCTATGGGCTTCCAAATATCACTTTGCCAATTCCACAAGAACAGACTTAGCGAAGGCTTTGAAGGGAAAGATGTAACTCTGTGAGATGAATTAACAGAACACAGAGCAGTTTCTCAGAAAGCTTCTTTCCAGTTTGAAAGTAAGATATTTCCTTTTCACCATAGCCCTCTATGGGCTTCCAAATATCCTTTGCCAATTCCACAAGAACAGTCTAGCGAAAGGCTTCTTGAAGGAAAGATGTAACTCTGTGAGATGAATTAACAGAACACAGAGCAGTTTCTCAGAAAGCTTCTTTCCAGTTTTGAACGGAAGATATTTCCTTTTCACCATAGCCCTCTATGGGCTTCCAAATATCACTTTGCCAATTCCACAAGAACAGCCTTAGCGAAAGGCTTCTTGAAGGGAAAGATGTAACTCTGTGAGATGAATTAACAGAACACAGAGCAGTTTCTCAGAAAGCTTTTTCCAGTTTTGAACGGAAGATATTTCCTTTTTCACCATAGCCCTCTATGGGCTTCCAAATATCCTTTGCCAATTCCACAAGAAAGCCTTAGCGAAAGGCTTCTTGAAGGAAAGATGTAACTCTGTGAGATGAATTAACAGAACACAGAGCAGTTTCTCAGAAAGCTTCCTTCCAGTTTTGAACGGAAGATCTTTCCTTTTTCACCATAGCCCTCTAGGGGCTTCCAAATATCCCTTTGCTAATTCCACAAGAAAGCCTTAGCGAAAGGCTTCTTGAAGGGAAAGATGTAACTCTGTGAGATGAATTAACAGAACACAGAGCACTTTCTCAGAAAGCTTCTTTCCAGTTTTGAACGGAAGATATTTCCTTTTTCACCATAGCCCTCTATGGGCTTCCAAATATCCCTTTGCCCATTCCAGAAGAACAGCTTTAGCGAAAGGCTTCTTGAAGGGAAAGATGTAAGTCTGTGAGATGAATTAACAGAACACAGAGCAGTTTCTCAGAAAGCTTCTTTCCAGTTTTGAACGGAAGATATTTCCTTTTTCACCATAGCCCACTATGGGCTTCCAAATATCCCTTTTCCAATTCCACAAGAACAGCCTTAGCGAAAGGCTTCTTGAAGGGAAAGATGTAACTCTGTGAGATGAATTAACAGAACACAGAGCAGTTTCTCAGAAACCTTCTTTCCAGTTTTGAACGAAGATATTTCCTTTTTCACCATAGCCCTCTATGGGCTTCCAAATATCACTTTGCCAATTCCACAAGAACAGCCTTAGCGAAAGGCTTCTTGAAGGGAAAGATGTAACTCTGTGAGATGAATTAACAGAACACAGAGCAGTTATTCAGAAAGCTTCTTTCCAGTTTTGAACGAAGATATTTCCTTTTCACCATAGCCCTCTATGGGCTTCCAAATATCACTTTGCCAATTCCACAAGAACAGCCTTAGCGAAAGGCTTCTTGAAAGGAAAGATGTAACTCTGTGAGATGAATTAACAGAACACAGAGCAGTTCTCAGAAAGCTTCTTTCCAGTTTTGAACGGAAGATATTTCCTTTTTCACCATAGCCCTCTATGGGCTTCCAAATATCACTTTGCCAATTCCACAAGAACAGCCTTAGCGAAAGGCTTCTTGAAGGGAAAGATGTAACTCTGTGAGATGAATTAACAGAACACAGAGCAGTTTCTCAGAAAGCTTCTTTCCAGTTGTGAACAGAAGATATTTCCTTTTTCACCATAGCCCTCTATGGGCTTCCAAATATCACTTTGCAAATTCCACAAAAACAGCCTTAGCGAAAGGCTTCTTGAAGGGAAAGATGTAACTCTGTGCGATGAATTAACAGAACACAGAGCAGTTTCTCAGAAAGCTTCTTTCCAGTTTTCAACGGAAGATATTTCCTTTTTCACCATAGCCCTCTATGGGCTTCCAAATATCCCGTTTCCCATTCCACAAGAACAGCCTTAGCGAAAGGCTTCTTGAAGGGAAAGATGTAATTCTGTGAAATGAATTTATAGAACACAGAGCAGTTTCTCAGAAAGCTTCTTTCCAGTTTTGAACGGAAGATATTTCCTTTTTCACCATAGCCCTCTATGGGTTTTGAAATATCACTTTGCCAATTCCACAAAACAGCCTTTGCGAAAGACTTCTTGAAGGGAAAGATGTAACTTTGTGAGATGAATTCACAGAACACAGAGCAGTTTCTCAGAAAACTTCTTTCCAATTTTGAACGGAAGATATTTCCTTTTTCACCATAGCCCTCTCTGGGTTTTGAAATATCACTTTCCCAATTCCAGAAGAACAGCCTTTGCGAAAGACTTCTTGAAGGGAAAGATGTAACTCTGTGAGATGAATTCACAGAACACAGAGCAATTTCTCAGAAACCTTCTTTCCAGTTTTGAACGGAAGATATTTCCTTTTTCACCATAGCCCTCTATGGGCTTCCAAATATCACTTTGCCAATTCCACAAGAACAGCCTTAGCGAAAGGCTTCTTGAAGGGAAAGATGTAACTCTGTGAGATGAATTAAGAGAACACAGAGCAGTTTAACAGAAAGCTTCTTTCCAGTTTTGAACGGAAGATATTTCCTTTTTCACCATAGCCCTCTATGGGCTTCCAAATATCACTTTGCCAATTCCACAAGAAAGCCTAAGCGAAAGGCTTCTTGAAGGGAAAGATGAAAGTCTGTGAGATGAATTAACAGAACACAGAGAAGTTTCTCAGAAAGCTTCTTTCCAGTTTTGAACGGAAGATATTTCCTTTTTCACCATAGCCCTCTATGGGCTTCCAAATATCCCTTTGCCAATTCCACAAGAACAGCCTTAGCGAAAGGCTTCTTGAAGGGAAAGATGTAACTCTGTGAGATGAATTAACAGAACACAGCGCAGTTTCTCAGAAAGCTTCTTTCCAGTTTTGAACGGAAGGAATTTCCTTTTTCACCACAGCCCCCTATGGGCTTCCAAATATCCCTTTACCAATTCCACAAGAACAGCCTTAGCGAAAGGCTTCTTGAAGGGAAAGATGTAAGTCTGTGAGGTGAATTAACAGAACACAGAGCAGTTTCTCAGAAAGCTTCTTTCCAGTTTTGAACGGAAGATATTTCCTTTTTCAGCATAGCCCTCCATGGGCTTCCAAATACCACTTTGCCAATTCCACAAGAAGAGCCTTAGCGAAAGGCTTCTTGAAGGGAAAGATGTAACTCTGTGAGATGAATTAACAGAACACAGAGCAGTTTCTCAAAAAGCTTCTTTCCAATTTTGAACGGAAGATATTTCCTTTTTCACCATAGCCCTCTATGGGCTTCCAAATATCACTTAGCCAATTCCACAAGAACAGCCTTTGCGAAAGGCTTCTTGAAGGGAAAGATGTAACTCTGTGAGATGAATTAACAGAACACAGAGCAGTTTTTCTCAGAAAGCGTCTTTCCAGTTTTGAACGGAAGATATTTCCTTTTCAACATAGCCCTCTATGGGCTACCAAATATCACTTTGCCAATTCCACAAGAACAGCCTTAGCGAAAGGCTTCTTGAAGGGAAAGATGTAACTCTGTGAGATGAATTAACAGAACAAACAGCAGTTTCTCAGAGAGCTTCTTTCCAGTTTTGGAGGGAAGATATTTCCTTTTCACCATAGCCCCTATGGGCTTCCAAATATCCTTTGCAAATTCCACAAGAACAGCATTAGCGAAAGACTTCTTGAAGGGAAAGATGTAACTCTGTGAGATGAATTAACAGAACACAGAGCCGTTTCTAAAAGCTTCTTTCCAGTTTTGAACGGAAGATATTTCCTTTTCACCATAGCCCCTATGGGCTGCAAATATCACTTTGCCAATTCCACAAGAACAGCCTTAGCGAAAGGCTTCTTGAAGGAAAGATGTAAGTCTGTGAGATGAATTAACAGAACACAGAGAAGTTTCTCAGAAAGCTTCTTTCCAGTTTTGAACGGAAGATATTTCCTTTTTCACCATAGCCCCCTATGGGCTTCGAAATATCACTTTGCCAATTCCACAAGAACAGCCTTGGCGAAAGGCTTCTTGAAGGGAAAGATGTAAGTCTGTGAGATGAATTAACAGAACACAGAGCAGTTTCTCAGAAAGCTTCTTTCCAGTTTTGAACGGAAGATATTTACTTTTTCACCATAGCCCCATATGGGCTTCCAAATATCCCTTTGCCAATTCCACAAGAACAGCCTTAGCGAAAGCCTTCTTGAAGGAAAAGATGTAACTCTGTGAGATGAATTAACAGAACACAGAGCAGTTTCTCAGAAAGCTTCTTTCCAGTTTTCAATGGAAGATATTTCCCTTTTCACCATAGCCCTCTATGGGCTTCCAAATATCACTTTGCAAATTCCACAAGAACAGCCTTAGCGAAAGGCTTCTTGAAGGGAAAGATGTAACTCTGTGAGATGAATTAACAGAACACAGAGCACTTTCTCAGAAAGCTTCTTTCCAGTTTTGAACGGAAGATATTTCCTTTTTCACCATAGCCCTCTATGGGCTTCCAAATATCCCTTTGTATTTCCACAAGAACAGCCTTAGCGAAAGGCTTCTTGAAGGGAAAGATGTAACTCTGTGAGATGAATTAAGAGAACACAGAACTTTCTCAGAAAGCTTCTTTCCAGTTTTGAACGGAAGATATTTCCTTTTCACCATAGCCCTCTATGGGCTTCCAAATATCCTTTGCCAATTCCACAAGAACAGACTTAGCGAAAGGCTTCTTGAAGGGAAAGATGTAACTCTGTGAGATGAATTAAGAGAACACAGAGCAGTTTCTCAGAAAGCTTCTTTCCAGTTTTCAACGGAAGATATTTCCTTTTTCAGCATAGCCCTCCATGGGCTTCCAAATACCACTTTGCCAATTCCACAAGAAGAGCCTTAGCGAAAGGCTTTTGAAGGGAAAGATGTAACTCTGTGAGATGAATTAACAGAACACAGAGCAGTTTCTCAAAAGCTTCTTTCCAATTTTGAACGGAAGATATTTCCTTTTCACCATAGCCCCTATGGGCTTCCAAATATCACTTAGCCAATTCCACAAGAACAGCCTTTGCGAAGGCTTCTTGAAGGAAAGATGTAACTCTGTGAGATGAATTAACAGAACACAGAGCAGTTTCTCAGAAAGCTTCTTTCCAGTTTTCAATGGAAGATATTTCCCTTTCACCATAGCCTCTATGGGCTTCCAAATATCACTTTGCAAATTCCACAAGAACAGCCTTAGCGAAGGCTTCTTGAAGGGAAAGATGTAACTCTGTGAGATGAATTAACAGAACACAGAGCACTTTCTCAGAAAGCTTCTTTCCAGTTTTGAACGGAAGATATTTCCTTTTCACCATAGCCTCTATGGGCTTCCAAATATCCTTTGTATTTCCACAAGAACAGCCTTAGCGAAGGCTTCTTGAAGGGAAAGATGTAACTCTGTGAGATGAATTAAAGAGAGCAGAGCACTTTCTCAGAAAGCTTCTTTCCAGTTTTGAACGGAAGATATTTCCTTTTCACCATAGCCCTCTATGGGCTTCCAAATATCCTTTGCCAATTCCACAAGAACAGACTTAGCGAAACGCTTCTTGAAGGAAAGATGTAACTCTGTGAGATGAATTAAGAGAACACAGAGCAGTTTCTCAGAAAGCTTCTTTCCAGTTTTCAACGGAAGATATTTCCTTCAGCATAGCCCTCCATGGGCTTCCAAATACCACTTGCCAATTCCACAAGAAGAGCCTTACGAAAGGCTTCTTGAAGGAAAGATGTAACTCTGTGAGATGAATTAACAGAACACAGAGCAGTTTCTCAAAAAGCTTCTTTCCAATTTTGAACGGAAGATATTTCCTTTTTCACCATAGCCCTCTATGGGCTTCCAAATATCACTTAGCCAATTCTACAAGAACAGCCTTTGCGAAAGGCTTCTTGAAGGGAAAGATGTAACTCTGTGAGATGAATTAACAGAACACAGAGCAGTTTCTCAGAAAGCGTCTTTCCAGTTTTGAACGGAAGATATTTCCTTTTTCAACATAGCCCTCTATGGGCTACCAAATATCACTTTGCCAATTCCACAAGAACAGCCTTAGCGAAAGGCTTCTTGAAGGGAAAGATGTAACTCTGTGAGATGAATTAACAGAACAAACAGCAGTTTCTCAGAGAGCTTCTTTCCAGTTTTGGAGGGAAGATATTACCTTTTTCACCATAGCCCCCTATGGGATTCCAAATATCCCTTTGCAAATTCCACAAGAACAGCATTAGCGAAAGGCTTCTTGAAGGGAAAGATGTAACTCTGTGAGATGAATTAACAGAACACAGAGCCGTTTCTAAGAAAGCTTCTTTCCAGTTTTGAACGGAAGATATTTCCTTTTTCACCATAGCCCTCTATGGGCTTCCAAATATCCCTTTGTAATTCCACAAGAACAGACTTAGCGAAAGGCTTCCTGAAGGAAAGATGTAACTCAGAGATGAATTAACAGAGAACAGAGCACTTTCTCAGAAAGCTTCTTTCCAGTTTTGAATGGAAGATATTTTTCACCATAGCCCTCTATGGGCTTCCAAATATCCTTTGCCAATTCCACAAGAACAGACTTAGCGAAAGGCTTGAAGGGAAAGATGTAACTCTGTGAGATGAATTAAGAGAACACAGAGCAAGTTTCTCAGAAAGCTTCTTTCCAGATTTCAACGGAAGATATTTCCTTTTCACCATAGCCCCCTATGCTCTTCCAAATATCCTTTGCCAATTCCACAAGAACAGCCTTGAAAGGCTTTTGAAGGAAAGATGTAACTCTGTGAGATGAATTAACAGAACACGGAGAATTTTCTCAGAAAGCTTCTTTCCAGTTTTGAGCGGAAGATATTTCCTTTTCACCATAGCCTATGGGCTTCCAAATATCCCTTGCCAATTCCACAAGAACAGCCTTAGCGAAAGGCTTCTTGAAGGAAAGATGTAAGTCTGTGAGATGAATTACCAGAACACAGAGCAGTTTCTCGGAAAGCTTCTTCCCAGTTTTGAACGGAAGATATTTCCTTTTAACCATAGGCCTCTATGGGCTTCCAAATATCACTTTGCCAATTCCACAAGAACAGCCTTAGCGAAGGCTTCTTGAAGGGAAAGATGTAACTCTGTGAGATGAATTAACAGAACACAGAGCAGTTTCTCAAAGCTTCTTTCCAGTTTTGAGCGGAAGATATTTCCTTTTCACCATAGCCCTCTATGGGCTTCCAAATATCCTTTGTAATTCCACAAGAACAGACTTAGCGAAAGGCTTCCTGAAGGAAAGATGTAACTCTGTGAGATGAATTAACAGAACACAGAGCAGTTTCTCAGAAAGCTTCTTTCCAGTTTTGAATGGAAGATATTTCCTTTTCACCATAGCCCTCTATGGGCTTCCAAATATCCTTTGCCAATTCCACAAGAACAGACTTAGCGAAAGGCTTCTTGAAGGGAAAGATGTAACTCTGTGAGATGAATTAACAGAACACAGAGCAGTTTCTCAGAAAGCTTCTTTCCAGTTTTCAACGGAAGATATTTTTTCACCATAGCCCCTATGGGCTTCCAAATATCCTTTGCCAATTCCACAAGAACAGCCTTAGCGAAAGGCTTCTTGAAGGAAAGATGTAACTCTGTGAGATGAATTAACAGAACACAGAGCAGTTTCTCAGAAAGCTTCTTTCCAGTTTTGAACGGAAGATATTTCCTTTTCACCATAGCCCCTATGGGCTTCCAAATATCCTTTGCCAATTCCACAAGAACAGCCTTAGCGAAAGGCTTCTTGAAGGGAAAGATGTAAGTCTGTGAGATGAATTAACAGAACACAGAGCAGTTTCGGAAAGCTTCTTCCAGTTTTGAACGGAAGATATTTCCTTTTTAACCATAGGCCTCTATGGGCTTCCAAATATCACTTTGCCAATTCCACAAGAACAGCCTTAGCGAAAGGCTTCTGAAGGAAAGATGTAACTCTGTAAGATGAATTATCAGAACACAGAGCAGTTTCTCAGAAAGCTTCTTTCCAGTTTTGAACGGAAGATATTTCCTTTTCACCATAGCCCTCTATGGGCTTCCAAATATCCTTGCCAATTCCACAAGAACAGCCTTAGCGAAAGGCTTCTTGAAGGAAAGATGTAACTCTGTGAGATGAATTCACAGAACACAGAGCAGTTTCTCAGAAAGCTTCTTTCCAGTTTTGAACGGAAGATATTTCCTTTTTCACCATGGCTCCCTATGGGCTTCCAAACATCACTTTGACAAATCCAGAAGAACAGCCTTAGCGAAAGGCTTCTTGAAGGGAAAGATGTAACTCTGTGAGATGAATTAACAGAACACAGAGCAGTTTCTCAGAAAGCTTCTTTCCAGATTTGAACGGAAGATATTTCCTTTTTAACCATAGGCCTCTATGGGCTTCCAAATATGACATTGCCAATTCCACAAGAACAGCCTTAGCGAAAGGCTTCTTGAAGGGAAAGATGTAACTCTGTAAGATGAATTATCAGAACACAGAGCAGTTTCTCAGAAAGCTTCTTTCCAGTTTTGAACGGAAGATATTTCCTTTTTCACCATAGCCCTCTATGGGCTTCCAAATATCCCTTTGCCAATTCCACAAGAACAGCCTTAGCGAAAGGCTTCTTGAAGGGAAAGATGTAACTCTGTGAGATGAATTAACAGAACACAGAGCAGTTTCTCAGAAAGCTTCTTTCCAGTTTTCAACGGAAGATATTTCCTTTTTCACCATAGCCCTCTATGGGCTTCCAAATATCCTTTGCCAATTCCACAAGAACAGCCTTAGCGAAAGGCTTCTTGAAGGACAGATGTAACACTGTGAGATGAATTCACAGAACACAGAGCAGTTTCTCAGAAAGCTTCTTTCCAGTTTTGAACGGAAGATATTTCCTTTTCACCATAGCTCTCTATGGGCTTCCAAACATCACTTTGCCAATTCCAGAAGAACAGCCTTAGCGAAAGGCTTCTTGAAGGGAAAGATGTAACTCTGTGAGATGAATTACAGAACACAGAGTAGTTTCTCAGAAACCTTCTTTCCAGTTTTGAACGGAAGATATTTCCTTTTTCAGCATAGCCCTCCATGGGCTTCCAAATACCACTTTGCCAATTCCACAAGAACAGCCTTAGCGAAAGGCTTTAAAGGAAAGATGTAACTCTGTGAGATGAATTAACAGAACACAGAGCAGTTTCTCAGAAACCTTCTTTCCAGTTTTGAACGGAAGATATTTCCTTTTCAACATAGCCCTCTATGGGCTTCCAAATATCACTTTGCCAATTCCACAAGAACAGCCTTAGCGAAAGGCTTCTTGAAGGAAAGATGTAAGTCTGTGAGATGAATTAACAGATCATAGAAAAGTTTCTCAGAAAGCTTCTTTCCAGTTTTGAACGAAGATATTTCCTTTTCACCATAGCCCTCTATGGGCTTCCAAATATCACTTTGCCAATTCCACAAGAACAGCCTTAGCGAAGGCTTCTTGAATGGAAAGATGTAACTCTGTGAGATGAATTAACAGAACACAGAGCAGTTTCTCAGAAACCTTCTTTCCAGTTTTGAACGGAAGATATTTCCTTCACCATAGCCTCTCATGGGCTTCCAAATATCCTTGCCAATTCCACAAGAACAGCCTTAGCGAAAGGCTTCTTGAAGGAAAGATGTAACTCTGTGAGATGAATTAACAGAACACAGAGCAGTTTCTCAGAAAGCTTCTTTCCAGTTTTGAACAGAAGATATTTCCTTTTCACCATAGCCTCTATGGGCTTCCAAATATCCTTTGCCAATTCCACAAGAACAGCCTTAGCGAAAGGCTTCTTGAAGGGAAAGATGTAACTCTGTGAGATGAATTAACAGAACACAGAGCAGTTTCTCAGAAAGCTTCTTTCCAGTTTTCAACGGAAGATATTTCCTTTTTCACCATAGCCCTCTATGGGCTTCCAAATATCCCTTTGCCAATTCCACAAGAACAGCCTTAGCGAAAGGCTTCTTGAAGGGACAGATGTAACACTGTGAGATGAATTCACAGAACACAGAGCAGTTTCTCAGAAAGCTTCTTTCCAGTTTTGAACGGAAGATATTTCCTTTTTCACCATAGCTCCCTACGGGCTTCCAAACATCACTTTGCCAATTCCAGAAGAACAGCCTTAGCGAAAGGCTTCTTGAAGGGAAAGATGTAACTCTGTGAGATGAATTTACAGAACACAGAGTAGTTTCTCAGAAACCTTCTTTCCAGTTTTGAACGGAAGATATTTCCTTTTTCAGCATAGCCCTCCATGGGCTTCCAAATACCACTTTGCCAATTCCACAAGAACAGCCTTAGCGAAAGGCTTCTTAAAGGGAAAGATGTAACTCTGTGAGATGAATTAACAGAACACAGAGCAGTTTCTCAGAAACCTTCTTTCCAGTTTTGAACGGAAGATATTTCCTTTTTCAACATAGCCCTCTACGGGCTACCAAATATCACTTTGCCAATTCCACAAGAAAGCCTTAGCGAAAGGCTTCTTGAAGGGAAAGATGTAAGTCTGTGAGATGAATTAACAGATCATAGAAAAGTTTCTCAGAAAGCTTCTTTCCAGTTTTGAACGAAAGATATTTCCTTTTTCACCATAGCCCTCTATGGGCTTCCAAATATCACTTTGCCAATTCCACAAGAACAGCCTTAGCGAAGGGCTTCTTGAATGGAAAGATGAAACTCTGTGAGATGAATTAACAGAACACAGAGCAGTTTCTCAGAAACCTTCTTTCCAGTTTTGAACGGAAGATATTTCCTTTTCACCATAGCCCTCGGGCTAAATATCCTTTGCCAATTCCACAAGAACAGCCTCAGCGAAAGGCTTCTTGAAGGGAAAGATGTAACTCTGTGAGATGAATTAACAGAACACAGAGCAGTTTCTCAGAAAGCTTCTTTCCAGTTGTGAACAGAAGATATTTCCACCATAGCCCTCTATGGGCTTCCAAGTATCACTTTGCAAATTTCACAAAAACAGCCTTAGCGAAAGGCTTCTTGAAGGGAATGATGTAACTCTGTGCGGTGAATTAACAGAACACAGAGCAATTTCTCAGAAAGCTTCTTTCCAGTTTTCAACGGAAGATATTTCCTTTTTCACCATAGCCCTCTATGGGCTTCCAAATATCCCGTTGCGCATTCCACAAGAACAGCCTTAGCGAAAGGCTTCTTGAAGGGAAAGATGTAATTCTGTGAAATGAATTTATAGAACACAGAGCAGTTTCTCAGAAAGCTTCTTTCCAGTTTTGAACGGAAGATATTTCCTTTTTCACCAGAGCCCTCTATGGGTTTTGAAATATCACTTTGCCAATTCCACAAAACAGCCTTTGCGAAAGACTTCTTGAAGGGAAAGATGTAAATTTGTGAGATGAATTCACAGAACACAGAGCAGTTTCTCAGAAAACTTCTTTCCAATTTTGAACGGAAGATATTTCCTTTTTCACCATAGCCCTCTTTGGGTTTCAGAATATCACTTTCCCAATTCCAGAAGAACAGCCTTTGCGAAAGACTTCTTGAAGGGAAAGTTGTAACTCTGTGAGATGAATTAAGAGAACACAGAGCAGTTTAACAGAAAGCTTCTTTCCAGTTTTGAACGGAAGATATTTCCTTTTTCACCATAGCCCTCTATGGGCTTCAAATATCACTTTGCCAATTCCACAAGAAAGCCTAAGCGAAAGGCTTCTTGAAGGGAAAGATGAAAGTCTGTGAGATGAATTAACAGAACACAGAGAAATTTCTCAGAAAGCTTCTTTCAAGTTTTGAACGGAAGATATTTCCTTTTTCACCATAGCCCTCTATGGGCTTCCAAATATCCCTTTGCAAATTCCACAAGAACAGCCTTAGCGAAAGGCTTCTTGAAGGGAAAGATGTAACACTGTGAGATGAATTCACAGAACACAGAGCAGTTTCTCAGAAAGCTTCTTTCCAGTTTTGAACAGAAGATATTTCCTTTTTCACCATAGCCCTCTATGGGCTACCAAATATCACTTTGCCAATTCCACAAGAAAGCCTTAGCGAAAGGCTTCTTGAAGGAAAGATGTAAGTCTGTGAGATGAATTAACAGAACACAGAAGTTTCTCAGAAAGCTTCTTTCCAGTTTTGAGCGGAAGATATTTCCTTTTCACCATAGCCCCTATGGTCTTCCAAATATCCCCCATTTCCACAAGAACAGCCTTAGCGAAGGCTTCTTGAGGGGAAAGATGTAACTCTGTGAGATGAATTAACAGAACACAGAGCAGTTTCTAAAGCTTCTTTCCAGTTATGAGCGGAAGATATTTCCTTTTCACCATAGCCCTCTATGGGCTACCAAATATCCTTTGCCAATTCCACAAGAAAGCCTTAACGAAAGCTTCTTGAAGGGAAAGATGTAAGTCTGTGAGATGAATTAACAGAACACAGAGAAGATTCTCAGAAAGCCTCTTTCCAGTTTTGAACGGAAGATATTTCCTTTTTCACCATAGCCCCCTATGGGCTTCCAAATATCACTTTGCCAATTCCACAAGAACAGCCTTAGCGAAAGGCTTCTTGAAGGGAAAGATGTAACTCTGAGAGATGAATTAACAGAACACAGAGCACTTTCTCAGAAAGCTTCTTTCCAGTTTTGAATGGAAGATATTTCCTTTTTCACCATAGCCCTCTATGGGCTTCCAAATATCCCTTTGCCAATTCCACAAGAAGAGCCTTAGCGAAAGGCTTCTTGAAGGCAAAGATGTAACTCTGTGAGATGAATTAACAGAACACAGAGCAGTTTCTCAGAAAGCTTCTTTCCAGTTTTGAACGGAAGATATTTCCTTTTTCACCATAGCCCTTTATGGGCTTCCAAATATCACTTTGCCCATTCCACAAGAACAGCCTTAGCGAAAGGCTTCTTGAAGGGAAAGATGTAACTCTGTGAGATGAATTAACAGAACACAGAGCAGTTTCTCAGAAAGATTCTTTCCAGTTTTGAACGGAAGATATTTCCTTTTTCACCATAGCCGTCTATGGGCTTCAAAATATCCCTTTGCCAATTCCACAAGAACAGCCTTAGCGAAAGACTTCTTGAAGGGAAAGATGTAACTCTGTGAGATGAATTAACAGAACACAGAGCTGTTTCTCAGAAAGCTTCTTTCCAGTTTTGAACGGAAGATATTTCCTTTTTCACCATAGCCCTGTATTGGCTACCAAATATCAGTTTGCCAATTCCACAAGAATGCCTTAGCGAAAGGCTTCTTCAAGGGAAAGATGTAACTCTGTGAGATGAATTAACAGAACACAGAGCAGTTTCTCAGAAAGCTTCTTTCCAGTTTTGAGCGGAAGATATTTCCTTTTTCACCGTAGCCCTCTATGGGCTTCCAAATATCCTTTGCCAATTCCACAAGAACAGCCTTAGCGAAGGCTTCTTGAAGGGAAAGATGTAACTCTGTGAGATGAATTAACAGAACACAGAGCAGTTTCTCAGAAAGCTTCTTTCCAGTTTTGAATGGAAGATATTTCCTTTTCACCATAGCCCTCTATGGGCTACCAAATATCACTTTGCCAATTCCACAAGAAAGCCTTAGCGAAGGCTTCTTGAAGGAAAGATGTAAGTCTGTGAGATGAATTAACAGAACACAGAGCAATTTCTCAAGCTTCTTTCCAGTTTTGAGCGGAAGATATTTCCTTTTTAACCATAGCCCTCTATGGGCTTCCAAATATCCTTTGCCAATTCCACAAGAACAGCCTTAGCGAAGGCTTCTTGAAGGAAAGATGTAACTCTGTGAGATGAATTCACAGAACACAGAGCAGTTTCTCAGAAAGCTTCTTTCCAGTTTTGAGCGGAAGATATTTCCTTTTCACCATAGCCCCTATGGGCTTCCAAATATCACTTTGCAATTCCACAAGAACAGCCTTAGCGAAAGGCTTCTTGAAGGAAAGATGTAACCCTGTGAGATGAATTAACAGAACACAGAGCAGTTTCTCAGAAAGCTTCTTTCCAGTTTTGAGCGGAAGATATTTCCTTTTCAACATAGCCCTCTATGGGCTACCAAATATCACTTTGCCAATTCCACAAGAAAGCCTTAGCGAAGGCTTCTTGAAGGAAAGATGTAAGTCTGTGAGATGAATTAACAGAACACAGAAGTTTCTCAGAAAGCTTCTTTCAGTTTTGAGCGGAAGATATTTCCTTTTTCACCATAGCCCTCTATGGGCTTCCAAATATCACTTTGCCAATTCCACAAGAACAGCCTTAGCGAAGGCTTCTTGAAGGGAAAGATGTAACTCTGTGAGATGAATTAACAGAACACAGAGAAGTTTCTCAGAAAGCTTCTTTCCAGTTTTGAGCGGAAGATATTTCCTTTTTCACCATAGCCCTCTATGGGCTTCCAAATATCCGTTGCCCATTCCACAAGAACAGCCTTAGCGAAAGGCTTCTTGAAGGAAAGATGTAACTCTGTGAGATGAATTTATAGAACACAGAGCAGTTTCTCAAGCTTCTTTCCAGTTTTGAACGGAAGATATTTCCTTTTCACCATAGCCCTCTATGGGTTTTGAAATATCACTTTGCCAATTCCACAAGACAGCCTTTGCGAAAGACTTCTTGAAGGGAAAGATGTAACTTTGTGAGATGAATTCACAGAACACAGAGCAGTTTCTCAGAAAACTTCTTTCCAATTTTGAACGGAAGATATTTCCTTTTCCACCATAGCCCTCTTTGGGTTTCAAAATATCACTTCCCAATTCCACAAGAACAGACTTTGAAAGACTTCTTGAAGGGAAAGATGTAACTCTGTGAGATGAATTCACAGAACACAGAGCAATTTCTCAGAAAGCTTCTTTCCAGTTTTGAACGGAAGATATTTCCTTTTTCACCGTAGCCCTCTATGGGCTTCCAAATATCCCTTTGCCAATTCCACAAGAACAGCCTTAGCGAAAGGCTTCTTGAAGGGAAAGATGTAACTCTGTGAGATGAATTCACAGAACACAGAGCAGTTTCTCAGAAAGCTTCTTTCCAGTTTTGAACGGAAGATATTTCCTTTTTCAGCATAGCCCTCCATGGGCTTCCAAATACCACTTTGCCAATTCCACAAGAAGAGCCTTAGCGAAAGGCTTCTTGAAGGGAAAGATGTAACTCTGTGAGATGAATTAACAGAACACAGAGCAGTTTCTCAGAAAGCTTCTTTCCAGTTTTGAACGGAAGATATTTCCTTTTTCACCATAGCCCTCTATGGGCTTCCAAATATCACTTAGCCAATTCCACAAGAACAGCCTTAGCGAAAGCCTTCTTGCAGGGAAAGATGTAACTCTGTGAGCTGAATTAACAGAACACAGAGCAGTTTCTCAGAAAGCTTCTTTCCAGTTTTGAACGGAAGATATTTCCTTTTTCACCATAGCCCTCTATGGGCTTCCAAATATCTCTTTGCCAATTCCACAAGAACAGCCTTAGAGAAAGGCTGCTTGAAGGGAAAGATGTAACTCTGTGAGATGAATTAACAGAACAAAGAGCAGTTTCTCAGAGAGCTTCTTTCCAGTTTTGAACGGAAGATATTACCTTTTTCACCATAGCCCCCTATGGGCTTCCAAATATCACTTTGCCAATTCCACAAGAACAGCCTTAGCGAAAAGGCTGCTTGAAGGAAAGATGTAACTCAGTGAGATGAATTAACAGAACACAGAGCAGTTTCTCAAGCTTCTTTCCAGTTATGAGCGGAAGATATTTACTTTTTCACCATAGCCCTCTATGAGCTACCAAATATCACTTTGCCAATTCCACAAGAAATCCTTAACGAAAGGCTTCTTGAAGGGAAAGATGTAAGTCTGTGAGATGAATTAACAGAACACAGAGAAGTTTCTCAGAAAGCTTCTTTCCAGTTTTGAGCGGAAGATATTTCCTTTTCACCATAGCCCCTATGGGCTTCCAAATATGACTTTGCCAATTCCACAAGAACAGCCTTAGCGAAAGGCTTCTTGAAGGAAAGATGTAACTCTGTGAGATGAATTAACAGAACACAGAGCAGTTTCTCAAGCTTCTTTCCAGTTTTGAGCGGAAGATATTTCCTTTTTCACCATAGCCCTCTATGGGCTTCAAAATATCCTTTGCCAATTCCACAAGAACAGCCTTAGCGAAAGGCTTCTTGAAGGGAAAGATGTAACACTGTGAGATGAATTAACAGAACACAGAGCAGTTTCTCAAGCTTCTATCCAGTTTTGAGCGGAAGATATTTCCTTTTTCAACATAGCCCTCTATGGGCTACCAAATGTCACTTTGCCAATTCCACAAGAAAGCCTTAGCGAAAGGCTTCTTGAAGGAAAGATGTAAGTCTGTGAGATGAATTAACAGAACACAGAAGTTTCTCAGAAAGCTTCTTCCAGTTTTGAACGAAGATATTTCCTTTTTCACCATAGCCCTCTATGGGCTTCCAAATATCACTTTGCCAATTCCACAAGAACAGCCTTAGCGAAAGGCTTCTTGAAGGGAAAGATGTAACTCTGTGAGATGAATTAACAGAACACAGAGCAGTTTCTCAGAAAGCTTCTTTCCAGTTTTCAACGGAAGATATTTCCTTTATCACCATAGCCCTCTATGGGCTTCCAAATATCCCGTTGCCCATTCCACAAGAACAGCCTTAGCGAAAGGCTTCTTGAAGGGAAAGATGTAATTCTGTGAGATGAATTTATAGAACACAGAGCAGTTTCTCAGAAAGCTTGTTTCCAGTTTTGAACGGAAGATATTTCCTTTTTCACCATAGCCCTCTATGGGTTTTGAAATATCACTTTGCCAATTCCACAAAACAGCCTTTGCGAAAGACTTCTTGAAGGGAAAGATGTAACTTTGTGAGATGAATTCACAGAACACAGAGCAGTTTCTCAGAAAACTTCTTTCCTATTTTGAACGGAAGATATTTCCTTTTCCACCATAGCCCTCTTTGGGTTTCAAAATATCACTTTCCCAATTCCACAAGAACAGACTTTGTGAAAGACTTCTTGAAGGGAAAGATGTAACTCTGTGAGATGAATTCACAGAACACAGAGCAATTTCTCAGAAAGCTTCTTTCCAGTTTTGAGCGGAAGATATTTCCTTTTCAAAATAGCCCTCTATGGCTTCCAAATATCCTTTGCCAATTCCACAAGAACAGCCTTAGCGAAAGGCTTTTGAAGGAAAGATGTAACTCTGTGAGATGAATTAACAGAACACAGAGCAGTTTCTAGAAAGCTTCTTCCAGTTTTGAACGGAAGATATTTCCTTTTTCACCATAGCCTCTATGGGCTACCAAATATCACTTTGCCAATTCCACAAGAAAGCCTTAGAGAAAGGCTTTGAAGGGAAAGATGTAAGTCTGTGAGATGAATTAACAGAACACAGAGCAGTTTCTCAGAAAGCTTCTTTCCAGTTTTGAACGGAAGATATTTCCTTTTCACCATAGCCCTCTATGGGCTTCCAAATATCACTTTGCCAATTCCACAAGAACAGCCTTAGCGAAGGCTTCTTGAAGGAAAGATGTAACTCTGTGAGATGAATTCACAGAACACAGAGCAGTTTCTAGAAAGCTTCTTTCCAGTTTTGAGCGGAAGATATTTCCTTTTCACCATAGCCCTCTATGGGCTACCAAATATCACTTTGCCAATTCCACAAGAAAGCCTTAGCGAAAGGCTTCTTGAAGGGAAAGATGTAAGTCTGTGAGATGAATTAACAGAACACAGAGCAGTTTCTCAGAAAGCTTCTTTCCAGTTTTGAGCGGAAGATATTTCCTTTTCACCATAGCCCTCTATGGCTTCCAAATATCACTTTGCCAATTCCACAAGAACAGCCTTAGCGAAGGCTTCTTGAAGGGAAAGATGTAACTCTGTGAGATGAATTAACAGAACACAGAGCAGTTTCTCAAGCTTCTTTCCAGTTTTGAGCGGAAGATATTTCCTTTTTCACCATAGCCCTCTATGGGCTACCAAATATCACTTTGCCAATTCCACAAGAAAGCCTTAGCGAAAGGCTTTGAAGGAAAGATGTAACTCTGTGAGATGAATTCACAGAACACAGAGCAGTTTCTCAGAAAGCTTCTTTCCAGTTTTGAGCGGAAGATATTTCCTTTTCACCATAGCCCTCTATGGGCTTCCAAATATCTCTTTGCCAATTCCACAAGAACAGCCTTAGAAAGGCTTCTTGAAGGGAAAGATGTAACTCTGTGAGATGAATTAACAGAACACAGAGCAGTTTCTCAGAGCTTCTTTCCAGTTTTGAGCGGAAGATATTACCTTTTCACCATAGCCCCTATGGGCTTCAAATATCCTTTGCCAATTCCACAAGAACAGCCTTAGCGAAAGGCTTCTTGAAGGGAAAGATGTAACTCAGTGAGATGAATTAACAGAACACAGAGCAGTTTCTCAGAAAACTTCTTTCCAGTTTTGAGCGGAAGATATTTCCTTTTCACCATAGCCCTCTATGGGCTACCAAATATCACTTTGCCAATTCCAGAAGAACAGCCTTAACGAAAGGCTTCTTGAAGGGAAAGATGTAAGTCTGTGAGATGAATTAACAGAACACAGAAGTTTCTCAGAAAGCTTCTTTCCAGTTTTGAGCGGAAGATATTTCCTTTTCACCATAGCCCCTATGGGCTTCCAAATATCACTTTGCCAATTCCACAAGAACAGCCTTAGCGAAAGGCTTCTTGAAGGAAAGATGTAACTCTGTGAGATGAATTAACAGAACACAGAGCAGTTTCTCAGAAAGCTTCTTTCCAGTTTTGAACGGAAGATATTTCCTTTTCACCATAGCCCCTATGGGCTTCAAATATCCTTTGCCAATTCCACAAGAACAGCCTTAGCGAAAGGCTTCCTGAAGGAAAGATGTAAGTCTGTGAGATGAATTAACAGAACACAGAGCAGTTTCTCAGAAAGCTTCTTTCCAGTTTTGAGCGGAAGATATTTCCTTTTCACCATAGCCCCTATGGGCTTCCAAATATCCTTTGCCAATTCCACAAGAACAGCCTTAGCGAAAGGCTTCTTGAAGGAAAGATGTAACTCTGTGAGATGAATTAACAGAACACAGAGCAGTTTCTCAAGCTTCTTTCCAGTTTTGAACGGAAGATATTTCCTTTTCACCATAGCCCCATATGGGCTTCAAATATCCTTTGCCAATTCCACAAGAACAGCCTTAGCGAAGGCTTCTTGAAGGAAAGATGTAAGTCTGTGAGATGAATTAACAGAACACAGAGCAGTTTCTCAGAAAGCTTCTTTCCAGTTTTGAACGGAAGATATTTCCTTTTCACCATAGCCCTCTATGGGCTTCAAATATCACTTTGCCAATTCCACAAGAAAGCCTTAGCGAAAGGCTTCTTGAAGGAAAGATGTAAGTCTGTGAGATGAATTAAGAGAACACAGAGAAGTTTCTAAGAAAGCTTCTTTCCAGTTTTGAACGGAAGATATTTCCTTTTCACCATAGCCCTCTATGGGCTTCCAAATATCCTTTGCCAATTCCACAAGAACAGCCTTAGAGAAAGGCTTCTTGAAGGAAAGATGTAACTCTGTGAGATGAATTAACAGAACACAGCGCAGTTTCTCAGAAAACTTCTTTCCAGTTTTGAGCGGAAGATATTTCCTTTTCACCATAGCCCTCTATGGGCTTCCAAATATCACTTTGCCAATTCCACAAGAACAGCCTTAGCGAAAGGCTTCTTGAAGGAAAGATGTAACTCTGTGAGATGAATTACAGAACACAGAGCAGTTTCTCAGAAACCTTCTTTCCAGTTTTGAACGGAAGATATTTCCTTTTCACCATAGCCCTCTATGGGCTTCAAATATCACTTTGCCAATTCCACAAGAAGAGCCTTAGCGAAGGCTTCTTGAAGGAAAGATGTAACTCTGTGAGATGAATTAACAGAACACAGAGCAGTTTCTCAGAAAGCTTCTTTCCAGTTTTGAGCGGAAGATATTTCCTTTTCACCATAGCCCTCTATGGGCTTCCAAATATCACTTAGCCAATTCCACAAGAACAGCCTTAGCGAAAGGCTTCTTGAAGGAAAGATGTAACTCTGTGAGATGAATTAACAGAACACAGAGCAGTTTCTCAGAAAGCTTCTTTCCAGTTTTGAGCGGAAGATATTTCCTTTTCACCATAGCCCTCTATGGGCTTCCAAATATCTCTTTGCCAATTCCACAAGAACAGCCTTAGAGAAAGGCTTCTTGAAGGAAAGATGTAACTCTGTGAGATGAATTAACAGAACACAGAGCAGTTTCAGAAAGCTTCTTTCCAGTTTTGAGCGGAAGATATTACCTTTTCACCATAGCCCCTATGGGCTTCCAAATATCCTTTGCCAATTCCAGAAGAACAGCCTTAGCGAAAAGGCTGTGAAGGGAAAGATGTAACTCTGTGAGATGAATTAACAGAACACAGAGCAGTTTCTAAAGCTTCTTTCCAGTTTTGAGCGGAAGATATTTCCTTTTTCACCATAGCCCTCTATTGGCTACAAATATCACTTTGCCAATTCCACAAGAAAGACTTAGCGAAAGGCTTCTTGAGCAAAGATGTAACTCTGTGAGATGAATTAACAGAACACAGAGCAGTTTCTCAAGCTTCTTTCCAGTTTTGAGCAGACGATATTTCCTTTTTCACTATAGCCCCTATAGGCTTCCAAATATCCTTTGCCAATTCCACAAGAACAGCCTTAGTGAAAGGCTTCTTGAAGGAAAGATGTAAGTCTGTGAGATGAATTAACAGAACACAGAGCAGTTTCTAAGAAAGCTTCTTTCCAGTTTTGAACGGAAGATATTTCCTTTTTCACCATAGCCCTCTATTGGCTACCAAATATCACTTTGCCAATTCCACAAGAAAGACTTAGCGAAAGGCTTCTTGAAGGCAAAGATGTAACTCTGTGAGATGAATTAACAGAACACAGAGCAGTTTCTCAGAAAGCTTCTTTCCAGTTTTGAACGGACGATATTTCCTTTTTCACTATAGCCCCCTATAGGCTTCCAAATATCCCTTTGCCAATTCCACAAGAACAGCCTTAGCGAAAGGCTTCTTGAAGGGAAAGATGTAAGTCTGTGAGATGAATTAACAGAACACAGAGCAGTTTCTAAGAAAGCTTCTTTCCAGTTTTGAACGGAAGATATTTCCTTTTTCACCATAGCCCTCTATGGGCTACCAAATATCACTTTGCGAATTCCACAAGAAAGCCTTAGCGAAAGGCTTCTTGAAGGGAAAGATGGAAGTCTGTGAGATGAATTCACAGAACACAGAGCAGTTTCTCAGAAAGCTTCTTTCCAGTTTTGAACGGAAGATATTTCCTTTCTCACCATAGCCCTCTATGGGCTTCCAAATATCCCTTTGCCAATTCCACAAGAACAGCCTTAGCGAAAGGCTTCTTGAAGGGAAAGATGTAACCCTGTGAGATGAATTAACAGAACACAGAGAAGTTTCTCAGAAAGCTTCTTTCCAGTTTTGAACGGAAGATATTTCCTTTTTCACCATAGCCCTCTATGGGCTTCAAATATCACTTTGCCAATTCCACAAGAAAGCCTTAGCGAAAGGCTTCTTGAAGGAAAGATGTAAGTCTGTGAGATGAATTAACAGAACACAGAGCAGTTTCTCAGAAAGCTTCTTTCCAGTTTTGAACGGAAGATATTTCCTTTTTCACCATAGCCCCTATGGGCTTCCAAATATCCTTTGCTAATTCCACAAGAACAGCCTTAGCGAAAGGCTTCTTGAAGGAAAGATGTAACCCTGTGAGATGAATTAACAGAACACAGAGCAGTTTCTCAGAAAGCTTCTTTCCAGTTTTGAACGGAAGATATTTCCTTTTCACCATAGCCCTCTATGGGCTTCCAAATATCCCGTTGCCCATTCCACAAGAACAGCCTTAGCGAAAGGCTTCTTGAAGGGAAAGATGTAATTCTGTGAGATGAATTTATAGAACACAGAGCAGTTTCTCAGAAAGCTTCTTTCCAGTTTTGAACGGAAGATATTTCCTTTTTCACCATAGCCCTCTATGGGTTTTGAAATATCACTTTGCCAATTCCACAAAACAGCCTTTGCGAAAGACTTCTTGAAGGGAAAGATGTAACTTTGTGAGATGAATTCACAGAACACAGAGCAGTTTCTCAGAAAACTTCTTTCCAATTTTGAACGGAAGATATTTCCTTTTTCACCATAGCCCTCTTTGGGTTTCAAAATATCACTTTCCCAATTCCACAAGAACAGCCTTTGCGAAAGACTTCTTGAAGGGAAAGATGTAACTCTGTGAGATGAATTCACAGAACACAGAGCAATTTCTCAGAAAGCTTCTTTCCAGTTTTGAACGGAAGATATTTCCTTTTTCACCATAGCCCTCTATGGGCTTCCAAATTTCACTTTCCCAATTCCACAAGAACAGCCTTGCGAAAGACTTCTTGAAGGAAAGATGTAACTCTGTGAGATGAATTCACAGAACACAGAGCAATTTCTCAAGCTTCTTTCCAGTTTTGAGCGGAAGATATTTCCTTTTTCAACATAGCCCTCTATGGGCTTCCAAATATCTTTGCCAATTCCACAAGAAGAGCCTTAGCGAAAGGCTTCTTGAAGGGAAAGATGTAACTCTGTGAGATGAATTAACAGAACACAGAGCAGTTTCTCAGAAAGCTTCTTTCCAGTTTTGAACGGAAGATATTTCCTTTTTCACCATAGCCCTCTATGGGCTTCCAAATATCACTTAGCCAATTCCACAAGAACAGCCTTAGCGAAAGGCTTCTTGAAGGAAAGATGTAACTCTGTGAGATGAATTAACAGAACACAGAGCAGTTTCTCAGAAAGCTTCTTTCCAGTTTTGAGCGGAAGATATTTCCTTTTCACCATAGCCCTCTATGGGCTTCCAAATATCTCTTTGCCAATTCCACAAGAACAGCCTAAGAGAAAGGCTGCTTGAAGGAAAGATGTAACTCTGTGAGATGAATTAACAGAACACAGAGCAGTTTCTCAGAAAGCTTCTTTCCAGTTTTGAGCGGAAGATATTTCCTTTTCACCATAGCCCTCTATGGGCTTCCAAATATCTCTTTGCCAATTCCACAAGAACAGCCTAAGAGAAAGGCTGCTTGAAGGAAAGATGTAACTCTGTGAGATGAATTAACAGAACACAGAGCAGTTTCTCAGAGAGCTTCTTTCCAGTTTTGAACGGAAGATATTTCCTTTTCACCATAGCCCTCTATGGGCTTCCAAATATCCTTTGCCAATTCCACAAGAACAGCCTTAGCGAAAGGCTTCTTGAAGGAAAGATGTAACTCTGTGAGATGAATTAACAGAACACAGAGCAGTTTCTAAGAAAGCTTCTTTCCAGTTTTGAACGGAAGATATTTCCTTTTCACCATAGCCCTCTATGGGCTTCCAAATATCACTTTGCCAATTCCACAAGAACAGCCTTAGCGAAAGGCTTCTTGAAGGAAAGATGTAAGTCTGTGAGATGAATTAACAGAACACAGAGCAGTTTCTCAGAAAGCTTCTTTCCAGTTTTGAACGGAAGATATTTCCTTTTTCACCATAGCCCTCTATGGGCTTCCAAATATCACTTTGCCAATTCCACAAGAACAGCCTTAGCGAAAGGCTTCTTGAAGGAAAGATGTAACTCTGTGAGATGAATTAACAGAACACAGAGCAGTTTCTCAGAAAGCTTCTTTCCAGTTTTGAACGGAAGATATTTCCTTTTTCACCATAGCCCCTATGGGCTTCCAAATATCCTTTGCCAATTCCACAAGAACAGCCTTAGCGAAAGGCTTCCTGAAGGAAAGATGTAACTCTGTGAGATGAATTAACAGAACACAGAGCAGTTTCTCAGAAAGCTTCTTTCCAGTTTTGAACGGAAGATATTTCCTTTTCACCATAGCCCTCTATGGGCTTCCAAATATCACTTTGCCAATTCCACAAGAACAGCCTTAGCGAAAGGCTTCTTGAAGGAAAGATGTAAGTCTGTGAGATGAATTAACAGAACACAGAGCAGTTTCTCAAGCTTCTTTCCAGTTTTGAACGGAAGATATTTCCTTTTCACCATAGCCCTCTATGGGCTTCCAAATATCCTTTGCCAATTCCACAAGAACAGCCTTAGCGAAAGGCTTCCTGAAGGGAAAGATGTAACTCTGTGAGATGAATTAACAGAACACAGCGCAGTTTCTCAGAAAACTTCTTTCCAGTTTTGAGCGGAAGGTATTTCCTTTTTCACCACAGCCCTCTATGGGCTTCCAAATATCACTTTGCCAATTCCACAAGAACAGCCTTAGCGAAAGGCTTCTTGAAGTGAAAGATGTAACTCTGTGAGATGAATTAACAGAACACAGAGCAGTTTCTCAGAAAGCTTCTTTCCAGTTTTGAACGGAAGATATTTCCTTTTTCACCACAGCCCTCCATGGGCTTCCAAATACCACTTTGCCAATTCCACAAGAACAGCCTTAGCGAAAGGCTTCTTGAAGGGAAAGATGTAACTCTGTGAGATGAATTAACAGAACACAGAGCAGTTTCTCAGAAAGCTTCTTTCCAGTTTTGAACGGAAGATATTTCCTTTTTCACCATAGCCTCTATGGGCTTCCAAATATCCTTTGCCAATTCCACAAGAACAGCCTTAGCGAAAGGCTTCTAGAAGGGAAAGATGTAACTCTGTGAGATGAATTAACAGAACACAGAGCAGTTTCTCAGAAAGCTTCTTTCCAGTTTTGAACGGAAGATATTTCCTTTTTCACCATAGCCCTCTATGGGCTTCCAAATATCCCTTTGCCAATTCCACAAGAACAGCCTTAGAGAAAGGCTTCTTGAAGGAAAGATGTAACTCTGTGAGATGAATTAACAGAACACAGAGCAGTTTCTCAGAAAGCTTCTTTCCAGTTTTGAACGGAAGATATTTCCTTTTCACCATAGCCCTCTATGGGCTTCCAAATATCCCTTTGCCAATTCCAGAAGAACAGCCTTAGCGAAAGGCTTCTTGAAGGGAAAGATGTAACTCTGTGAGATGAATTAACAGAACACAGAGCAGTTTCTCAGAAAGCTTCTTTCCAGTTTTGAACGGAAGATATTTCCTTTTCACCATAGCCTCTATGGGCTTCCAAATATCACTTTGCCAATTCCACAAGAACAGACTTAGCGAAAGGCTTCTTGAAGGCAAAGATGTAACTCTGTGAGATGAATTAACAGAACACAGAGCAGTTTCTCAGAAAGCTTCTTTCCAGTTTTGAACGGAAGATATTTCCTTTTTCACCATAGCCCTCTATGGGCTTCCAAATATCCTTTGCCAATTCCACAAGAACAGCCTTAGCGAAAGGCTTCTTGAAGGAAAGATGTAACTCTGTGAGATGAATTAACAGAACACAGAGCAGTTTCTAAGAAAGCTTCTTTCCAGTTTTGAACGGAAGATATTTTTTTTCACCATAGCCCTCTATGGGCTACCAAATATCACTTTGCCAATTCCACAAGAAAGCCTTAGCGAAAGGCTTCTTGAAGGAAAGATGTAAGTCTGTGAGATGAATTCACAGAACACAGAGAAGTTTCTCAGAAAGCTTCTTTCCAGTTTTGAACGGAAGATATTTCCTTTTTCACCATAGCCCTCTACGGGCTTCCAAATATCACTTTGCCAATTCCACAAGAACAGCCTTAGCGAAGGGCTTCTTGAATGGGAAGATGTAACTCTGTGAGATGAATTAACAGAACACAGAGCAGTTTCTCAGAAAGCTTCTTTCCAGTTTTGAACGGAAGATATTTCCTTTTTCACCATAGCCCTCTATGGGCTTCCAAATATCCCTTTGCCAATTCCACAAGAACAGCCTCAGCGAAAGGCTTCTTGAAGGGAAAGATGTAACTCTGTGAGATGAATTAACAGAACACAGAGCACTTTCTCAGAAAGCTTCTTTCCAGTTTTGAACGGAAGATATTTCCTTTTTCACCATAGCCCTCTATGGGCTTCCAAATATCCCTTTGCCAATTCCACAAGAACAGCCTTAGCGAAAGGCTTCTTGAAGGGAAAGATGTAACTCAGTGAGATGAATTAACAGAACACAGAGCAGTTTCTAAGAAAGCTTCTTTCCAGTTATGAACGGAAGATATTTCCTTTTTCACCATAGCCCTCTATGAGCTACCAAATATCACTTTGCCAATTCCACAAGAAAGCCTTAGCGAAAGGCTTCTTGAAGGGAAAGATGTAAGTCTGTGAGATGAATTAACAGAACACAGAGAAGTTTCTCAGAAAGCTTCTTTCCAGTTTTGAACGGAAGATATTTCCTTTTTCACCATAGCCCCCTATGGGCTTCCAAATATCACTTTGCCAATTCCACAAGAACAGCCTTAGCGAAAGGCTTCTTGAAGGGAAAGATGTAACTCTGTGAGATGAATTAACAGAACACAGAGCAGTTTCTCAGAAAGCTTCTTTCCAGTTTTGAACGGAAGATATTTCCTTTTCACCATAGCCCCATATGGGCTTCCAAATATCCTTTGCCAATTCCACAAGAACAGCCTTAGCGAAAGGCTTCTTGAAGGAAAGATGTAACTCTGTGAGATGAATTAACAGAACACAGAGCACTTTCTCAGAAAGCTTCTTTCCAGTTTTGAACGGAAGATATTTCCTTTTTCACCATAGCCGCCTATGGGCTTCAAATATCACTTTGCCAATTCCACAAGAAAGCCCAAGCGAAAGGCTTCTTGAAGGAAAGATGTAAGTCTGTGAGATGAATTAACAGAACACAGAGAAGTTTCTCAGAAAGCTTCTTTCCAGTTTTGAACGGAAGATATTTCCTTTTTCACCATAGCCCTCTATGGGCTTCCAAATATCCCTTTACCAATTCCACAATAACATTCTTAGCGAAAGGCTTCTTGAAGGGAAAGATGTAACTCTGTGAGATGAATTCACAGAACACAGCGCAGTTTCTCAGAAAACTTCTTTCCAGTTTTCAGCGGAAGGTATTTCCTTTTTCACCATAACCCCTATGGGCTTCCAAATATCCATTTACCAATTCCACAAGAACAGCATTAGCGAAAGGCTTCTTGAAGGGGAAGATGTAACTCTGTGAGATGAATTAACAGAACACAGAGCAGTTTCTAAGAAAGCTTCTTTCCAGTTTTGAACGGAAGATATTTCCTTTTTCACCATAGCCCTCTATGGGCTACCAAATATCACTTTGCCAATTCCACAAGAAAGCCTTAGCGAAAGGCTTCCTGAAGGGAAAGATGGAAGTCTGTGAGATGAATTAACAGAACACAGAGCAGTTTCTCAGAAAGCTTCTTTCCAGTTTTGAACGGAAGATATTTCCTTTCTCACCATAGCCCTCTATGGGCTTCCAAATATCCCTTTGCCAATTCCACAAGAACATCCTTAGCGAAAGGCTTCTTGAAGGGAAAGATGTAACTCTGTGAGATGAATTAACAGAACACAGCGCAGTTTCTCAGAAAGCTTCTTTCCAGTTTTGAACGGAAGGTAATTCCTTTTTCACCATAGCCCCCTATGGGGTTCCAAATATCCCTTTACCAATTCCACAAGAACAGCCTTAGCGAAAGGCTTCTTGAAGGGAAAGATGTAACTCTGTGAGATGAATTCACAGAACACAGAGCAGTTTCTCGGAAAGCTTCTTCCCAGTTTTGAACGGAAGATATTTCCTTTTTCACCATAGGCCTCTATGGGCTTCCAAATATCACTTTGCCAATTCCACAAGAAAGCCCAAGCGAAAGGCTTCTTGAAGGGAAAGATGTAAGTCTGTGAGATGAATTAACAGAACACAGAGAAGTTTCTCAGAAAGCTTCTTACCAGTTTTGAACGGAAGATATTTCCTTTTTCACCATAGCCCTCTATGGGCTTCCAAATATCCCTTTGCCAATTCCACAAGAACAGCCTTAGCGAAAGGCTTCTTGAAGGGAAAGATGTAACTCTGTGAGATGAATTTACAGAACACAGAGCAGTTTCTCAGAAACCTTCTTTCCAGTTTTGAACGGAAGATATTTCCTTTTTCACCATAGCCCTCCATGGGCTTCCAAATACCACTTTGCCAATTCCACAAGAAGAGCCTTAGCGAAAGGCTTCTTGAAGGGAAAGATGTAACTCTGTGAGATGAATTAACAGAACACAGAGCAGATTCTCAGAAAGCTTCTTTCCAGTTTTGAACGGAAGATATTTCCTTTTTCACCATAGCCCTCTATGGGCTTCCAAATATCACTTAGCCAATTCCACAAGAACAGCCTTAGCGAAAGGCTTCTAGAAGGGAAAGATGTAACTCTGTGAGATGAATTAACAGAACACAGAGCAGTTTCTCAGAAAGCTTCTTTCCAGTTTTGAACGGAAGATATTTTTCACCATAGCCCTCTATGGGCTTCCAAATATCACTTAGCCAATTCCACAAGAACAGCCTTAGCGAAAGGCTTCTAGAAGGGAAAGATGTAACTCTGTGAGATGAATTAACAGAACACAGAGCAGTTTCTCAGAAAGCTTCTTTCCAGTTTTGAACGGAAGATATTTCCTTTTTCACCATAGCCCTCTATGGGCTTCCAAATATCTCTTTGCCAATTCCACAAGAACAGCCTTAGAGAAAGGCTTCTTGAAGGGAAAGATGTAACTCTGTGAGATGAATTAACAGAACAAAGAGCAGTTTCTCAGAAAGCTTCTTTCCAGTTTTGAACGGAAGATATTTCCTTTTTCACCATAGCCCCTATGGGCTTCCAAATATCCCTTTGCCAATTCCACAAGAACAGCCTTAGCGAAAGGCTTCTTGAAGGGAAAGATGTAACTCTGTGAGATGAATTAACAGAACACAGAGCAGTTTCTAAGAAAGCTTCTTTCCAGTTTTGAACGGAAGATATTTCTTTTTCACCATAGCCCTCTATTGGCTACCAAATATCACTTTGCCAATTCCACAAGAAAGACTTAGCGAAAGGCTTCTTGAAGGCAAAGATGTAACTCTGTGAGATGAATTAACAGAACACAGAGCAGTTTCTCAGAAAGCTTCTTTCCAGTTTTGAACGGACGATATTTCCTTTTCACCATAGCCCCTATAGGCTTCCAAATATCCCTTTGCCAATTCCACAAGAACAGCCTTAGCGAAAGGCTTCTTGAAGGGAAAGATGTAAGTCTGTGAGATGAATTAACAGAACACAGAGCAGTTTCTAAGAAAGCTTCTTTCCAGTTTTGAACGGAAGATATTTCCTTTTTCACCATAGCCCTCTATGGGCTTCCAAATATCCCTTTACGAATTCCACAAGAATAGCCTTAGCGAAAGGCTTCTTGAAGGGAAAGATGTAAGTCTGTGAGATGAATTCACAGAACACAGAGCAGTTTCTCAGAAAGCTTCTTTCCAGTTTTGAACGGAAGATATTTCCTTTTTCACCATAGCCCTCTACGGGCTTCCAAATATCACTTTGCCAATTCCACAAGAACAGCCTTAGCGAAGGGCTTCTTGAATGGGAAGATGTAACTCTGTGAGATGAATTAACAGAACACAGAGCAGTTTCTCAGAAAGCTTCTTTCCAGTTTTGAACGGAAGATATTTCCTTTTTCACCGTAGCCCTCTATGGGCTTCCAAATATCCCTTTGCCAATTCCACAAGAACAGCCTCAGCGAAAGGCTTCTTGAAGGGAAAGATGTAACTCTGTGAGATGAATTAACAGAACACAGAGCACTTTCTCAGAAAGCTTCTTTCCAGTTTTGAACGGAAGATATTTCCTTTTTCACCATAGCCTCTATGGGCTTCCAAATATCCTTTGCCAATTCCACAAGAACAGCCTTAGCGAAGGCTTCTTGAAGGGAAAGATGTAACTCAGTGAGATGAATTAACAGAACACAGAGCAGTTTCTAAGAAAGCTTCTTTCCAGTTATGAACGGAAGATATTTCCTTTTTCACCATAGCCTCTATGGGCTTCCAAATATCACTTTGCCAATTCCACAAGAAATCCTTAACGAAAGGCTTCTTGAAGGAAAGATGTAAGTCTGTGAGATGAATTAACAGAACACAGAGCAGTTTCTCAGAAAGCTTCTTTCCAGTTTTGAACGGAAGATATTTCCTTTTTCACCATAGCCCCTATGGGCTTCCAAATATCACTTTGCCAATTCCACAAGAACAGCCTTAGCGAAAGGCTTTTGAAGGAAAGATGTAACTCTGTGAGATGAATTAACAGAACACAGAGCAGTTTCTCAGAAAGCTTCTTTCCAGTTTTGAACGGAAGATATTTCCTTTTTCACCGTAGCCCTCTATGGGTTTTGAAATATCACTTTGCCAATTCCACAAGAACAGCCTTAGCGAAAGGCTTCTTGAAGGGAAAGATGTAACTTTGTGAGATGAATTAACAGAACACAGAGCAGTTTCTCAGAAAACTTCTTTCCAATTTTGAACGGAAGATATTTCCTTTTTCACCATAGCCCTCTTTGGGTTTCAAAATATCACTTTCCCAATTCCACAAGAACAGCCTTAGCGAAAGGCTTCTTGAAGGGAAAGATGTAACTCTGTGAGATGAATTCACAGAACACAGAGCAATTTCTCAGAAAGCTTCTTTCCAGTTTTGAACGGAAGATATTTCCTTTTTCACCATAGCCCTCTATGGGCTTCCAAATATCCCTTTGCCAATTCCACAAGAACAGCCTTAGCGAAAGGCTTTTGAAGGAAAGATGTAACTCTGTGAGATGAATTAACAGAACACAGAGCAGTTTCTCAGAAAGCTTCTTTCCTGTTTTGAACGGAAGATATTTCCTTTTTCAGCATAGCCCTCTATGGGCTTCCAAATATCCCTTTGCCAATTCCACAAGAACAGCCTTAGCGAAAGGCTTCTTGAAGGGAAAGATGTAACTCTGTGAGATGAATTAACAGAACACAGCGCAGTTTCTCAGAAAGCTTCTTTCCAGTTTTGAACGGAAGATATTTCCTTTTTCACCATAACCCTCGATGGGCTTCCAAATATCTCTTTGCCAATTCCACAAGAACAGCCTTAGAGAAAGGCTGCTTGAAGGGAAAGATGTAAGTCTGTGAGATGAATTAACAGAACAAAGAGCAGTTTCTCAGAGAGCTTCTTTCCAGTTTTGAACGGAAGATATTACCTTTTTCACCATAGCCCCCTATGGGCTTCCAAATATCCCTTTGCCAATTCCACAAGAACAGCCTTAGCGAAAGGCTTCTTGAAGGGAAAGATGTAACTCAGTGAGATGAATTAACAGAACACAGAGCAGTTTCTAAGAAAGCTTCTTTCCAGTTATGAACGGAAGATATTTCCTTTTTCACCATAGCCCTCTATGGGCTACCAAATATCACTTTGCCAATTCCACAAGAAATCCTTAACGAAAGGCTTCTTGAAGGGAAAGATGTAACTCTGTGAGATGCATTAACAGAACACAGAAGTTTCTCAGAAAGCTTCTTTCCAGTTTTGAAGCGGAAGATATTTCCTTTTTCACCATAGCCCTCTATGGGCTTCCAAATATCACTTTGCCAATTCCACAAGAACAGCCTTAGCGAAAAGGCTGTGAAGGAAAGATGTAACTCTGTGAGATGAATTAACAGAACACAGAGCAGTTTCTCAGAAAGCTTCTTTCCAGTTTTGAACGGAAGATATTTCCTTTTTCACCATAGCCCCATATGGGCTTCCAAATATCCCTTTGCCAATTCCACAAGAACAGCCTTAGCGAAAGGCTTCTTGAAGGGAAAGATGTAACTCTGTGAGATGAATTAACAGAACACAGAGCACTTTCTCAGAAAGCTTCTTTCCAGTTTTGAACGGAAGATATTTCCTTTTTCACCATAGCCGTCTATGGCCTTCAAAATATCACTTTGCCAATTCCACGAGAAAGCCCAAGCGAAAGGCTTCTTGAAGGGAAAGATGTAAGTCTGTGAGATGAATTAACAGAACACAGAAGTTTCTCAGAAAGCTTCTTTCCAGTTTTGAAGCGGAAGATATTTCCTTTTTCACCATAGCCCTCTATGGGCTTCCAAATATCCCTTTACCAATTCCACAATAACATTCTTAGCGAAAGGCTTTTGAAGGGAAAGATGTAACTCTGTGAGATGAATTCACAGAACACAGCGCAGTTTCTCAGAAAACTTCTTTCCAGTTTTGAGCGGAAGGTATTTCCTTTTTCACCATAACCCCTATGGGCTTCCAAATATCCCTTTACCAATTCCACAAGAACAGCATTAGCGAAAGGCTTCTTGAAGGGAAAGATGTAACTTTGTGAGATGAATTAACAGAACACAGAGCAGTTTCTCAGAAACCTTCTTTCCAGTTTTGAACGGAAGATATTTCCTTTTTCACCATAGCCCTCCGTGGGCTTCCAAATACCACTTTGCCAATTCCACAAGAAGAGCCTTAGCGAAAGGCTTCTTGAAGGGAAAGATGTAACTCTGTGAGATGAATTAACAGAACACAGAGCAGATTCTCAGAAAGCTTCTTTCCAGTTTTGTACGGAAGATATTTCCTTTTTCACCATAGCCGTCTACGGGCTTCCAAATATCACTTAGCCAATTCCACATGAACAGCCTTAGCGAAGGGCTTCTTGAAGGGAAAGATGTAACTCTGTGAGATGAATTAACAGAACACAGAGCAGTTTCTCAGAAAGCTTCTTTCCAGTTTTGAACGGAAGATATTTCCTTTTTCACCATAGCCCTCTATGGGCTTCCAAATATCTCCTTGCCAATTCCACAAGAACAGCCTTAGAGAAAGGCTTCTTGAAGGGAAAGATGTAAGTCTGTGAGATGAATTAACAAAACAAAGAACAGTTTCTCTGAAAGCTTCTTTCCAGTTTTGAACGGAA
Source organism: Erythrocebus patas (assembly GCA_023783455.1). Lineage (NCBI taxonomy): Eukaryota > Metazoa > Chordata > Mammalia > Primates > Cercopithecidae > Erythrocebus > Erythrocebus patas. Next base: position 207,094 of record JAKFHT010003979.1, read on the forward strand.
GATATTACCTTTTTCACCATAGCCCCCTATGGGCTTCCAAATATCCATTTGCCAATTCCACAAGAACAGCCTTAGCGAAAGGCTTCTTGAAGGGAAAGATGTAACTCTGTGAGATGAATTAACAGAACACAGAGCAGTTTCTAAGAAAGCTTCTTTCCAGTTTTGAACGGAAGATATTTCCTTTTTCACCATAGCCCTCTATTGGCTATCAAATATCTCTTTGCCAATTCCACAAGAAAGCCTTAGCGAAAGGCTTCTTGAAGGCAAAGATGTAACTCTGTGAGATGAATTAACAGAACACAGAGCAGTTTCTCAGAAAGCTTCTTTCCAGTTTTGAACGGACGATATTTCCTTTTTCACTATAGCCCCCTATGGGCTTCCAAATATCCCTTTGCCAATTCCACAAGAACATTCTTAGCGAAAGGCTTCTTGAAGGGAAAGATGTAACTCTGTGAGATGAATTAACAGAACACAGAGCAGTTTCTAAGAAAGCTTCTTTCCAGTTTTGAACGGAAGATATTTCCTTTTTCAACATAGCCCTCTATGGGCTTCCAAATATCCCTTTGCCAATTCCACAAGAACAGCCTTAGCGAAAGGCTTCTTGAAGGGAAAGATGTAACTCTGTGAGATGAATTAACAGAACACAGAGCATTTTCTCAGAAAGCTTCTTCCAGTTTTGAACGGAAGATATTTCCTTTTTCACCATAGAACCCTATGGGCTTCCAAATATCCTTTGCCAATTCCACAAGAACAGCCTTAGCGAAAGGCTTCTAGAAGGAAAGATGTAACTCTGTGAGATGAATTAACAGAACACAGAGCAGATTCTCAGAAAGCTTCTTCCAGTTTTGAACGGAAGATATTTCCTTTTTCACCATAGGCCTCTATGGGCTTCCAAATATCCCTTGCCAATTCCACAAGAACAGCCTTAGCGAAAGACTTCTTAAAGGGAAAGATGTAACTCTGTGAGATGAATTAACAGAACACAGAGCAGCTTCTCAGAAAGTTTCTCTCCAGTTTTGAACGGAAGTTATTTCCTTTTTCACCATAGCCCTCTAGGAGCTTCCAAATATCACTTTGCCCATTCCACAAGAACAGCCTTAGCGAAAGGCTTCTTGAAGGGAAAGATGTAACTGTGTGAGATGAATTAACAGAACACAGAGCAGTTTCTCAGAAAGCTTCTCTCCAGTTTTGAACGGAAGATATTTCCTTTTTCACCATAGCCCTCTATGGGCTTCAAAATATCACTTTGCCAATGCCACAAGAAAGCCCAAGCGAAAGGCTTCTTGAAGGGAGAGATGTAACTCTGTGAGATGAATTCACAGAACACAGCGCAGTTTCTCAGAAAACTTCTTTCCAGTTTTCAGCGGAAGGTATTTCCTTTTTCACCATAACCCCTATGGGCTTCCAAATATCCCCTTACCAATTCCACAAGAACAGCCTTAGCGAAAGGCTTCTTGAAGGGAAAGATGTAACTCTGTGAGATGAATTTACAGAACACAGAGCAGTTTCTCAGAAACCTTCTTTACAGTTTTGAACGGAAGATATTTCCTTTTTCACCATAGCCCTCCATGGGCTTCCAAATACCACTTTGCCAATTCCACAAGAAGAGACTTAGCGAAAGGCTTCTTGAAGGGAAAGATGTAACTCTGTGAGATGAATTAATAGAACACAGAGCAGATTCTCAGAAAGCTTCTTTCCAGTTTTGAACGGAAGATATTTCCTTTTTCACCATAGCCGTCTATGGGCTTCAAAATATCACTTTGCCAATTCCACAAGAAAGCCCAAGCAAAAGGCTTCTTGAAGGGAAAGATGTAAGTCTGTGAGATGAATTAACAGAACACAGAGAAGTTTCTCAGAAAGCTTCTTTCCAGTATTGAACGGAAGATATTTCCTTTTTCACCATAGCCCTCTATGGGCTTCCAAATATCCCTTTACCAATTCCACAATAACATCCTTAGCGAAAGGCTTCTTGAAGGGAAAGATGTAACTCTGTGAGATGAATTAACAGAACACAGCGTAGTTTCTCAGAAAACTTCTTTCCAGTTTTGAGCGGAAGGTATTTCCTTTTTCACCATAACCCCTATGGGCTTCCAAATATCCCCTTACCAATTCCACAAGAACAGCCTTAGCGAAAGGCTTCTTGAAGGGAAAGATGTAACTCTGTGAGATGAATTTACAGAACACAGAGCAGTTTCTCAGAAACCTTCTTTCCAGTTTTGAACGGAAGATATTTCCTTTTTCACCATAGCCCTCCATGGGCTTCCAAATACCACTTTGCCAATTCCACAAGAAGAGACTTACCGAAAGGCTTCTAGAAGGGAAAGATGTAACTCTGTGAGATGAATTAACAGAACACAGAGCAGTTTCTCAGAAAGCTTCTTTCCAGTTTTGAACGGAAGATATTTCCTTTTCACCATAGCCCTCTATGGGATTCCAAATATCTCTTTGCCAATTCCACAAGAACAGTCTTAGAAAGGCTGCTTGAAGGAAAGATGTAACTCTGTGAGATGAATTAACAGAACAAGAGCAGTTTCTCAAGCTTCTTTCCAGTTTTGAACGGAAGATATTTCCTTTTTCACCATAGCCCCTATGGGCTTCCAAATATCTCTTTGCCAATTCCACAAGAACAGTCTTAGAGAAAGGCTGCTTGAAGGAAAGATGTAACTCTGTGAGATGAATTAACAGAACAAAGAGCAGTTTCTCAGAAAGCTTCTTTCCAGTTTTGAGCGGAAGATATTTCCTTTTTCACCATAGCCCCTATGGGCTTCCAAATATCCTTTGCCTATTCCACAAGAACAGCCTTAGCGAAAGGCTTCTTGAAGGGAAAGATGTAACTCTGTGAGATGAATTAACAGAACACAGAGCAGTTTCTAAGAAAGCTTCTTTCCAGTTTTGAACGGAAGATATTTCCTTTTTCACCATAGCCCTCTATTGGCTACCAAATATCACTTTGCCAATTCCACAAGAAAGACTTAGCGAAAGGCTTCTTGAAGGCAAAGATGTAACTCTGTGAGATGAATTAACAGAACACAGAGCAGTTTCTCAGAAAGCTTCTTTCCAGTTTTGAACGGACGATATTTCCTTTTTCACTATAGCCCCCTATGGGCTTCCAAATATCCCTTTGCCAATTCCACAAGAACAGCCTTAGCGAAAGGCTTCTTGAAGGGAAAGATGTAAGTCTGTGAGATGAATTAACAGAACACAGAGCAGTTTCTAAGAAAGCTTCTTTCCAGTTTTGAACGGAAGATATTTCCTTTTCACCATAGCCCTCTATGGGCTGCAAATATCACTTTGCGAATTCCACAAGAAAGCCTTAGCGAAAGGCTTCTTGAAGGAAAGATGGAAGTCTGTGAGATGAATTAACAGAACACAGAGCAGTTTCTCAGAAAGCTTCTTTCCAGTTTTGAAGCGGAAGATATTTCCTTTTCACCATAGCCCTCTATGGGCTTCCAAATATCCTTTGCCAATTCCACAAGAACAGCCTTAGCGAAAGGCTTCTTGAAGGAAAGATGTAACTCTGTGAGATGAATTAACAGAACACAGCGCAGTTTCTCAGAAAGCTTCTTTCCAGTTTTGAACGGAAGGTAATTCCTTTTCACCATAGCCCCTATGGGCTTCCAAATATCCTTTACCAATTCCACAAGAATAGCCTTAGCGAAAGGCTTCTTGAAGGAAGATGTAACTCTGTGAGATGAATTAACAGAACACAGAGCAGTTTCTCAAGCTTCTTTCCAGTTTTGAGCGGAAGATATTTCCTTTTTCACCGTAGCCCTCTATGGGCTTCAAATATCCTTTGCCAATTCCACAAGAACAGCCTCAGCGAAAGGCTTTGAAGGAAAGATGTAATTCTGTGAGATGAATTAACAGAACACAGAGCACTTTCTCAAGCTTCTTTCCAGTTTTGAGCGGAAGATATTTCCTTTTTCACCATAGCCCTCTATGGGCTTCCAAATATCTCTTTGCCAATTCCACAAGAACAGCCTTAGAGAAAGGCTGCTTGAAGGAAAGATGTAACTCTGTGAGATGAATTAACAGAACAAAGATCAGTTTCTCAGAGCTTCTTTCCAGTTTTGAACGGAAGATATTTCCTTTTTCACCATAGCCCCTATGGGCTTCCAAATATCCTTTGCCAATTCCACAAGAACAGCCTTAGCGAAAGGCTTTGAAGGAAAGATGTAACTCAGTGAGATGAATTAACAGAACACAGAGCAGTTTCTAAGAAAGCTTCTTTCCAGTTTTGAACGGAAGATATTTCCTTTTTCACCATAGCCCTCTATGAGCTACCAAATATCACTTTGCCAATTCCACAAGAAATCCTTAACGAAAGGCTTCTTGAAGGGAAAGATGTAACTCTGTGAGATGCATTAACAGAACACAGAGAAGTTTCTCAGAAAGCTTCTTTCCAGTTTTGAACGGAAGATATTTCCTTTTTCACCGTAGCCCTCTAAGGGTTTTGAAATATCACTTTGCCAATTCCACAAAACAGCCTTTGCGAAAGACTTCTTGAAGGGAAAGATGTAACTTTGTGAGATGAATTCACAGAACACAGAGCAGTTTCTCAGAAAACTTCTTTCCAATTTTGAACGGAAGATATTTCCTTTTCCACCATAGCCCTCTTTGGGTTTCAAAATATCACTTTCCCAATTCCACAAGAACAGACTTTGCGAAAGACTTCTTGAAGGGAAAGATGTAACTCTGTGAGATGAATTCACAGAACACAGAGCAATTTCTCAGAAAGCTTCTTTCCAGTTTTGAACGGAAGATATTTCCTTTTTCACCATAGCCCGCTATGGGCTTCCAAATATCCCTTTGCCAATTCCACAAGAACAGCCTTAGCGAAAGGCTTCTTGAAGGGAAAGATGTAACTCTGTGAGATGAATTCACAGAACACAGAGGAGTTTCTCAGAAAGCTTCTTTCCTGTTTTGAACGGAAGATATTTCCTTTTTCAGCATAGAACTCCATGGGTTTCCAAATACCACTTTGCCAATTCCACAAGAAGAGCCTTAGCGAAAGGCTTCTTGAAGGGAAAGATGTAACTCTGTGAGATGAATTAACAGAACACAGAGCAGTTTCTCAGAAAGCTTCTTTCCAGTTTTGAACGGAAGATATTTCCTTTTTCACCATAGCCCCCTATGGGCTTCCAAATATCACTTAGCCAATTCCACAAGAACAGCCTTAGCGAGAGGCTTCTTGAAGGGAAAGATGTAACTCTGTGAGATGAATTAACAGAACACAGAGCAGTTTCTCAGAAAGCTTCTTTCCAGTTTTGAACGGAAGATATTTCCTTTTTCACCATAGCCCTCTATGGGCTTCCAAATATCTCTTTGCCAATTCCACAAGAACAGCCTTAGAGAAAGGCTGCTTGAAGGGAAAGATGTAAGTCTGTGAGATGAATTAACAGAACAAAGAGCAGTTTCTCAGAGAGCTTCTTTCCAGTTTTGAACGGAAGATATTACCTTTTTCACCATAGCCCCCTATGGGCTTCCAAATATCCCTTTGCCAATTCCACAAGAACAGCCTTAGCGAAAGGCTTCTTGAAGGGAAAGATGTAACTCAGTGAGATGAATTAACAGAACACAGAGCAGTTTCTCAGAAAACTTCTTTCCAGTTATGAACGGAAGATATTTCCTTTTTCACCATAGCCCTCTATGGGCTACCAAATATCACTTTGCCAATTCCACAAGAAATCCTTAACGAAAGGCTTCTTGAAGGGAAAGATGTAAGTCTGTGAGATGAATTAACAGAACACAGAGAAGTTTCTCAGAAAGCTTCTTTCCAGTTTTGAACGGAAGATATTTCCTTTTTTACCATAGCCCCCTATGGGCTTCCAAATATCACTTTGCCAATTCCACAAGAACAGCCTTAGCGAAAGGCTTCTTGAAGGGAAAGATGTAACTCTGTGAGATGAATTAACAGAACACAGAGCAGTTTCTCAGAAAGCTTCTTTCCAGTTTTGAACGGAAGATATTTCCTTTTTCACCATAGCCCCATATGGGCTTCCAAATATCCCTTTGCCAATTCCACAAGAACAGCCTTAGCGAAAGGCTTCTTGAAGGGAAAGATGTAACTCTGTGAGATGAATTAACAGAACACAGAGCACTTTCTCAGAAAGCTTCTTTCCAGTTTTGAACGGAAGATATTTCCTTTTTCACCATAGCCGTCTATGGGCTTCAAAATATCACTTTGCCAATTCCACGAGAAAGCCCAAGCGAAAGGCTTCTTGAAGGGAAAGATGTAAGTCTGTGAGATGAATTAACAGAACACAGAGAAGTTTCTCAGAAAGCTTCTTTCCAGTTTTGAACGGAAGATATTTCCTTTTTCACCATAGCCCTCTATGGGCTTCCAAATATCCCTTTACCAATTCCACAATAACATTCTTAGCGAAAGGCTTCTTGAAGGGAAAGATGTAACTCTGTGAGATGAATTCACAGAACACAGCGCAGTTTCTCAGAAAACTTCTTTCCAGTTTTCAGCGGAAGGTATTTCCTTTTTCACCATAACCCCTATGGGCTTCCAAATATCCATTTACCAATTCCACAAGAACAGCATTAGCGAAAGGCTTCTTGAAGGGGAAGATGTAACTCTGTGAGATGAATTAACAGAACACAGAGCAGTTTCTAAGAAAGCTTCTTTCCAGTTTTGAACGGAAGATATTTCCTTTTTCACCATAGCCCTCTATGGGCTACCAAATATCACTTTGCCAATTCCACAAGAAAGCCTTAGCGAAAGGCTTCCTGAAGGGAAAGATGGAAGTCTGTGAGATGAATTAACAGAACACAGAGCAGTTTCTCAGAAAGCTTCTTTCCAGTTTTGAACGGAAGATATTTCCTTTCTCACCATAGCCCTCTATGGGCTTCCAAATATCCTTTGCCAATTCCACAAGAACATCCTTAGCGAAAGGCTTCTTGAAGGAAAGATGTAACTCTGTGAGATGAATTAACAGAACACAGCAGTTTCTCAGAAAGCTTCTTTCCAGTTTTGAGCGGAAGGTAATTCCTTTTCACCATAGCCCCTATGGGGTTCCAAATATCCTTTACCAATTCCACAAGAACAGCCTTAGCGAAAGGCTTCTTGAAGGAAAGATGTAACTCTGTGAGATGAATTCACAGAACACAGAGCAGTTTCTCGAAAGCTTCTTCCAGTTTTGAACGGAAGATATTTCCTTTTCACCATAGGCCTCTATGGGCTTCCAAATATCCTTTGCCAATTCCACAAGAAAGCCCAAGCGAAAGGCTTCTTGAAGGAAAGATGTAAGTCTGTGAGATGAATTAACAGAACACAGAAGTTTCTCAGAAAGCTTCTTACCAGTTTTGAACGGAAGATATTTCCTTTTCACCATAGCCCTCTATGGGCTTCCAAATATCCCTTTGCCAATTTCACAAGAACAGCCTTAGCGAAAGGCTTCTTGAAGGGAAAGATGTAACTCTGTGAGTTGAATTAACAGAACACAGCGCAGTTTCTCAGAAAACTTCTTTCCAGTTTTGAACGGAAGGTATTTCCTTTTTCACCATAACCCCTATGGGCTTCCAAATATCCCTTTACCAATTCCACAAGAACAGCCTTAGCGAAAGGCTTCTTGAAGGGAAAGATGTTACTCTGTGAGATGAATTTACAGAACACAGAGCAGTTTCTCAGAAACCTTCTTTCCAGTTTTGAACGGAAGATATTTCCTTTTTCAGCATAGCCCTCCGTGGGCTTCCAAATACCACTTTGCCAATTCCACAAGAAGAGCCTCAGCGAAAGGCTTCTGTATGGGAAAGATGTAACTCTGTGAGATGAATTAACAGAACACAGAGCAGTTTCTCAGAAAGCTTCTTTCCAGTTTTGAACGGAAGATATTTCCTTTTTCACCATAGCCCTCTATGGGCTTCCAAATATCTCTTTGCCAATTCCACAAGAACCGCCTTAGAAAAAGGCTTCTTGAAGGGAAAGATGTAACTCTGTGAGATGAATTAAAAGATCAAAGAGCTGTTTCTCAGAAAGCTTCTTTCCAGTTTTGAACGGAAGATATTACCTTTTTCACCATAGCCCCCTATGGGCTTCCAAATATCCCTTTGCCAATTCCACAAGAACAGCCTTAGCGAAAGGCTTCTTGAAGGGAAAGATGTAACTCTGTGAGATGAATTAACAGAACACAGAGCAGTTTCTAAGAAAGCTTCTTTCCAGTTTTGAAATGAAGATATTTCCTATTTCACCATAGCCCTCTATTGGCTACCAAATATCACTTTGCCAATTCCACAAGAAAGCCTTAGCGAAAGGCTTCTTGAAGGCAAAGATGTAACTCTGTGAGATGAATTAACAGAACAAAGAGCAGTTTCTCAGAAAGCTTCTTTCCAGTTTTGAACGGACGATATTTCCTTTTTCACCATAGCCCCCTTTGGGCTTCCAAATATCCCTTTGCCAATTCCACAAGAACAGCCTTAGCGAAAGGCTTCTTGAAGGGAAAGATGTAACCCTGTGAGATGAATTAACAGAACACAGAGCAGTTTCTCAGAAAGCTTCTTTCCAGTTTTGAACGGAAGATATTTCCTTTTTCACCACAGCCCTCTATGGGCTTCCAAATATCCCTTTGCCAATTCCACAAGAACAGCCTTAGCGAAAGGCTTCTTGAAGGGAAAGATGTAACTCTGTGAGATGAACTCACAGAACACAGAGCAGTTTCTCAGAAAGCTTCTTTCCAGTTTTGAACGGAAGATATTTCCTTTTTCACCATAGCCCTCTATGGGCTTCCAAATATCACTTTGCCCATTCCACAAGAACAGCCTTAGCGAAAGGCTTCTTGAAGGGAAAGATGTAACTCTGTGAGATGAATGAACAAAACACAGAGTAGTTTCTCGGAAAGCTTCTTTCCAGTTTTGAACGGAAGATATTTCCTTTTTCACCATAACCCTCTATGGGCTTCAAAATATCACTTTGCCAATTCCACAAGAAAGCCCAAGCGAAAGGCTGCTTGAAGGGAAAGATGTAAGTCTGTGAGATGAATTAACAGAACACAGAGCAGTTTCTCAGAAAGCTTCTTTCCAGTTTTGAACGGAAGATATTTCCTTTTTCACCATAGCCCTCTAGGGGCTTCCAAATATCTCTTTGTCAATTCCACAAGAACAGCCTTAGAGAAAGGCTTCTTGAAGGGAAAGATGTAACTCGGTGAGATGAATTAACAGAACAAAGAGCAGTTTCTCAGAAGCTTCCTTCCAGTTTTGAACGGAAGATATTACCTTTTTCACCGTAGCCCCCTATGGGCCTCCAAATATCCCTTTGCCAATTCCACAGGAACAGCCTTAGCGATAGGCTTCTTGTAGCGAAAGATGTAACTCTGTGAGATGAATTCACAGAACACAGAGCAGTTTCTCAGAAAGCTTCTTTCCAGTTTTGAACGGAAGATATTTCCTTTTTCACCATAGCCCTCTGTGGGCTTCCAAATATCTCTTTGCCAATTCCACAAGAACAGCCTTAGAGAAAGGCTTCTTGAAGGGAAAGATGTAACTCTGTGAGATGAATTAACACAAAAAAGAGCAGTTTTTCAGAAAGCTTCTTTCCAGTTTTGAACGGAAATATTACCTTTTTCAACCTAGCCCCCTAAGGGCTTCCAAATATCCCTTTGCCAATTCCACAAGAACAGCCTTAGCTATAGGCTTCTTGAAGGGAAAGATGTAACTCTGTGAGATGAATTAACAGAACACAGAGCAGTTTCTAAGAAAGCTTCCTTCCAGTTTTGAACGGAAGATATTTCCTTTTTCACCGTAGCCCCCTATGGCCTTCCAAATATCACTTTGCCAATTCCACAAGAACAGCCTTAGCGAAAGGCTTCTTGAAGGGAAAGATGTAACTCTGTGAGATGAATTAACAGAAAACAGAGCAGTTTCTCAAGCTTCTTTCCAGTTTTGAGCGGAAGATATTTCCTTTTTCACCATAGCCTCTATGGGCTTCCAAATATCACTTTGCCATTCCACAAGAACAGCCTTAGCGAAAGGCTTCTTGAAGGGAAAGATGTAACTCTGTGAGACGAATTAACAGAACACAGAGGAGTTTCTCAGAAAGCTTCTTTCCAGTTTTGAACGGAAGATATTTCCTTTTTCACCATAGCACTCTATGGGCTTCCAAATATACCTTTGCCAATTCCACAAGAACAGCCTTAGCCAAAGGCTTCTTGAAGGGAAAGATGTAACTCTGTGAGATGAATTAACAGAACACAGAGCAGTTTCTCAGAAAGCTTCTTTCCAGTTTTGAACGGAAGATATTTCCTTTTTCACCATTGCCCTCTATGGGCTTCGAAATATCACTTTGCCAATTCCACAAGAACAGCCTTAGGAAAGGCTTCTTGAAGGGAAAGATGTAACTCTGTGAGATGAATTAACAGAACACAGCGCAGTTTCTCAGAAAGCTTCTTTCCAGTTTTCAAAGGAAGATATTTCCTTTTTCACCGCAGCCCTCTATGGGCTTCCAAATATCCTTTGCCAATTCCACAAGAACAGCCTTAGAGAAAGGCTTCTTGAAGGAAAGATGTAACTCTGTGAGATGAATTAACAGAACACAGAGCAGTTTCTCAGAAAGCTTCTTTCCAGTTTTGAAAGGAAGATATTTCCTTTTCACCATAGCCCTCTATGGGCTTAAAATATCACTTTGCCAATTCCACAAGAAATCCTAAGCGAAAGGCTTCTTGAAGGAAAGATGTAAGTCTGTGAGATGAATTAACAGAACACAGAGAAGTTTCTCAGAAAGCTTCTTTCCAGTTTTGAACGGAAGATATTTCCTTTTCACCATAGCCCCTATGGGCTTCCAAATATCACTTTGCCAATTCCACAAGAACAGCCTTAGCGAAAGGCTTCTTGAAGGAAAGATGTAACTCTGTGAGATGAATTAACAGAACACAGAGCAGTTTCTCAAGCTTCTTTCCAGTTTTGAAGCGGAAGATATTTCCTTTTTCACCATTGCCCCTATTGGCTTCCAAATATCCTTTGCCAAATCCACAAGAACAGCCTTAGCGAAAGGCTTCTTGAAGGAAAGATGTAACTCTTTTAGATGAATTAACAGAACACAGAGCAGTTTCTCAGAAAGCTTCTTTCCAGTTTTGAGCGGAAGATATTTCCTTTTTCAACGTAGCCCTGTATGGGCTTCCAAATATCCTTTGCCAATTCCACAAGAACAGCCTTAGCGAAAGGCTTCTTGAAGGAAAGATGTAACTATGTGAGATGAATTAACAGAACACAGAGCAGTTTCTCAGAAAGCTTCTTTCCAGTTTTGAACGGAAGATATTTCCTTTTTCACCATAGCCCTCTATGGGCTTCAAAATATCACTTTGCCAATTCCACAAGAACAGCCTTAGCGAAAGGCTTCTTGAAGGGAAAGATGTAACTCTGTGAGATGAATTAACAGAACACAGAGCACTTTCTCAGAAAGCTTCTTTCCAGTTTTGAATGGAAGATATTTTTCACCATAGCCCCTATGGGCTTCCAAATATCCCTTTGCCAATTTCACAAGAACAGCCTTAGCGAAAGGCTTTGAAGGAAAGATGTAACTCTGTGAGATGAATTAACAGAACACAGAGCAGTTTCTCAGAAAGCTTCTTTCCAGTTTTCAACGGAAGATATTTCCTTTTTCACCGTAGCCCTCTATGGGCTTCCAAATATCCCTTTGCCAATTCCACAAGAACAGCCTTAGCCAAAGGCTTCTTGAAGGGAAAGATGTAACTCTGTGAGATGAATTCACAGAACACAGAGCAGTTTCTCAGAAAGCTTCTTTCCAGTTTTGAACGGAAGATATTTCCTTTTTCACCATAGCCCTCTATGGGCTTCAAAATATCACTTTGCCAATTCCACAAGAAAGCCCAAGCGAAAGGATGCTTGAAGTGAAAGATGTAAGTCTGTGGGATGAATTAACAGAACACAGAGCAGTTTCTCAGAAAGCTTCTTTCCAGTTTTGAACGGAAGATATTTCCTTTTTACCATAGCCCTCGATGGGCTTCCAAATATACCTTTGCCAATTCCACAAGAACAGCCTTAGACAAAGTCTTCTTGAAGGGAAAGATGTAACTCTGTGAGATGAATTAACAGAACACAGAGCAGTTTCTAAGAAAGCTTCTTTCCAGTTATGAACGGAAGATATTTCCTTTTTTACCATAGCCCTCTATGGGCTACCAAATATCACTTTGCCAATTCCACAAGAAAGCCTTAGCGAAAGGCATCTTGAAGGGAAAGATGTAAGTCTGTGAGATGAATTCACAGAACACAGAGCAGTTACTCGGAAAGCTTCTTCCCAGTTTTGAACGGAAGATATTTCCTTTTTCACCATAGGCCTCTATGGGCTTCCAAATGTCACTTTGCCAATTCCACAAGAACAGTCTTAGCGAAAGGCTTCTTGAAGGAAAGATGTAACTCTGTGAGATGAATTAACAGAACACAGAGCAGTTTCTCAAGCTTCTTTCCAGTTTTGAGCGGAAGATATTTCCTTTTTCACCATAGCCCTCTATGGGCTACCAAATATCCCTTTGCCAATACCACAATAACAGCCTAAGCGAAAGGCTTCTTGAAGGGAAAGATGTAACTCTTTTAGATGAATTAACAGAACACAGAGCAGTTTCTCAGAAAGCTTCTTTCCAGTTTTGAACGGAAGATATTTCCTTTTTCACCATAGCCTCTATGGGCTTCCAAATATCACTTTGCCAATTCCACAAGAACAGCCTTAGCGAAAGGCTTCTTGAAGGGAAAGATGTAACTCTGTGAGATGAATTCACAGAACACAGAGAAGTTTCTCAGAAAGCTTCTTTCCAGTTTTCAACGGAAGATATTTCCTTTTTCACCATAGCCCTCTATGGGTTTCCAAATATCCCTTTGCCAATTCCACAAGAACAGCCTTAGCCAAAGGCTTCTTGAAGGAAAGATGTAACTCTGTGAGATGAATTAACAGAACACAGAGCAGTTTCTCAAGCTTCTTTCCAGTTTTGAACGGAAGATATTTCCTTTTTCACCATAGCCCTCTATGGGCTTCCAAATATCACTTTGCCAATTCCACAAGAACAGCCTTAGCGAAAGGCTTCTTGAAGGGAAAGATGTAACTCTGTGAGATGAATGAACAGAACACAGAGCAGTTTCTCGGAAAGCTTCTTTCCAGTTTTGAACGGAAGATATTTCCTTTTTCACCATAGCCCTCTATGGGCTTCCAAATATCACTTTGCCAATTCCACAAGAAAGCCCAAGCGAAAGGCTGCTTGAAGGGAAAGATGTAAGTCTGTGAGATGAATTAACAGAACACAGAGCAGTTTCTCAGAAAGCTTCTTTCCAGTATTGAACGGAAGATATTTCCTTTTTCACCATAGCCCTCTGTGGGCTTCCAAATATCTCTTTGCCAATTCCACAAGAACAGCCTTAGAGAAAGGTTCTTGAAGGGAAAGATGTAACTCTGTGAGATGAATTAACAGAAAAAAGAGCAGTTGCTCAGAATCCTTCTTTCCAGTTTTGAACGAAAGATATTACCTTTTTCAACATAGCCCCCTAAGGGCTTCCAAATATCCCTTTGCCAATTCCACAAGAACAGCCTTAGCTATAGGCTTCTTGAAGGGAAAGATGTAACTCTGTGAGATGAATTAACAGAACACAGAGCAGTTTCTAAGAAAGCTTCCTTCCAGTTTTGAACGGAAGATATTTCCTTTTTCACCATAGCCCCCTATGGGCTTCCAAATATCACTTTGCCAATTCCACGAGAACAGGCTTAGCGAAAGGCTTCTTGAAGGGAAAGATGTAACTCGGTGAGATGAATTAACAGAAAACAGAGCAGTTTCTCAGAAAGCTTCTTTCCAGTTTTCAACGGAAGATATTTCCTTTTTCACCGTAGCCCTCTATGGGCTTCCAAATATCCCTTTGCCAATTCTAAAAGAACAGCCTTAGCGAAAGGCTTCTTGAAGAGAACGATGTAACTCTGTGAGATGAATTAACAGAACACAGAGCAGTTTCTCAGAAAGCTTCTTTCCAGTTTTGAAGGAAGATATTTCCTTTTCACCATAGCCCTCTATGGGCTTCCAAATATCACTTTGCCAATTCCACAAGAACAGCCTTAGCGAAGGCTTCTTCAAGGGAAAGATGTAACTCTGTGAGATGAATTAGCAGAACACAGAGCAGTTTCTCAGAAAGTTTCTTTCCAGTTTTGAACGGAAGATATTTCCTTTTTCACCATAGCCCTCTATGGGCTTCCAAATATCCCTTTGCCAATTCCACAAGAACAGCCTTAGCGATAGGCTTCTTGAAGCAAAAGATGTAACGCTGTGAGATGAATTAACAGAACACAGAACAGTTTCTCAGAAAGCTTCTTTCCAGTTTTGAACGGAAGATATTTCCTTTTTCACCATAGCCCTCTATGGGCTTCCAAATATCCCTTTGCCAATTCCACAAGAACAGCCTTAGAGAAAGGCTGCTTGAAGGGAAAGATGTAAATCTGTGAGATGAATTAACAGAACAGAGAGCAGTTTCTCAGAAAGATTCTTTCCAGTTTTGAACGGAAGATATTACCTTTTTCACCATAGCCCCCTAAGGGCTTCCAAATATCCCTTTGCCAATTCCACAAGAACAGCCTTAGCGAAAGGCTTCTTGAAGGGAAAGATGTAACTCTGTGAGATGAATTAACAGAACACAGAGCAGTTTCTCAGAAAGCTTCTTTCCAGTTTTGAACGGAAGATATTTCCTTTTCACCATAGCCCCTATGGGCTTCCAAATATCACTTTGCCAATTCCACAAGAACAGCCTTAGCGAAGGCTTCTTGAAGGGAAAGATGTAACTCTGTGAGATGAATTAACAGAACACAGAGCAGTTTCTCAGAAAGCTTCTTTCCAGTTTTGAACCGAAGATATTTCCTTTTCACCATAGCCCTCTATGGGCTTCCAAATATCCCTTTGCCAATTCCACAAGAACAGCCTTAGCGAAAGGCTTCTTGAAGGGAAAGATGTAACTCTGTGAGATGAATTAACAGAACACAGAGCAGTTTCTCAGAAAGCTTCTTTCCAGTTTTGAACGGAAGATATTTCCTTTTTCACCATAGCCCCTATGGGCTTCCAAATATCCCTTTGCCAATTCCACAAGAACAGCCTTAGCGAAAGGCTTCTTGAAGGGAAAGATGTAACTCTGTGAGATGATTTCACAGAACACAGAGCAGTTTCTCAGAAAGCTTCTTTCCAGTTTTGAACGGAAGATATTTCCTTTTCACCATAGGCCTCTATGGGCTTCCAAATATCACATTGCCAATTCCACAAGAACAGTCTTAGCGAAAGGCTTCTTGAAGGGAAAGATGTAACTCTGTAAGATGAATTATCAGAACAGAGCAGTTTCTCAGAAAGCTTCTTTCCAGTTTTGAGCGGAAGATATTTCCTTTTCACCATAGCCCTCTGGGCTTCCAAATATCCTTTGCCAATTCCACAAGAACAGCCTTAGCGAAGGCTTCCTGAAGGAAAGATGTAACTCTGTGAGATGAATTCACAGAACACAGAGCATTTTCTCAGAAAGCTTCTTTCCAGTTTTGAGCGGAAGATATTTCCTTTTTCACCATAGCCCTCTATGGGCTTCCAAATATCACTTTGCCAATTCCAGAAGAACAGCCTTAGCGAAAGGCTTCTTGAAGGAAAGATGTAAGTCTGTGAGATGAATTAACAGAACACAGAGCAGTTTCTCAAGCTTCTTTCCAGTTTTGAAGCGGAAGATATTTCCTTTTCACCATAGCCCTCTATGGGCTTCCAAATATCACTTTGCCAATTCCACAAGAACAGCCTTAGCGAAAGGCTTCTTGAAGGAAAGATGTAACTCTGTGAGATGAATTAACAGAACACAGACCAGTTTCTCAAAGCTTTTTCCAGTTTTGAGCGGAAGATATTTCCTTTTTCACCATAGCCCTCTATGGGCTTCCAAATATCCTTTGCCAATTCCACAAGAACAGCCTTAGCGAAGGCTTCTTGAAGGAAAGATGTAACTCTGTGAGATGAATTAACAGAACACAGAGCAGTTTCTCAGAAAGCTTCTTTCCAGTTTTGAGCGGAAGATATTTCCTTTTTCACCATAGCCCTCTATGGGCTACCAAATATCCTTTGCCAATTCCACAAGAACAGCCTTAGCGAAAGGCTTCTTGAAGGAAAGATGTAACTCTGTGAGATGAATTAACAGAACACAGCGCAGTTTCTCAGAAAGCTTCTTTCCAGTTTTGAGCGGAAGATATTTCCTTTTTCACCATAGCCCTCTATGGGCTTCCAAATATCCTTTGCCAATTCCACAAGAACAGCCTTAGCGAAAGGCTTCTTGAAGGGAAAGATGTAACTCTGTGAGATGAATTAACAGAACACAGAGCAGTTTCTCAAGCTTCTTTCCAGTTTTGAACGGAAGATATTTCCTTTTTCAGCATAGCCCTCTATGGGCTTCCAAATATCACTTTGCCAATTCCACAAGAACAGTCTTAGCGAAGGCTTCTTGAAGGAAAGATGTAACTCTGTGCGATGAATTAACAGAACACAGAGCAGTTTCTCAGAAAGCTTCTTTCCAGTTTTGAACGGAAGATATTTCGTTTTTCACCATAGCCCTCTATGGGTTTTGAAATATCACTTTGCCAATTCCACAAAACAGCCTTTGCGAAAGACTTCTTGAAGGCAAAGATGTAACTCTGTGAGATGAATTCACAGAACTCAGAGCAGTTTCTCAGAAAGCTTCTTTCCAGTTTTGAACGGAAGATATTTCCTTTTTCACCATAGTCCTCTATGGGCTTCCAAATATCCCTTTGCCAATTCCACAAGAACAGCCTTAGCGAAAGGCTTCTTGAAGGGAAAGATGTAACTCTGTGAGATGAATTAACAGAACACAGAGCACTTTCTCAGAAAGCTTCTTCCCAGTTTTGAACGGAATATATTTCCTTTTTCACCATAGGCCTCTATGGGCTTCCAAATATCCTTTGCCAATTCCACAAGAACAGTCTTAGCGAAAGGCTTCTTGAAGGGAAAGATGTAACCCTGTAAGATGAATTATCAGAACACAGAGCAGTTTCTCAGAAAGCTTCTTTCCAGTTTTGAACGGAAGATATTGCCTTTTTCACCATAGCCCTCTATGGGCTTCCAAATATCCCTTTGCCAGTTCCACAAGAACAGCCTTAGCGAAAGGCTTCTTGAAGGGAAAGATGTAACTCTTTTAGATGAATTAACAGAACACAGAGCAGTTTCTCAGAAAGC
Organism: Erythrocebus patas; assembly: GCA_023783455.1. Lineage (NCBI taxonomy): Eukaryota > Metazoa > Chordata > Mammalia > Primates > Cercopithecidae > Erythrocebus > Erythrocebus patas. Next base: position 224,280 of record JAKFHT010003979.1, read on the forward strand.
TTCTTTCCAGTTTTGAACGGAAGATATTTCCTTTTTCACCATAGCCCCCTATGGGCTTCCAAATATCCCTTTGCCAATTCCACAAGAACAGCCTTAGCGAAAGGCTTCTTGAAGGGAAAGATGTAATTCTGTGAGATGAATTCACAGAACACAGAGCAGTTTCTCGGAAAGCTTCTTCCCAGTTTTGAACGGAATATATTTCCTTTTTCACCATAGGCCTCTATGGGCTTCCAAATATCCCTTTGCCAATTCCACAAGAACAGTCTTAGCGAAAGGCTTTGAAGGAAAGATGTAACCTGTGAGATGAATTATCAGAACACAGAGCAGTTTCTCAGAAAGCTTCTTTCCAGTTTTGAACGGAAGATATTGCCTTTTTCACCATAGCCTCTATGGGCTTCCAAATATCCTTTGCCAGTTCCACAAGAACAGCCTTAGCGAAAGGCTTCTTGAAGGAAAGATGTAACTCTTTTAGATGAATTAACAGAACACAGAGCAGTTTCTCAGAAAGCTTCTTTCCAGTTTTGAACGGAAGATATTTCCTTTTTCACCTTAGCCCTCTATGGGCTTCCAAATATCACTTTGCCCATTCCACAAGAACAGCCTTAGCGAAAGGCTTCTTGAAGGAAAGATGTAACTCTGTGAGATGAATTAACAGAACACAGAGCAGTTTCTCAAGCTTCTTTCCAGTTTTGAACAGAAGATATTTCCTTTTTCACCCTAGCCCCCTATGGGCTTCCAAATATCACTTTGCCAATTCCACAAGAAGAGCCTTAGCGAAAGGCTTCTTGAAGGGAAAGATGTAACTCTGTGAGATGAATTAACAGAACACAGAGCAGTTTCTCAGAAAGCTTCTTTCCAGTTTTGAGCGGAAGATATTTCCTTTTCACCACAGCCCTCTATGGGCTTCCAAATATCCTTTGCCAATTCCACAAGAACAGCCTTAGCGAAAGGCTTCTTGAAGGAAAGATGTAACTCTGTGAGATGAATCCACAGAACACAGAGCAGTTTCTCAGAAAGCTTCTTTCCAGTTTTGAGCGGAAGATATTTCCTTTTTCACCATAGCCCTCTATGGGCTTCCAAATATCCTTTGCCAATTCCACAGAACAGCCTTAGCGAAAGGCTTCTTGAAGGATTGATGTAACTCTGTGAGATGAATTCACAGAACACAGAGCAGTTTCTCAGAAAGCTTCTTCCAGTTTTGAGCGGAAGATATTTCCTTTTTCACCATAGGCCCTATGGGCTTCAAATATCACTTTGCCAATTCCACAAGAACAGTCTTAGCGAAAGGCTTCTTGAAGGAAAGATGTAACTCTGTGAGATGAATTAACAGAACACAGAGCAGTTTCTCGAAAGCTTCTTTCCAGTTTTGAAAGGAAGATATTTCCTTTTCACCATAGCCCTCTATGGGCTTCCAAATATCCTTTGCCAATTCCACAAGAACAGCCTTAGCGAAGGCTTCTTGAAGGAAAGATGTAACTCTTTTAGATGAATTAACAGAACACAGAGCAGTTTCTCAGAAAGCTTCTTTCCAGTTTTGAGCGGAAGATATTTCCTTTTCACCATAGCCCTCTATGGGCTTCCAAATATCCTTTGCCAATTCCACAAGAACAGCCTTAGCGAAAGGCTTCTTGAAGGGAAAGATGTAACTCTGTGAGATGAATTAACAGAACACAGAGCAGTTTCTCAGAAAGCTTCTTTCCAGTTTTGAAGCGGAAGATATTTCCTTTTTCACCATAGCCCTATATGGGCTTCCAAATATCCTTTGCCAATTCCACAAGAACAGCCTTAGCGAAAGGCTTCTTGAAGGAAAGATGTAACTCTGTGAGATGAATTAACAGAACACAGAGCACTTTCTCAGAAAGCTTCTTTCCAGTTTTGAATGGAAGATATTTCCTTTTTCACCATAGCCCTCTATGGGCTTCCAAATATCCTTTGCCAATTGCACAAGAACAGCCTTAGCGAAAGGCTTCTTGAAGGGAAAGATGTAACTCTGTGAGATGAATTAACAGAACACAGAGCAGTTTCTCAGAAAGCTTCTTTCCAGTTTTGAACGGAAGATATTTCCTTTTTCACCATAGCCCTCTATGGGCTTCCAAATATCCCTTTGCCAATTCCACAAGAACAGCCTTAGCGAAAGGCTTCTTGAAGGGAAAGATGTAACTCTGTGAGATGAATTAACAGAACACAGAGCAGTTTCTCAGAGAGCTTCTTTCCAGTTTTGAGCGGAAGATATTTCCTTTTTCACCATTGCCCTCTATGGGCTTCCAAATATCACTTTGCCAATTCCACAAGAACAGCCTTAGCGAAAGGCTTCTTGAAGGGAAAGATGTAACTCTGTGAGATGAATTAACAGAACACAGCAGTTTCTCAGAAAGCTTCTTTCCAGTTTTGAGCGGAAGATATTTCCTTTTTCACCGTAGCCCTCTATGGGCTTCCAAATATCCTTTGCCAATTCCACAAGAACAGCCTTAGCGAAAGGCTTCTTGAAGGAAAGATGTAACTCTGTGAGATGAATTAACAGAACACAGAGCAGTTTCTCAGAAAGCTTCTTTCCAGTTTTGAACGGAAGATATTTCCTTTTTCACCATAGCCCTCTATGGGCTTCCAAATATCACTTTGCCAATTCCACAAGAACAGCCTTAGCGAAAGGCTTCTTGAAGGAAAGATGTAAGTCTGTGAGATGAATTAACAGAACACAGAAGTTTCTCAGAAAGCTTCTTTCCAGTTTTGAGCGGAAGATATTTCCTTTTTCACCCTAGCCCCCTAAGGGCTTCCAAATATCACTTTGCCAATTCCACAAGAACAGCCTTAGCGAAAGGCTTCTTGAAGGAAAGATGTAACTCTGTGAGATGAATTAGCAGAACATAGAGCAGTTTCTCAGAAAGCTTCTTTCCAGTTTTGAGCGGAAGATATTTCCTTTTTCACCATAGCCCTCTATGGGCTTCCAAATATCCTTTGCCAATTCCACAAGAACAGCCTTAGCGAAAGGCTTCTTGAAGGGAAAGATGTAACTCTGTGAGATGAATTAACGGAACACAGAGCAGTTTCTCAGAAAGCTTCTTTCCAGTTTTGAACGAAGATATTTCCTTTTTCACCATTGCCCCCTATGGGCTTCCAAATATCCTTGCCAATTCCACAAGAACAGCCTTAGCGAAAGGCTTCTTGAAGGCAAAGATGTAACTCTGTGAGATGAATTAACAGAACACAGAGCAGTTTCTCAGAAAGCTTCTTTCCAGTTTTGAACGGAAGATATTTCCTTTTTCACCATAGCCCTCTATGGGCTACCACATATCACTTTGCCAATTCCACAAGAAAGCCTTAGAAAGGCTTCTTGAAGGAAAGATGTAAGTCTGTGAGATGAATTAACAGAACACAGAGAAGTTTCTCAGAAAGCTTCTTTCCAGTTTTGAAGCGGAAGATATTTCCTTTTTCACCATAGCCCTCTATGGGCTTCCAAGTATCACTTTGCCAATTCCACAAGAACAGCCTTAGCGAAAGGCTTCTTGAAGGAAAGATGTAACCCTGTGAGATGAATTAACAGAACACAGAGCAGTTTCTCAGAAAGCTTCTTTCCAGTTTTGAACGGAAGATATTTCCTTTTTCACCATAGCCCCTATGGGCTTCCAAATATCCTTTGCCAATTCCACAAGAACAGCCTTAGCGAAAGGCTTCTTGAAGGAAAGATGTAACTCTGTGAGATGATTTCACAGAACACAGAGCAGTTTCTCGGAAAGCTTCTTTCCAGTTTTGAGCGGAAGATATTTCCTTTTTCACCATAGGCCTCTATGGGCTTCCAAATATCACATTGCCAATTCCACAAGAACAGTCTTAGCGAAAGGCTTCTTGAAGGGAAAGATGTAACTCTGTAAGATGAATTATCAGAACACAGAGCAGTTTCTCAGAAAGCTTCTTTCCAGTTTTGAACGGAAGATATTTCCTTTTTCACCATAGCCCTCTATGGGCTTCCAAATATCCCTTTGCCAATTCCACAAGAACAGCCTTAGCGAAAGGCTTCCTGAAGGGAAAGATGTAACTCTGTGAGATGAATTCACAGAACACAGAGCATTTTCTCAGAAAGATTCTTTCCAGTTTTGAACGGAAGATATTTCCTTTTTCACCATAGCCCTCTATGGGCTACCACATATCACTTTGCCAATTCCAGAAGAAAGCCTTAGAGAAAGGCTTCTTGAAGGGAAAGATGTAACCCTGTGAGATGAATTAACAGAACACAGAAGTTTCTCAGAAAGCTTCTTTCCAGTTTTGAACGGAAGATATTTTTTTCACCATAGCCCTCTATGGGCTTCCAAATATCACTTTGCCAATTCCACAAGAACAGCCTTAGCGAAAGGCTTCTTGAAGGGAAAGATGTAACTCTGTGAGATGAATTAACAGAACACAGACCAGTTTCTCAGAAAGCTTTTTCCAGTTTTGAACGGAAGATATTTCCTTTTTCACCATAGCCTCTATGGGCTTCCAAATATCCTTTGCCAATTCCACAAGAACAGCCTTAGCGAAAGGCTTCTTGAAGGGAAAGATGTAACTCTGTGAGATGAATTAACAGAACACAGAGCAGTTTCTCAGAAAGCTTCTTTCCAGTTTTGAACGGAAAATATTTATTTTTCACCATAGCCCTCTATGGGCTTCGAAATATCACTTTGCCAATTCCTCGAGAACAGCCTTAGCGAAAGGCTTCTTGAAGGGAAAATGTAACTCTGTGAGATGAATTAACAGAACACAGAGCAGTTTCTCAGAAAGCTTCTTTCCAGTTTTGAACGGAAGATATTTCCTTTTTCACCATAGCCCTATATGGGCTTCCAAATATCCCTTTGCCAATTCCACAAGAACAGCCTTAGCGAAAGGCTTCTTGAAGGGAAAGATGTAACTCTGTGAGATGAATTAACAGAACACAGAGCACTTTCTCAGAAAGCTTCTTTCCAGTTTTGAATGGAACATATTTCCTTTTTCACCATAGCCCTCTATGGGCTTCCAATTATCCCTTTGCCAATTGCACAAGAACAGCCTTAGCGAAAGGCTTCTTGAAGGGAAAGATGTAACTCTGTGAGATGAATTAACAGAACACAGAGCAGTTTCTCAGAAAGCTTCTTTCCACTTTTGAACGGAAGATATTTCCTTTTTCACCATAGCCGTCGATGGGCTTCCAAATATACCTTTGCCAATTCCACAAGAACAGCCTTAGCCAAAAGCTTCTTGAAGGGAAAGATGTAACTCTGTGAGATGAATTAACAGAACACAGAGCAGTTTCTCAGAAAGCTTCTTTCCAGTTTTGAACGGAAGATATTTCCTTTTTCACCATTGCCCTCTATGGGCTTCCAAATATCACTTTGCCAATTCCCCAAGAACAGCCTTAGCGAAAGGCTTCTTGAAGTGAAAGATGTAACTCTGTGAGATGAATTAACAGAACACAGCGCAGTTTCTCAGAAAGCTTCTTTCCAGTTTTGAACGGAAGATATTTCCTTTTTCACCGTAGCCCTCTATGGGCTTCCAAATATCCCTTTGCCAATTCTAAAAGAACAGCCTTAGCGAAAGGCTTCTTGAAGAGAACGATGTAACTCTGTGAGATGAATTAACAGAACACAGAGCAGTTTCTCAGAAAGCTTCTTTCCAGTTTTGAAAGGAAGATATTTCCTTTTTCACCATAGCCCTCTATGGGCTTCCAAATATCACTTTGCCAATTCCACAAGAAAGCCTAAGCGAAAGGCTTCTTGAAGGGAAAGATGTAAGTCTGTGAGATGAATTAACAGAACACAGAGAAGTTTCTCAGAAAGCTTCTTTCCAGTTTTGAACGGAAGATATTTCCTTTTTCACCCTAGCCCCCTAAGGGCTTCCAAATATCACTTTGCCAATTCCACAAGAACAGCCTTAGCGAAAGGCTTCTTGAAGGGAAAGATGTAACTCTGTGAGATGAATTAGCAGAACATAGAGCAGTTTCTCAGAAAGCTTCTTTGCAGTTTTGAACGGAAGATATTTCCTTTTTCACCATAGCCCTCTATGGGCTTCCAAATATCCCTTTGCCAATTCCACAAGAACCGCCTTAGCGAAAGGCTTCTTGAAGGGAAAGATGTAACTCTGTGAGATGAATTAACGGAACACAGAGCAGTTTCTCAGAAAGCTTCTTTCCAGTTTTGAACGAAGATATTTCCTTTTTCACCATTGCCCCCTATGGGCTTCCAAATATCCCTTTGCCAATTCCACAAGAACAGCCTTAGCGAAAGGCTTCTTGAAGGCAAAGATGTAACTCTGTGAGATGAATTAACAGAACACAGAGCAGTTTCTCAGAAAGCTTCTTTCCAGTTTTGAACGGAAGATATTTCCTTTTTCACCATAGCCCTCTATGGGCTACCACATATCACTTTGCCAATTCCAGAAGAAAGCCTTAGAGAAAGGCTTCTTGAAGGGAAAGATGTAAGTCTGTGAGATGAATTAACAGAACACAGAGAAGTTTCTCAGAAAGCTTCTTTCCAGTTTTGAACGGAAGATATTTCCTTTTTCACCATAGCCCTCTATGGGCTTCCAAGTATCACTTTGCCAATTCCACAAGAACAGCCTTAGCGAAAGGCTTCTTGAAGGGAAAGATGTAACCCTGTGAGATGAATTAACAGAACACAGAGCAGTTTCTCAGAAAGCTTCTTTCCAGTTTTGAACCGAAGATATTTCCTTTTTCACCATAGCCCTCTATGGGCTTCCAAATACCACTTTGCACATTCCACAAGAACAGCCTTAGCGAAAGGCTTCTTGAAGGGAAAGATGTAACTCTGTGAGATGAATTAACAGAACACAGAGCAGTTTCTCAGAAAGCTTCTTTCCAGTTTTGAACGGAAGATATTTCCTTTTTCACCATAGCCCCCTATGGGCTTCCAAATATCCCTTTGCCAATTCCACAAGAACAGCCTTAGCGAAAGGCTTCTTGAAGGGAAAGATGTAACTCTGTGAGATGAATTCACAGAACACAGAGCAGTTTCTCGGAAAGCTTCTTTCCAGTTTTGAACGGAAGATATTTCCTTTTTCACCATAGGCCTCTATGGGCTTCCAAATATCACATTGCCAATTCCACAAGAACAGTCTTAGCGAAAGGCTTCTTGAAGGGAAAGATGTAACTCTGTAAGATGAATTATCAGAACACAGAGCAGTTTCTCAGAAAGCTTCTTTCCAGTTTTGAACGGAAGATATTTCCTTTTTCACCATAGCCCTCTATGGGCTTCCAAATATCCCTTTGCCAATTCCACAAGAACAGCCTTAGCGAAAGGCTTCCTGAAGGGAAAGATGTAACTCTGTGAGATGAATTCACAGAACACAGAGCATTTTCTCAGAAAGATTCTTTCCAGTTTTGAACGGAAGATATTTCCTTTTTCACCATAGCCCTCTATGGGCTACCACATATCACTTTGCCAATTCCAGAAGAAAGCCTTAGAGAAAGGCTTCTTGAAGGGAAAGATGTAAGTCTGTGAGATGAATTAACAGAACACAGAGAAGTTTCTCAGAAAGCTTCTTTCCAGTTTTGAACGGAAGATATTTCCTTTTTCACCATAGCCCTCTATGGGCTTCCAAATATCACTTTGCCAATTCCACAAGAACAGCCTTAGCGAAAGGCTTCTTGAAGGGAAAGATGTAACTCTGTGAGATGAATTAACAGAACACAGACCAGTTTCTCAGAAAGCTTTTTCCAGTTTTGAACGGAAGATATTTCCTTTTCACCATAGCCTCTATGGGCTACCACATATCACTTTGCCAATTCCAGAAGAAAGCCTTAGAGAAAGGCTTCTTGAAGGGAAAGATGTAAGTCTGTGAGATGAATTAACAGAACACAGAGAAGTTTCTCAGAAAGCTTCTTTCCAGTTTTGAACGGAAGATATTTCCTTTTCACCATAGCCCTCTATGGGCTTCCAAGTATCACTTTGCCAATTCCACAAGAACAGCCTTAGCGAAGGCTTCTTGAAGGAAAGATGTAACCCTGTGAGATGAATTAACAGAACACAGAGCAGTTTCTCAGAAAGCTTCTTTCCAGTTTTGAACCGAAGATATTTCCTTTTCACCATAGCCCTCTATGGGCTTCCAAATACCACTTTGCACATTCCACAAGAACAGCCTTAGCGAAAGGCTTCTTGAAGGAAAGATGTAACTCTGTGAGATGAATTAACAGAACACAGAGCAGTTTCTCAGAAAGCTTCTTTCCAGTTTTGAACGGAAGATATTTCCTTTTCACCATAGCCCCTATGGGCTTCCAAATATCCTTTGCCAATTCCACAAGAACAGCCTTAGCGAAAGGCTTCTTGAAGGGAAAGATGTAACTCTGTGAGATGATTTCACAGAACACAGAGCAGTTTCTCGGAAAGCTTCTTTCCAGTTTTGAACGGAAGATATTTCCTTTTTCACCATAGGCCTCTATGGGCTTCCAAATATCACATTGCCAATTCCACAAGAACAGTCTTAGCGAAAGGCTTCTTGAAGGGAAAGATGTAACTCTGTAAGATGAATTATCAGAACACAGAGCAGTTTCTCAGAAAGCTTCTTTCCAGTTTTGAACGGAAGATATTTCCTTTTTCACCATAGCCCTCTATGGGCTTCCAAATATCCCTTTGCCAATTCCACAAGAACAGCCTTAGCGAAAGGCTTCCTGAAGGGAAAGATGTAACTCTGTGAGATGAATTCACAGAACACAGAGCATTTTCTCAGAAAGATTCTTTCCAGTTTTGAACGGAAGATATTTCCTTTTCACCATAGCCCCTATGGGCTTCCAAATATCACTTTGCCAATTCCAGAAGAAAGCCTTAGAGAAAGGCTTCTTGAAGGAAAGATGTAAGTCTGTGAGATGAATTAACAGAACACAGAGAAGTTTCTCAGAAAGCTTCTTTCCAGTTTTGAACGGAAGATATTTCCTTTTCACCATAGCCTCTATGGGCTTCCAAATATCCTTTGCCAATTCCACAAGAACAGCCTTAGCGAAAGGCTTCTTGAAGGAAAGATGTAACTCTGTGAGATGAATTAACAGAACACAGACCAGTTTCTCAGAAAGCTTTTTCCAGTTTTGAACGGAAGATATTTCCTTTTCACCATAGCCTCTATGGGCTTCCAAATATCCTTTGCCAATTCCACAAGAACAGCCTTAGCAAAGGCTTCTAGAAGGGAAAGATGTAACTCTGTGAGATGAATTAACAGAACACAGAGCATTTTCTCAGAAAGCTTCTTTCCAGTTTTGAACCGAAGATATTTCCTTTTCACCATAGCCTCTATGGGCTACCACATATCACTTTGCCAATTCCACAAGAACAGCCTTAGCGAAAGGCTTCTTGAAGGAAAGATGTAACTCTGTGAGATGAATTAACAGAACACAGAGCATTTTCTCAGAAAGCTTCTTTCCAGTTTTGAACGGAAGATATTTCCTTTTCACCATAGCCCTCTATGGGCTTCCAAATATCCTTTGCCAATTCCACAAGAACAGCCTTAGCGAAAGGCTTCTTGAAGGAAAGATGTAACTCTGTGAGATGAATTAACAGAACACAGAGCAGTTTCTCAGAAAGTTTCTTTCCAGTTTTGAACGGAGGATATTTCCTTTTTCAGCATAGCCCTCTATGGGCTTCCAAATATCACTTTGCCAATAAAAGAACAGTCTTAGCGAAGGCTTTGAAGGGAAAGATGTAACTCTGTAAGATGAATTATCAGAACACAGAGCAGTTTCTCGAAAGCTTCTTTCCAATTTTGAACGGAAGATATTTCCTTTCTCACCATAGCCCTCTTTGGGTTTCAAAATTTCACTTTCCCAATTCCACAAGAACAGCCTTAGAAAGACTTCTTGAAGGGAAAGATGTAACTCTGTGAGACGAATTCACAGAACACAGAGCATTTTCTCAGAAAGCTTCTTTCCAGTTTTGAACGGAAGATATTTCCTTTTTCACCATAGCCCCTATGGGCTTCCAAATATCCTTTGCCAATTCCACAAGAACAGCCTTAGCGAAAGGCTGAAGGAAAGATGTAATTCTGTGAGATGAATTCACGGAACACAGAGCAGTTTCTCGGAAAGCTTCTTCCCAGTTTTGAACGGAATATATTTCCTTTTTCACCATAGGCCTCTATGGGCTTCCAAATATCACTTTGCCAATTCCACAAGAACAGTCTTAGCGAAAGGCTTCTTGAAGGGAAAGATGTAACCCTGTAAGATGAATTATCAGAACACAGAGCAGTTTCTCAGAAAGCTTCTTTCCAGTTTTGAACGGAATATATTGCCTTTTTCACCATAGCCCTCTATGGGCTTCCAAATATCACTTTGCCAGTTCCACAAGAACAGCCTTAGCGAAAGGCTTCTTGAAGGGAAAGATGTAACTCTTTTAGATGAATTAACAGAACACAGAGCAGTTTCTCAGAAAGCTTCTTCCAGTTTTGAACGGAAGATATTTCCTTTTTCACCATAGCCCCTATGGCTTCCAAATATCCTTTGACAATTCCACAAGAACAGCCTTAGCGAAAGGCTTCTGAAGGAAAGATGTAATTCTGTGAGATGAATTCACAGAACACAGAGCAGTTTCTCGAAAGCTTCTTCCAGTTTTGAACGGAATATATTTCCTTTTTCACCATAGGCCTCTATGGGCTTCCAAATATCACTTTGCCAATTCCACAAGAACAGTCTTAGCGAAAGGCTTCTTGAAGGAAAGATGTAAATATGTAAGATGAATTATCAGAACACAGAGCAGTTTCTCAGAAAGCTTCTTTCCAATTTTGAACGGAAGATATTTCCTTTCTCACCATAGCCCTCTTTGGGTTTCAAAATATCACTTTCCCAATTCCACAAGAACAGCCTTTGCGAAAGACTTCTTGAAGGAAAGATGTAACTCTGTGAGATGAATTAACAGAACACAGAGCATTTTCTCAGAAAGCTTCTTTCCAGTTTTGAACGGAAGATATTTCCTTTTTCACCATAGCCCCTATGGGCTTCCAAATATCCCTTGCTAATTCCACAAGAACAGCCTTAGCGAAAGGCTTTGAAGGAAAGATGTAATTCTGTGAGATGAATTAACAGAACACAGAGCAGTTTCTCAGAAAGCTTCTTCCAGTTTTGAACGGAAGATATTTCCTTTTTCACCATAGGCCTCTATGGGCTTCAAATATCACTTTGCCAATTCCACAAGAACAGCCTTAGCGAAAGGCTTCTTGAAGGAAAGATGTAACTCTGTGAGATGAATTATCAGAACACAGAGCAGTTTCTCAGAAAGCTTCTTTCCAGTTTTGAACGGAAGATATTTCCTTTTTCACCATAGCCCTCTATGGGCTTCCAAATATCACTTTGCCAATTCCACAAGAACAGCCTTAGCGAAAGGCTTCTTGAAGGGAAAGATGTAACTCTTTAGATGAATTAACAGAACACAGAGCAGTTTCTCAGAAAGCTTCTTTCCAGTTTTGAACGGAAGATATTTCCTTTTTCACCATAGCCCTCTACGGGCTTCCAAATATCTCTTTGCCAATTCCACAAGAACAGCCTTTGAAAGGCTTCTTGAAGGAAAGATGTAACTCTGTGAGATGAATTCACAGAACACAGAGCAGTTTCTCAGAAAGCTTCTTCCAGTTTTGAACGGAATATATTTCACCATAGGCCTCTATGGGCTTCCAAATATCACTTTGCCAATTCCACAAGAACAGTCTTAGCGAAAGGCTTCTTGAAGGGAAAGATGTAAATATGTAAGATGAATTATCAGAACACAGAGCAGTTTCTCAGAAAGCTTCTTTCCAGTTTTGAACGGAAGATATTTCCTTTTTCACCATAGCCCTCTATGGGCTTCCAAATATTCCTTTGCCAATTCCACAAGAACAGCCTTAGCGAAAGGCTTCTTGAAGGGAAAGATGTAACTCTGTGAGATGAATTAACAGAACACAGAGCAGTTTCTCAGAAAGCTTCTTTCCAGTTTTGAACGGAAGATATTTCCTTTTTCACCTTAGCCCTCTATGGGCTTCCAAATATCACTTTGCCATTCCACAAGAACAGCCTTAGCGAAAGGCTTCTTGAAGGGAAAGATGTAACTCTGTGAGATGAATTAACAGAACACAGAGCAGTTTCTCAGAAAGCTTCTTTCCAGTTTTGAACAGAAGATATTTCCTTTTTCACCATAGCCCTCTATGGGCTTCCAAATATCACTTTGCCAATTCCACAAGAACAGCCTTAGCGAAAGGCTTCTTGAAGGAAAGATGTAACTCTGTGAGATGAATTCACAGAACACAGAGCAGTTTCAGAAAGCTTCTTCCAGTTTTGAACGGAAGATATTTCCTTTTTCACCATAGCCCTCTATGGGCTTCAAATATCACTTGCCAATTCCACAAGAACAGCCTTAGCGAAAGACTTCTTGAAGGAAAGATGTAACCTGTGAGATGAATTATCAGAACACAGAGCAGTTTCTCAGAAAGCTTCTTTCCAGTTTTGAACGGAAGATATTTCCTTTTTCACCATAGCCCTTTATGGGCTTCCAAATATCCTTTGCCAGTTCCACAAGAACAGCCTTAGCGAAAGGCTTCTTGAAGGGAAAGATGTAACTCTTTAGATGAATTAACAGAACACAGAGCAGTTTCTCAGAAAGCTTCTTTCCAGTTTTAAACGGAAGATATTTCCTTTTTCACCATAGCCCCTATGGGCTTCCAAATATCCTTTGCCAATTCCACAAGAACAGCCTTAGCGAAAGGCTTCTTGAAGGAAAGATGTAATTCTGTGAGATGAATTCACAGAACACAGAGCAGTTTCTCGGAAAGCTTCTTCCAGTTTTGAACGGAATATATTTCCTTTTTCACCTTAGCCCCTATGGGCTTCCAAATATCCTTTGCCAATTCCACAAGAACAGTCTTAGCGAAAGGCTTCTTGAAGGGAAAGATGTAACCCTGTAAGATGAATTATCAGAACACAGAGCAGTTTCTCAGAAAGCTTCTTTCCAGTTTTGAACGGAAGATATTGCCTTTTTCACCATAGCCCTCTATGGGCTTCCAAATATCCCTTTGCCAGTTCCACAAGAACAGCCTTAGCGAAAGGCTTCTTGAAGGGAAAGATGTAACTCTTTTAGATGAATTAACAGAACACAGAGCAGTTTCTCAGAAAGCTTCTTTCCAGTTTTGAACGGAAGATATTTCCTTTTTCACCTTAGCCCTCTATGGGCTTCCAAATATCACTTTGCCCATTCCAGAAGAACAGCCTTAGCGAAAGGCTTCTTGAAGGGAAAGATGTAACTCTGTGAGATGAATTAACAGAACACAGAGCAGTTTCTCAGAAAGCTTCTTTCCAGTTTTGAACAGAAGATATTTCCTTTTTCACCCTAGCCCCCTATGGGCTTCCAAATATCACTTTGCCAATTCCACAAGAAGAGCCTTAGCGAAAGGCTTCTTGAAGGGAAAGATGTAACTCTGTGAGATGAATTACAGAACACAGAGCAGTTTCTCAGAAAGCTTCTTTCCAGTTTTGAACGGAAGATATTTCCTTTTCACCATAGCCCTCTATGGGCTTCCAAATATCCCTTTGCCAATTCCACAAGAACCGCCATAGCGAAAGGCTTCTTGAAGGGAAAGATGTAACTCTGTGAGATGAATTAACAGAACACAGAGCAGTTTCTCAGAAAGCTTCTTTCCAGTTTTGAACGGAAGATATTTCCTTTTCACCATAGCCTCTATGGGCTACCACATATCACTTTGCCAATTCCAGAAGAAAGCCTTAGAGAAAGGCTTCTTGAAGGGAAAGATGTAACTCTGTGAGATGAATTAACAGAACACAGAGCAGTTTCTCAGAAAGCTTCTTTCCAGTTTTGAACGGAGGATATTTCCTTTTCACCATAGCCCTCTATGGGCTTCCAAATATCACTTTGCCAATTCCACAAGAAGAGCCTTAGCGAAAGGCTTCTTGAAGGAAAGATGTAACTCTGTGAGATGAATTAACAGAACACAGAGCAGTTTCTCAGAAAGCTTCTTTCCAGTTTTGAACGGAAGATATTTCCTTTTCACCATAGCCCTCTATGGGTTTTGAAATATCACTTTGCCAATTCCACAAAACAGCCTTAGCGAAAGACTTCTTGAAGGAAAGATGTAACTCTGTGAGATGAATTCACAGAACACAGAGCAGTTTCTCAGAAAACTTCTTTCCAATTTTGAACGGAAGATATTTCCTTTTCACCATAGCCCACTTTGGGTTTCAAAATATCACTTTCCCAATTCCACAAGAACAGCCTTAGCGAAAGACTTCTTGAAGGGAAAGATGTAACTCTGTGAGATGAATTAACAGAACACAGAGCAATTTCTCAGAAAGCTTCTTCCAGTTTTGAGCGGAAGATATTTCCTTTTCACCATAGCCCCTATGGGCTTCCAAATATCCTTTGCCAATTCCACAAGAACAGCCTTAGCGAAAGGCTTCTTGAAGGGAAAGATGTAACTCTGTGTGATGAAATAACAGAACACAGAGCAGTTTCTCAGAAAGCTTCTTTCCAGTTTTCAACGGAAGATATTTCCTTTTTCACCATAGCCCCCTATGGGCTTCCAAATATCCCTTTGCCAATTCCACAAGAACAGCCTTAGCGAAAGGCTTCTTGAAGGGAAAGATGTAACTCTGTGAGATGAATTCACAGAACACAGAGCATTTTCTCAGAAAGCTTCTTTCCAGTTTTGAACGGAAGATATTTCCTTTTTCACCTTAGCCCCCTATGGGCTTCCAAATATCCCTTTGCCAATTCCACAAGAACAGCCTTAGCGAAAGGCTTCTTTAAGGGAAAGACGTAACTCTGTGAGATGAATTCACAGAACTCAGAGCAGTTTCTCGGAAAGCTTCTTTCCAGTTTTGAACGGAAGATATTTCCTTTTTCACCATAGGCCTCTATGGGCTTCCAAATATCACTTTGCCAATTCCACAAGAACAGTCTTAGCGAAAGGCTTCTTGAAGGGAAAGATGTAACTCTGTAAGATGAATTATCAGAACACAGAGCAGTTTCTCAGAAAGCTTCTTTCAAGTTTTGAACGGAAGATATTTCCTTTTTCACCATAGCCCTCTATGGGCTTCCAAATATCCCTTTGCCAATTCCACAAGAACAGCCTTAGCGAAAGGCTTCTTGAAGGGAAAGACGTATCTCTGTAAAATGAATTAACAGAACACAGAGCAGTTTCTCAGAAAGCTTCTTTCCAGTTTTGTACGGAAGATATTTCCTTTTTCACCATAGCCCTCTATGGGCTTCCAAATATATCTTTGCCAATTCCACAAGAACAGCCTTAGCGAAAGGCTTCTTGAAGGGAAAGATGTAACTCTGTGAGATGAATTAACAGAACACAGAGCAGTTTCTCAAGCTTCTTTCCAGTTTTCAATGGAGGATATTTCCTTTTCACCATAGCCCTCTATGGGCTTCCAAATATCCTTTGCCAATTCCACAAGAACAGCCTTAGCCACAGGCTTCTTGAAGGGAAAGATGTAGCTCTGTGAGATTAATTAACAGAACACAGAGCAGTTTCTCAGAAAGCTTCTTTCCAGTTTTGAAGCGGAAGATATTTCCTTTTCACCATAGCCCCTATGGGCTTCCAAATATCCTTTGCCAATTCCACAAGAAAAGCCTTAGCGAAAGGCTTGAAGGGAAAGATGTAACTCTGTGAGATGAATTAACAGAACACAGCAGTTTCTCAGAAAGCTTCTTTCCAGTTTTCAACCGGTTATTTCCTTTTTCACCATAGCCTCTATGGGCTTCCAAATATCCTTTGCCAATTCCACAAGAACAGCCTTAGCGAAAGGCTTCTTGAAGGGAAAGATGTAACTCTGTGAGATGAATTAACAGAACACGGAGCAGTTTCTCAGAAAGCTTCTTTCCAGTTTTGAACGGAAGATATTTCCTTTTCACCATAGCCCTCTATGGGCTTCCAAATATCCTTGCCAATTCCACAAGAACAGCCTTAGCGAAAGGCTTCTTGAAGGAAAGATGTAACTCTGTGAGATGAAATAACAGAACACAGAGCAGTTTCTCAGAAAGCTTCTTTACAGTTTTCAACGGAAGATATTTCCTTTTTCACCATAGCCCCTATGGGCTTCCAAATATCCTTTGCCAATTCCACGAGAACAGCCTTAGCGAAAGGTTTCTTGAAGGAAAGACGTAACTCTGTGAGATGAATTAACAGAACTCAGAGCAGTTTCTCAGAAAGCTTCTTTCCAGTTTTGAACGGAAGATATTTTTTTCACCATAGCCCTCTATGGGCTTCCAAATATCCTTTGCCAATTCCACAAGAACAGCCTTAGCGAAAGGCTTCTTGAAGGGAAAGATGTAACTCTGTGAGATTAATTAACAGAACACAGAGCACTTTCTCATAAAGCTTCTTTCCAGTTTTGAATGGAAGATATTTCCTTTTTCACCATAGTCCTCTATGGGCTTCCAAATATCCCTTTGCCAATTCCACAAGAACAGCCTTAGCGAAAGGCTTCTTGAAGGGATTGATGTAACTCTGTGAGATGAATTAACAGAACACAGAGCAGTTTCTCGGAAAGCTTCTTCCCAGTTTTGAACGGAAGATATTTCCTTTTTCACCATAGGCCTCTATGGGCTTCCAAATATCCCTTTGCCAATTCCACAAGAACAGTCTCAGCGAAAGGCTTCTTGAAGGGAAAGATGTAACTCTGTAAGATGAATTATCAGAACACAGAGAAATTTCTCAGAAAGCTTCTTTCCAGTTTTGAACGGAAGATATTTCCTTTTTCACCATAGCCCTCTAAGGGCTTCCAAATATCCCTTTGCCAATTCCACAAGAACAGCCTTAGCGAAAGGCTTCTTGAAGGGAAAGATGTAACTCTGTGAGATGAATTCACAGAACACAGAGCAGTTCCTCAGAAAGCTTCTTTCCAGTTTTGAACGGAAGATATTTCCTTTTTCACCATAGCCCTCTATGGGCTTAATAATATCACTTTGCCAATTCCACAAGAACAGCCTTAGCGAAAGGCTTCTTGAAGGAAAGATGTAACTCTGTGAGATGAATTAACAGAACACAGAGCAGTTTCTCAGAAAGCTTCTTTCCAGTTTTGAGCGGAAGATATTTCCTTTTTCACCATAGCCCTCTATGGGCTTCTAAATATCCTTTGCCAATTCCACAAGAACAGCCTTAGCGAAAAGCTTCTTGAAGGAAAGATGTAACTCAGTGAGATGAATTAACAGAACACAGAGCAGTTTCTCAGAAAGCTTCTTTCCAGTTTTGAGCGGAAGATATTTCCTTTTCACATAGCCCTCTATGGGCTTCCAAATATCTCTTTGCCAATTCCACAAGAACAGCCTTAGCGAAAGGCTTCTTGAAGGAAAGATGTAACTCTGTGAGATGAATTAACAGAACACAGAGCAGTTTCTCGGAAAGCTTCTTCCCAGTTTTGAACGGAAGATATTTCCTTTTTGACCATAGCCCTCTATGGGCTTCCAAATATCACTTTGCCAATTCCACGAGAACAGCCTTAGCGAAAGGCTTCTTGAAGTTAAAGATGTAACACTGTGAGATGAATTAACAGAATACAGAGCAGTTTCTCAGAAAGCTTCTTTCCAGTTTTGAACGGAAGATATTTCCTTTTTCACCGTAGCCCTCTATGGGCTTCCAAATATCCCTTTGCCAATTCCACAAGAACAGCCTTAGCGAAAGGCTTCTTGAAGGGAAAGATGTAACTCTGTGAGATGAATTCACAGAACACAGAGCATTTTCTCAGAAAGCTTCTTTCCAGTTTTGAACGGAAGATATTTCCTTTTTCACCTTAGCCCCCTATGGGCTTCCAAATATCCCTTTGCCAATTCCACAAGAACAGCCTTAGCGAAAGGCTTCTTTAAGGGAAAGACGTAACTCTGTGAGATGAATTCACAGAACTCAGAGCAGTTTCTCGAAAGCTTCTTTCCAGTTTTGAGCGGAAGATATTTCCTTTTCACCATAGGCCTCTATGGGCTTCCAAATATCACTTTGCCAATTCCACAAGAACAGTCTTAGCGAAGGCTTCTTGAAGGAAAGATGTAACTCTGTAAGATGAATTATCAGAACACAGAGCAGTTTCTCAGAAAGCTTCTTTCAAGTTTTGAACGGAAGATATTTCCTTTTCACCATAGCCCTCTATGGGCTTCCAAATATCCCTTTGCCAATTCCACAAGAACAGCCTTAGCGAAAGGCTTCTTGAAGGGAAAGACGTATCTCTGTAAAATGAATTAACAGAACACAGAGCAGTTTCTCAGAAAGCTTCTTTCCAGTTTTGTACGGAAGATATTTCCTTTTTCACCATAGCCCTCTATGGGCTTCCAAATATATCTTTGCCAATTCCACAAGAACAGCCTTAGCGAAAGGCTTCTTGAAGGGAAAGATGTAACTCTGTGAGATGAATTAACAGAACACAGAGCAGTTTCTCAGAAAGCTTCTTTCCAGTTTTCAATGGAGGATATTTCCTTTTTTACCATAGCCCTCTATGGGCTTCCAAATATCACTTTGCCAATTCAACGAGAACAGCCTTAGCCACAGGCTTCTTGAAGGGAAAGATGTAGCTCTGTGAGATTAATTAACAGAACACAGAGCAGTTTCTAAGAAAGCTTCTTTCCAGTTTTGAACGGAAGATATTTCCTTTTTCACCGTAGCCCTCTATGGGCTTCCAAATATCACTTTGCCCATTCCACAAGAACAGCCTTAGCGAAAGGCTTCTTGAAGGGAAAGATGTAACTCTGTGAGATGAATTAACAGAACACAGAGCAGTTTCTCAGAAAGCTTCTTTCCAGTTTTGAACAGAAGATATTTCCTTTTTCACCCTACCCCCCTATGGGCTTCCAAATATCACTTTGCCAATTCGACAAGAACAGCCTTAGCGAAAGGCTTCTTGAAGGG
Source organism: Erythrocebus patas (assembly GCA_023783455.1). NCBI lineage: Eukaryota > Metazoa > Chordata > Mammalia > Primates > Cercopithecidae > Erythrocebus > Erythrocebus patas. The sequence goes on from JAKFHT010003979.1 coordinate 243,105, forward strand.
AAAGATATAACTCTGTGAGATTAATTAACAGAACACAGAGCAGTTTCTCAGAAAGCTTCTTTCCAGTTTTGAACGGAAGATATTTCCTTTTTCACCACAGCCCTCTATGGGCTTCCAAATATACCTTTCCAATTCCACAAGAACAGCCTTAGCTAAAGACTTCTTGAAGGGATTGATGTAACTCTGTGAGATGAATTCACAGAACACAGAGCAGTTTCTCGGAAAGCTTCTTCCCAGTTTTGAACGGAAGATATTTCCTTTTTCACCATAGCCCTCTATGGGCTTCCAAATATCACTTTGCCAATTCCACGAGAACAGCCTTAGCGAAAGGCTTCTTGAAGGGAAAGATGTAACTCTGTGAGATGAATTAACAGAACACAGAGCAGTTTATCAGAAAGCTTCTTTCCAGTTTTGAACGGAAGATATTTCCTTTTTCCCCATAGCCCTATATGGGCTTCCAAATATCCCTTTGCCAATTCCACAAGAACAGCCTTAGCGAAAGGCTTCTTGAAGGGAAAGATGTAACTCTGTGAGATGAATTAACAGAACACAGAGCACTTTCTCTGAAAGCTTCTTTCCAGTTTTGAATGGAACTTATTTCCTTTTTCACCATAGCCCTCTATGGGCTCCCAAATATCCCTTTGCCAATTGCACAAGAACAGCCTTAGCGAAAGGCTTCTTGAAGGGAAAGATGTAACTCTGTGAGATGAATTAACAGAACACGGAGCAGTTTCTCAGAAAGCTTCTTTCCAGTTTTGAACGGAAGATATTTCCTTTTTCACCATAGCCCTCTATGGGCTTCCAAATATCCCTTTGCCTATTCCACAAGAACAGCCTTAGTGAAAGGCTTCTTGAAGGGAAAGATGTAACTCTGTGAGATGAATTAACAGAACACAGAGCAGTTTCTCAGAAAGCTTCTTTCCAGTTTTGAACAGAAGATATTTCCTTTTTCACCATAGCCCCCTATGGGCTTCCAAATATCCCTTTGACAATTCCACAATAACAGCCTTAGCGAAAGGCTTCTTGAAGGGAAAGATGGAACTCTGTGAGATGACTTCACAGAACACAGAGCAGTTTCTCGGAAAGCTTCTTTCCAGTTTTGAACGGAAGGTATTTCCTTTTTCACCATAGCCCTCTATGGGCTTCCAAATATCCCTTTGCCAATTCCACCAGAACAGCCTTAGCGAAAGTCTTCTTGAAGGGAAAGATGTAACTCTGTGAGAGGAATTAACAGAACACAGCGCAGTTTCTCAGAAAACTTCTTTCCAGTTTTGAACGGAAGGAATTTCCTTATTCACCATAACCCCTATGGGCTTCCAAATATCCCTTTACCAATTCCACAAGAACAGCCTTAGCGAAAGGCTTCTTGAAGGGAAAGATGTAACTCTGTGAGATGAATTTACAGAACACAGAGCAGTTTCTCAGAAACCTTCTTTCCAGTTTTGAACGGAAGATATTTCCTTTTTCAGCATAGCCCTCCATGGGATTCCAAATACCACTTTGCCAATTCCACAAGAAGAGCCTTAGCGAAAGGCTTCTTGAAGAGAAAGATGTAACTCTGTGAGATGAATTAACAGAACACAGAGCAGTTTCTAAGAAAGCTTCTTTCCAGTTTTGAACGGAAGATATTTCCTTTGTCACCATAGCCCTCTATGGGCTACCAAATATCACTTTGCCAATTCCACAAGAAAGCCTTAGCGAAAGGCTTCTTGAAGGGAAAGATGTAACTCTGTGAGATGAATTAACAGAACACAGAGCAGTTTCTCAGAAAGCTTCTTTCCAGTTTTGAACGGAAGATATTTCCTTTTTCACCATAGCCCTCTATGGGCTTCTAAATATCCCTTTGCCAATTCCACAAGAACAGCCTTAGCGAAAGGCTTCTTGAAGGGAAAGATGTAACTCAGTGAGATGAATTAACAGAACACAGAGCAGTTTCTCAGAAAGCTTCTTTCCAGTTTTGAACGGAAGATATTTCCTTTTTCACATAGCCCTCTATGGGCTTCCAAATATCTCTTTGCCAATTCCACAAGAACAGCCTTAGCGAAAGGCTTCTTGAAGGGAAAGATGTAACTCTGTGAGATGAATTAACAGAACACAGAGCAGTTTCTCGGAAAGCTTCTTCCCAGTTTTGAACGGAAGATATTTCCTTTTTGACCATAGCCCTTTATGGGCTTCCAAATATCACTTTGCCAATTCCACGAGAACAGCCTTAGCGAAAGGCTTCTTGAAGTTAAAGATGTAACACTGTGAGATGAATTAACAGAATACAGAGCAGTTTCTCAGAAAGCTTCTTTCCAGTTTTGAACGGAAGATATTTCCTTTTTCACCGTAGCCCTCTATGGGCTTCCAAATATCCCTTTGCCAATTCCACAAGAACAGCCTTAGCGAAAGGCTTCTTCAAGGGAAAGATGTAACTGTGTGAGATTAATTAACAGAACACAGAGCACTTTCTCAGAAAGCTTCTTTCCAGTTTTGAATGGAAGATATTTCCTTTTTCACCATAGCCCTCTATGGGCTTCCAAATATCCCTTTGCCAATTCCACAAGAACAGCCTTAGCGAAAGGCTTCTTGAAGGGAAAGATGTAACTCTGTGAGATGAATTCACAGAACACAGAGCATTTTCTCAGAAAGCTTCTTTCCAGTTTTGAACGGAAGATATTTCCTTTTTCACCTTAGCCCCCTATGGGCTTCCAAATATCCCTTTGCCAATTCCACAAGAACAGCCTTAGCGAAAGGCTTCTTTAAGGGAAAGACGTAACTCTGTGAGATGAATTCACAGAACTCAGAGCAGTTTCTCGGAAAGCTTCTTTCCAGTTTTGAACGGAATATATTTCCTTTTTCACCATAGGCCTCTATGGGCTTCCAAATATCACTTTGCCAATTCCACAAGAACAGTCTTAGCGAAAGGCTTCTTGAAGGGAAAGATGTAACTCTGTAAGATGAATTATCAGAACACAGAGCAGTTTCTCAGAAAGCTTCTTTCAAGTTTTGAACGGAAGATATTTCCTTTTTCACCATAGCCCTCTATGGGCTTCCAAATATCCCTTTGCCAATTCCACAAGAACAGCCTTAGCGAAAGGCTTCTTGAAGGGAAAGATGTAACTCTGTAAAATGAATTAACAGAACACAGAGCAGTTTCTCAGAAAGCTTCTTTCCAGTTTTCAATGGAGGATATTTCCTTTTTTACCATAGCCCTCTATGGGCTTCCAAATATCACTTTGCCAATTCAACGAGAACAGCCTTAGCCACAGGCTTCTTGAAGGGAAAGATGTAGCTCTGTGAGATTAATTAACAGAACTCAGAGCAGTTTCTAAGAAAGCTTCTTTCCAGTTTTGAACGGAAGATATTTCCTTTTTCACCGTAGCCCTCTATGGGCTTCCAAATATCACTTTGCCCATTCCACAAGAACAGCCTTAGCGAAAGGCTTCTTGAAGGGAAAGATGTAACTCTGTGAGATGAATTAACAGAACACAGAGCAGTTTCTCAGAAAGCTTCTTTCCAGTTTTGAACAGAAGATATTTCCTTTTTCACCCTACCCCCTATGGGCTTCCAAATATCCTTTGCCAATTCCACAAGAACAGCCTTAGCGAAGGCTTCTTGAAGGGAAAGATATAACTCTGTGAGATTAATTAACAGAACACAGAGCAGTTTCTCAGAAAGCTTCTTTCCAGTTTTGAACGGAAGATATTTCCTTTTTCACCACAGCCCTCTATGGGCTTCCAAATATACCTTTCCAATTCCACAAGAACAGCCTTAGCTAAAGACTTCTTGAAGGATTGATGTAACTCTGTGAGATGAATTCACAGAACACAGAGCAGTTTCTCAGAAAGCTTCTTCCAGTTTTGAACGGAAGATATTTCCTTTTCACCATAGCCCTCTATGGGCTTCCAAATATCACTTTGCCAATTCCACAAGAACAGCCTTAGCGAAAGGCTTCTTGAAGGAAAGATGTAACTCTGTGAGATGAATTAACAGAACACAGAGCAGTTTATCAGAAAGCTTCTTTCCAGTTTTGAACGGAAGATATTTCCTTTTTCCCCATAGCCCTCTATGGGCTTCCAAATATCCTTTGCCAATTCCACAAGAACAGCCTTAGCGAAAGGCTTCTTGAAGGGAAAGATGTAACTCTGTGAGATGAATTAACAGAACACAGAGCACTTTCTCTGAAAGCTTCTTTCCAGTTTTGAATGGAACTTATTTCCTTTTTCACCATAGCCCTCTATGGGCTCCCAAATATCCCTTTGCCAATTGCACAAGAACAGCCTTAGCGAAAGGCTTCTTGAAGGGAAAGATGTAACTCTGTGAGATGAATTAACAGAACACGGAGCAGTTTCTCAGAAAGCTTCTTTCCAGTTTTGAACGGAAGATATTTCCTTTTTCACCATAGCCCTCTATGGGCTTCCAAATATCACTTTGCCAATTCCACAAGAAAGCCTAAGCGAAAGGCTTCTTGAAGGGAAAGGTGTAAGTCTGTGAGGTGAATTAACAGAACACAGAGAAGTTTCTCAGAAAGCTTCTTTCCCGTTTTGAACGCAAGATATTTCCTTTTTCACCCTAGCCCCCTATGGGCTTACAAATATCACTTTGCCAATTCTCCAAGAACAGCCTTAGCGAAAGGCTTCTTGAAGGGAAAGATGTAACTCTGTGAGATGAATTAACAGAACACAGAGCAGTTTCTCAGAAAGCTTCTTTCCAGTTTTGAACGGAAGATATTTCCTTTTTCACCACAGCCCTCTATGGGATTCCAAATATCCCTTTGCCAATTCCACAAGAACAGCCTTAGCGAAAGGCTTCTTGAAGGTAAAGATGTAACTCTGTGAGATGAATTAACAGAACACAGAGCACTTTCTCAGAAAGCTTCTTTCCAGTTTTGAACGGAAGATATTTCCTTTTTCAGCATAGCCCTCTATGGGCTTCCAAATATCACTTTGCCAATACCAAAAGAACAGTCTTAGCGAAAGGCTTCTTGAAGGGAAAGATGTAACTCTGTGCAATGAATTAACAGAACACAGAGCAGTTTCTCAGAAAGCTTCTTTCCAGTTTTCAACGGAAGATATTTCCTTTTTCACCATAGCCCTCTATGGGCTTCCAAATATCCCTTTGCCAATTCTACAAGAACAGCCTTAGCGAAAGGCTTCTTGAAGAGAACGATGTAACTCTGTGAGATGAATTAACAGAACACAGAACAGTTTCTCAGAAAGCTTCTTTGCACTTTTGAACGGAAGATATTTCCTTTTTCACCATAGCCCTCTATGGGCTTCCAAATATCACTTTGCCAATTCCACAAGAAAGCCTAAGCGAAAGGCTTCTTGAAGGGAAAGATGTAAGTCTGTGAGATGAATTAACAGAACACAGAGAAGTTTCTCAGAAAGCTTCTTTCCAGTTTTGAACGGAAGATATTTCCTTTTTCACCCTAGCCCCCTATGGGCTTCCAAATATCACTTTGCCAATTCCACAAGAACAGCCTTAGCGAAAGGCTTCTTGAAGGGAAAGATGTAACTCTGTGAGATGAATTAACAGAACACAGAGCAGTTTCTCAGAAAGCTTCTTTCCAGTTTTGAACGGAAGATATTTCCTTTTTCACCGTAGCCCTCTATGGGCTTCCAAATATCACTTTGCCCATTCCAGAAGAACAGCCTTAGCGAAAGGCTTCTTGAAGGGAAAGATGTAAGTCTGTGAGATGAATTAACAGAACACAGAGCAGTTTCTCAGAAAGCTTCTTTCCAGTTTTGAACGGAAGATATTTCCTTTTTCACCATAGCCCTCTATGGGTTTTGAAATATCACTTTGCCAATTTCACAAAACAGCCTTTGCGAAAGACTTCTTGAAGAGAAAGATGTAACTCTGTGAGATGAATTCACAGAACACAGAGAAGTTTCTCAGAAAACTTCTTTCCAATTTTGAACGGAAGATATTTCCTTTTTCACCATAGCCCTCTTTGGGTTTCAAAATATCACTTTCCCAATTCCACAAGAACAGCCTTTGCGAAAGACTTCTTGAAGGGAAAGATGTAACTCTGTGAGATGAATTCACAGAACACAGAGCATTTTCTCAGAAAGCTTCTTTCCAGTTTTGAACGGAAGATATTTCCTTTTTCACCATAGCCCCCTATGGGCTTCCAAATATCCCTTTGACCATTCCACAAGAACAGCCTTAGCGAAAGGCTTCTTGAAGGGAAAGATGTAACTCTGTGAGATGAATTCACAGAACACAGAGCAGTTTTTCGGAAAGCTTCTTCCCAGTTTTGAACGGAAGATATTTCCTTTTTCACCATAGGCCTCTATGGGCTTCCAAATATCACTTTGCCAATTCCACAAGGACAGCCTTTGCGAAAGGCTTCTTGAAGGGAAAGATGTAACTCTGTAAGATGAATTATCAGAACACAGAGCAGTTTCTCAGAAATCTTCTTTCCAGTTTTGAACGGAAGATATTTCCTTTTTCACCGTTGCCCTCTATGGGCTTCCAAATATCCCTTTGCCAATTCCACAAGAACAGCCTTAGCGAAAGGCTTCTTGAAGGGAAAGATGTAACTCTTTTAGATGAATTAACAGAACACAGAGCAGTTTCTCAGAAAGCTTCTTTCCAGTTTTGAACGGAAGATATTTCCTTTTTCACCATAGCCTTCTATGGGCTTCCAAATATCCTTTGCCAATTCCACGAGAACAGCCTTAGCGAAAGGCTTCTTGAAGGGAAAGATGTAACTCTATGAGATGAATTAACAGAACACAGAGCAGTTTCTCAGAAAGCTTCTTTCCAGTTTTGAACGGAAGATATTTCCTTTTTGACCATTGCCCCCTATGGGCTTCCAAATATCCCTTTGCCAATTCCACAAGAACAGCCTTAGCGAAAGGCTTCTTGAAGGGAAAGATGTAACTCTGTGAGATGAATTTACAGAACACAGAGCAGTTTCTCAGAAACCTTCTTTCCAGTTTTGAACGGAAGACAATTCCTTTTTCAGCATAGCCCTCCATGGGATTCCAAATACCACTTTACCAATTCCACAAGAAGAGCCTTAGCGAAAGGCTTCTTGAAGGGAAAGATGTAACTCTGTGAGATGAATTAACAGAACACAGAGCAGTTTCTAAGAAAGCTTCTTTCCAGTTTTGAACGGACGATATTTCCTTTTTCATCATAGCCCCCTATGGGCTTCCAAATATCCCTTTGCCAATTCCACAAGAACAGCCTTAGCGAAAGGCTTCTTGAAGGGAAAGATGTAACTCTGTGAGATGAATTTACAGAACACAGAGTAGTTTCTAAGAAAGATTCTTTCCAGTTTTTAACTGAAGATATTTTCTTTTTCACCCTATGCCTCTATGGGCTACCAAATATCACTTTGCCAATTCCACAAGAAAGCCTTAGCGAAAGGCTTCTTGAAGGCAAAGATGTAACTCTGTGAGATGAATTAACAGAACACAGAGCAGTTTCTCAGAAAGCTTCTTTCCAGTTTTGAACGGAAGATATTTCCTTTTCACCATAGCCCCTATGGGCTTCCAAATATCACTTTGCCAATTCCACAAGAACAGCCTTAGCGAAAGGCTTCTTGAAGGGAAAGATGTAACTCTGTGAGATGAATTAACAGAAAACAGAGCACTTTCTCAGAAAGCTTCTTTCCAGTTTTGAACGGAAGATATTTCCTTTTTCACCATAGCCCTCTATGGGCTACCAAATATCACTTTGCCCATTCCACAAGAACAGCCTTAGCGAAAGGCTTCTTGAAGGGAAAGATGTAACTCTGTGAGATGAATTAATAGAACACAGCGCAGTTTCTCAGAAAGCTTCTTTCCAGTTTTCAACGGAAGATATTTCCTTTTTCACCGTAGCCCTCTAAGGGCTTCCAAATATCCCTTTGCCAATTCTACAAGAACAGCCTTAGCGAAAGGCTTCTTGAAGAGAACGATGTAACTCTCTGAGATGAATTAACAGAACACAGAGCAGTTTCTCAGAAAGCTTCTTTCCAGTTTTGAACGGAAGATATTTCCTTTTTCACCATAGCCTTCTAAGGGCTTCCAAATATCACTTTGCCAATTCCACAAGAAAGCCTAAGCGAAAGGCTTCTTGAAGGGAAAGACGTAAGTCTGTGAGATGAATTAACAGAACACAGAGCAGTTTCTCAGAAAGCTTCTTTCCAGTTTTGAACGGAAGATATTTCCTTTTTCACCATAGCCGCCTATGGGCTTCCAAATATCCCTTTGCCAATTCCACAAGAACAGCCTTAGCGAAAGGCTTCTTGAAGGGAAAGATGTTACTCTGTGAGATGAAATAACAGAACACAGAGCAGTTTCTCAGAAAGCTTCTTTCCAGTTTTGAACGGAAGATATTTCCTTTTTCACCATAGCCCTCTATGGGCTTCCAAATATCACTTTGCCAATTCCACAAGAACAGCCTTAGCGAAGGGCTTCTTGAAGGGAAAGATGTAACTCTGTCAGATTAATTAACAGAACACAGACCAGTTTCTCAGAAAGCTTCTTTCCAGTTTTGAACGGAAGATATTTCCTTTTTCACATAGCCCTCTATGGGCTTCCAAATATCACTTTGCCAATTCCACAAGAACAGCCTTAGCGAAAGGCTTCTTGAAGGGAAGATGTAACTCTGTGAGATGAATTAACAGAAAAGGGCTGTTTCTCAGAAAGCTTCTTTCCAGTTTTGAACGGAAGATATTTCCTTTTTCACCATAGCCCCTATGGGCTTCCAAATATCCTTTGCCAATTCCACAAGAACAGCCTTAGCTATAGGCTTCTTGAAGGGAAAGATGTAACTCTGTGAGATGAATTAACAGAACACAGAGCAGTTTCTAAGAAAGCTTCTTTCCAGTTTTGAACGGAAGATATTTCCTTTTTCACCATAGCCCCCTATGGGCTTCCAAATATCACTTTGCCAATTCCACAAGAACAGCCTTAGCGAAAGGCTTCTTGAAGGGAAAGATGTAACTCTGTGAGATGAATTAACAGAAAACAGAGCACTTTCTCAGAAAGCTTCCTTCCAGTTTTGAACGGAAGATATTTCCTTTTTCACCATAGCCCTCTATGGGCTTCCAAATATCACTTTGCCCATTCCACAAGAACAGCCTTAGCGAAAGGCTTCTTGAAGGGAAAGATGTAACTCTGTGAGATGAATTAACAGAACACAGAGCAGTTTCTCAGAAAGCTTCTTTCCAGTTTTGAACGGAAGATATTTCCTTTTTGACCATAGCCCCCTATGGGCTTCCAAATATCCCCTTGCCAATTCCACAAGAACAGCCTTAGCGAAAGGCTTCTTGAAGGGAAAGACGTAACTCTGTGAGATGAATTCAGTGAACACAGAGCAGTTTCTCAGAAAGCTTCTTTCCAGTTTTGAACGGAAGATATTTCCTTTTTCACCATAACCCTCTATGGGCTTCCAAATATCACATTGCCAATTACAAACGAACAGTCTTAGCGAAAGGCATCTTGAAGGGAAAGATGTAACTCTGTAAGATGAATTATCAGAACACAGAGCAGTTTCTCAGAAAGCTTCTTTCCAGTTTTGAACGGAAGATATTTCCTTTTTCACCATAGCCCTCTATGGGCTTCCAAATATCACTTTGCCAATTCCACAAGAAGAGCCTTAGCGAAAGGCTTCTTGAAGGGAAAGATGTAACTCTGTGAGATGAATTAACAGAACACAGCGCAGTTTCTCAGAAAGCTTCTTTCCAGTTTTCAACGGAAGATATTTCCTTTTTCACCGTAGCCCTCTATGGGCTTCCAAATATCCCTTTGCCAATTCTACAAGAACAGCCTTAGCGAAAGGCTTCTTGAAGAGAACGATGTAATTCTCTGAGATGAATTAACAGAACACAGAGCAGTTTCTCAGAAAGCTTCTTTCCAGTTTTGAACGGAAGATATTTCCTTTTTCACCATAGCCCTCTAAGGGCTTCCAAATATCACTTTGCCAATTCCACAAGAAAGCCTAAGCGAAAGGCTTCTTGAAGGGAAAGATGTAAGTCTGTGAGATGAATTAACAGAACACAGAGCAGTTTCTCAGAAAGTTTTCTTTCCAGTTTTGAACGGAAGATATTTCCTTTTTCACCATAGCCGCCTATGGGCTTCCAAATATCCCTTTGCCAATTCCACAAGAACAGCCTTAGCGAAAGGCTTCTTGAAGGGAAAGATGTAACTCTGTGAGATGAATTAACAGAACACAGAGCAGTTTCTCAGAAAGCTTCTTTCCAGTTTTGAACGGAAGATATTTCCTTTTTCACCATAGCCCCTATGGGCTTCCAAATATCCCTTGCTAATTCCACAAGAACAGCCTTAGCGAAAGGCTTCTTGAAGGGAAAGATGTAACTCTGTGAGATGAATTAACAGAACACAGAGCAGTTTCTCAGAAAGCTTCTTTCCAGTTTTGAACGGAAGATATTTCCTTTTTCACCATAGCCCTCTATGGGCTTCCAAATATCCCTTTGCCAATTCCACAAGAACAGCCTTAGCGAAAGGCTTCTTGAAGGGAAAGATGTAACCTGTGAGATGAATTTACAGAACACAGAGCAGTTTCTAAGAAAGCTTCTTTCCAGTTTTGAACGGAAGATATTTTTTTTCACCATAGCCCTCTATGGGCTCCAAATATCACTTTGCCAATTCCACAAGAAAGCCTTAGCGAAAGGCTTCTTGAAGGCAAAGATGTAACTCTGTGAGATGAATTAACAGAACACAGAGCAGTTTCTCAGAAAGCTTCTTTCCAGTTTTGAACGGAAGATATTTCCTTTTTCACCATAGCCCTCTATGGGCTTCCAAATATCACTTTGCCAATTCCACAAGAACAGCCTTAGCGAAAGGCTTGAAGGGAAAGATGTAACTCTGTGAGATGAATTAACAGAAAAAGGGCAGTTTCTCAGAAAGCTTCTTTCCAGTTTTGAACGGAAGATATTTCCTTTTTCACCATAGCCCTCTATGGGCTTCCAAATATCCCTTTGCCAATTCCACAAGAACAGCCTTAGCGAAAGGCTTCTTGAAGGAAAGATGTAACCTGTGAGATGAATTAACAGAACACAGAGCAGTTTCTCAGAAAGCTTCTTTCCAGTTTTGAACGGAAGATATTTTTTCACCATAGCCCTCTATGGGCTTCCAAATATCACTTTGCCAATTCCACAAGAACAGCCTTAGCGAAAGGCTTTTGAAGGAAAGATGTAACTCTGTGAGATGAATTAACAGAACACAGAGCAGTTTCTAAGAAAGCTTCTTTCCAGTTTTGAACGGAAGATATTTCTTTTTTCACCATAGCCCCTATGGGCTTCCAAATATCACTTGCCAATTCCACAAGAACAGCCTTAGCTTAAAGGCTTTTGAAGGGAAAGATGTAACTCTGTGAGATGAATTAACAGAACACAGAGCAGTTTCTCAGAAAGCTTCTTTCCAGTTTTGAACGGAAGATATTTTTTCACCATAGCCCCTATGGGCTTCCAAATATCACTTTGCCAATTCCACAAGAACAGCCTTAGCGAAAGGCTTCTTGAAGGGAAAGATGTAACTCTGTGAGATGAATTAACAGAACACAGAGCAGTTTCTCAGAAAGCTTCTTTCCAGTTTTGAACGGAAGATATTTCCTTTTTCACCATAGCACTCTATGGGCTTCCAAATATCACTTTGCCAATTCCACAAGAACAGCCTTAGCGAAAGGCTTCTTGAAGGGAAAGATGTAAGTCTGTGAGATGAATTAACAGAACACAGAGCAGTTTCTCAGAAAGCTTCTTTCCAGTTTTGAACGGAAGATATTTCCTTTTTCACCATAGCCCCTATGGGCTTCCAAATATCCTTTGCCAATTCCACAAGAACAGCCTTAGCGAAAGGCTTGAAGGAAAGATGTAACTCTGTGAGATGAATTAACAGAACACAGAGCAGTTTCTAAGAAAGCTTCTTTCCAGTTTTGAACGGAAGATATTTCCTTTTTCACCATAGCCCCTATGGGCTTCCAAATATCACTTTGCCAATTCCACAAGAACAGCCTTAGCGAAAGGCTTTTTGAAGGAAAGATGTAACTCTGTGAGATGAATTAACAGAACACAGAGCAGTTTCTCAGAAAGCTTCTTTCCAGTTTTGAACGGAAGATATTTCCTTTTTCACCATAGCCCTCTATGGGCTTCCAAATATCACTTTGCCAATTCCACAAGAACAGCCTTAGAGAAAGGCTTTTGAAGGAAAGATGTAACTCTGTAAGATGAATTATCAGAACACAGAGCAGTTTCTCAGAAAGCTTCTTTCCAGTTTTGAACGGAAGATATTTCCTTTTTCACCATAGCCCCTATGGGCTTCCAAATATCACTTTGCCAATTCCACAAGAACAGCCTTAGCTATAGGCTTCTTGAAGGAAAGATGTAACCTGTGAGATGAATTAACAGAACACAGAGCAGTTTCTCAGAAAGCTTCTTTCCAGTTTTGAACGGAAGATATTTCCTTTTTCACCATAGCCCTCTATGGGCTTCCAAATATCCTTTGCCAATTCCACAAGAACAGCCTTAGAGAAAGGCTTCTTGAAGGAAAGATGTAACTCTGTGAGATGAATTAACAGAACACAGAGCAGTTTCTCAGAAAGCTTCTTCCAGTTTTGAACGGAAGATATTTCCTTTTTCACCATAGCCCTCTATGGGCTTCAAATATCACTTTGCCAATTCCACAAGAACAGCCTTAGCGAAAGGCTTTGAAGGAAAGATGTAACTCTGTGAGATGAATTAACAGAACACAGAGCAGTTTCTCAGAAAGCTTCTTTCCAGTTTTCAACGGAAGATATTTCCTTTTCACCATAGCCCCTATGGGCTTCCAAATATCCTTTGCCAATTCCACAAGAACAGCCTTAGCGAAAGGCTTTGAAGGAAAGATGTAACTCTGTGAGATGAATTAACAGAGCAGTTTCTCAGAAAGCTTCTTTCCAGTTTTGAACGGAAGATATTTCCTTTTTCACCATAGCCCTCTATGGGCTTCCAAATATCACATTGCCAATTCCACAAGAACAGTCTTAGCGAAAGGCATCTTGAAGGGAAAGATGTAACTCTGTAAGATGAATTATCAGAACACAGAGCAGTTTCTCAGAAAGCTTCTTTCCAGTTTTGAACGGAAGATATTTCCTTTTTCACCATAGCCCTCTATGGGCTTCCAAATATCACTTTGCCAATTCCACAAGAAGAGCCTTAGCGAAAGGCTTCTTGAAGGGAAAGATGTAACTCTGTGAGATGAATTAACAGAACACAGCGCAGTTTCTCAGAAAGCTTCTTTCCAGTTTTCAACGGAAGATATTTCCTTTTTCACCGTAGCCCTCTATGGGCTTCCAAATATCCCTTTGCCAATTCTACAAGAACAGCCTTAGCGAAAGGCTTCTTGAAGAGAACGATGTAACTCTGTGAGATGAATTAACAGAACACAGAGCAGTTTCTCAGAAAGCTTCTTTCCAGTTTTGAACGGAAGATATTTCCTTTTTCACCATAGCCCTCTATGGGCTTCCAAATATCACTTTGCCAATTCCACAAGAACAGCCTTAGCGAAAGGCTTCTTGAAGGAAAGATGTAACTGTGAGATGAATTAACAGAACACAGAGCAGTTTCTCAGAAAGCTTCTTTCCAGTTTTGAACGGAAGATATTTCCTTTTTCACCATAGCCTCTATGGGCTTCCAAATATCCTTTGCCAATTCCACAAGAACAGCCTTAGCGAAAGGCTTCTTGAAGGAAAGATGTAACTCTGTGAGATGAATTAACAGAACACAGAGCAGTTTCTCAGAAAGCTTCTTTCCAGTTTTGAACGGAAGATATTTTTTCACCATAGCCCTCTATGGGCTTCCAAATATCACTTTGCTAATTCCACAAGAACAGCCTTAGCGAAAGGCTTCTTGAAGGAAAGATGTAACTCTGTGAGATGAATTAACAGAACACAGAGCAGTTTCTCAGAAAGCTTCTTTCCAGTTTTGAACGGAAGATATTTTTTTTCACCATAGCCCTCTATGGGCTTCCAAATATCACTTTGCCAATTCCACAAGAACAGCCTTAGCGAAGGCTTCTTGAAGGAAAGATGTAACTCTGTGAGATGAATTAACAGAACACAGAGCAGTTTCTCAGAAAGCTTCTTTCCAGTTTTGAACGGAAGATATTTCCTTTTTCACCATAGCCTCTATGGGCTTCCAAATATCACTTTGCTAATTCCACAAGAACAGCCTTAGAAAGGCTTTTGAAGGGAAAGATGTAACTCTGTAAGATGAATTAACAGAACACAGAGCAGTTTCTCAGAAAGCTTCTTTCCAGTTTTGAACGGAAGATATTTCCTTTTTCACCATAGCCCTCTATGGGCTTCCAAATATCCCTTTGCTAATTCCACAAGAACAGCCTTAGCTTAAAGGCTTTTGAAGGGAAAGATGTAACTCTGTGAGATGAATTAACAGAACACAGAGCAGTTTCTCAGAAAGCTTCTTTCCAGTTTTGAACGGAAGATATTTTTTTTCACCATAGCCCTCTATGGGCTTCCAAATATCCTTTGCCAATTCCACAAGAACAGCCTTAGCAAAGGCTTCTTGAAGGAAAGATGTAACTCTGTGAGATGAATTAACAGAACACAGAGCAGTTTCTCAGAAAGCTTCTTTCCAGTTTTGAACGGAAGATATTTCCTTTTTCACCATAGCCTCTATGGGCTTCCAAATATCACTTGCTAATTCCACAAGAACAGCCTTAGCGAAAGGCTTCTTGAAGGGAAAGATGTAACTCTGTGAGATGAATTAACAGAACACAGAGCAGTTTCTCAGAAAGCTTCTTCCAGTTTTGAACGGAAGATATTTCCTTTTTCACCATAGCCATCTATGGGCTTCCAAATATCACTTTGCCAATTCCACAAGAACAGCCTTAGCTTAAAGGCTTCTTGAAGGAAAGATGTAACTCTGTGAGATGAATTAACAGAACACAGAGCAGTTTCTCAGAAAGCTTCTTTCCAGTTTTCAACGGAAGATATTTCCTTTTTCACCTAGCCCTCTATGGGCTTCCAAATATCACTTTGCCACTCCATAAGAACAGCCTTAGCGAAAGGTTTCTTGAAGGAAAGATGTAACTCTGTGAGATGAATTAACAGAACACAGAGCAGTTTCTCAGAAAGCATTCTTTCCAGTTTTGAACGGAAGATATTTCCTTTTCACCATAGCCCTCTATGGGCTTCCAAATATCACTTTGCTAATTCCACAAGAACAGCCTTAGCGAAAGGCTTTTGAAGGGAAAGATGTAACTGTGAGATGAATTAACAGAACACAGAGAAGTTTCTCAGAAAGCTTTTTCCAGTTTTGAACGGAAGATATTTCCTTTTTCACCATAGCCTCTCTATGGGCTTCCAAATATCACTTTGCCAATTCCACAAGAACAGCCTAGCGAAGGCTTCTTGAAGGAAAGATGTAACTCTGTGAGATGAATTAACAGAACACAGACCAGTTTCTCAGAAAGCTTCTTTCCAGTTTTGAACGGAAGATATTTCCTTTTTCACCATAGCCTCTATGGCTTCCAAATATCCTCTTTGCTAATTCCACAAGAACAGCCTTAGGAAAGGCTTCTTGAAGGAAAGATGTAACTCTGTGAGATGAATTACAGAACACAGAGCAGTTTCTCAGAAAGCTTCTTCCAGTTTTGAACGGAAGATATTTCCTTTTCACCATAGCCCCTATGGGCTTCCAAATATCCTTTGCCAATTCCACAAGAACAGCCTTAGCGAAAGGCTTCTTGAAGGAAAGATGTAACTCTGTGAGATGAATTAACAGAACACAGAGCAGTTTCTCAGAAAGCTTCTTTCCAGTTTTGAACGGAAGATATTTCCTTTTTCACCATAGCCCCTATGGGCTTCCAAATATCACTTTGCTAATTCCACAAGAACAGCCTTAGCGAAAGGCTTCTTGAAGGGAAAGATGTAAACTTGTGAGATGAATTAACAGAACACAGAGCACTTTCTCAGAAAGTTTCTTTCCAGTTTTGAACGGAAGATATTTCCTTTTTCACCATAGCCCTCTATGGCTTCCAAATATCCCTTGCCAATTCCACAAGAACAGCCTTAGCGAAAGGCTTTTGAAGGAAAGATGTAACCTGTGAGATGAATTAAGAACACAGAGCAGTTTCTCAGAAAGCTTCTTCCAGTTTTGAACGGAAGATATTTCCTTCACCATAGCCCCTATGGGCTTCCAAATATCCTTTGCCAATTCCACAAGAACAGCCTTAGCGAAAGGCTTGAAGGGAAAGATGTAACCTGTGAGATGAATTAACAGAACACAGAGCAGTTTCTCAGAAAGCTTCTTCCAGTTTTGAACGGAAGATATTTCCTTTTTGACCATAGCCCTTATGGGCTTCCAAATATCCTTTGCCAATTCCACAAGAACAGCCTTAGCGAAAGGCTTTGAAGGAAAGATGTAACTCTGTGAGATGAATTCACAGAACACAGAGCAGTTTCTCAGAAAGCTTCTTTCCAGTTTTGAACGGAAGATATTTCCTTTTTCACCATAGCCTCTATGGGCTTCCAAATATCCCTTTGCTAATTCCACAAGAACAGCCTTAGCGAAAGGCTTTTGAAGGGAAAGATGTAACTCTGTAGATGAATTAACAGAACACAGGCAGTTTCTCAGAAAGCTTCTTTCCAGTTTTGAACGGAAGATATTTCCTTTTTCACCATAGCCCCTATGGGCTTCCAAATATCCTTTGCCAATTCCACAAGAACAGCCTTAGCGAAAGGCTTGAAGGAAAGATGTAACTCTGTGAGATGAATTACAGAACACAGAGCAGTTTCTCAGAAAGCTTCTTTCCAGTTTTGAACGGAAGATATTTTTTTTTCACCATAGCCCCTATGGGCTTCCAAATATCCTTTGCTAATTCCACAAGAACAGCCTTAGCGAAAGGCTTTTGAAGGGAAAGATGTAACTCTGTGAGATGAATTAACAGAACACAGAGCAGTTTCTCAGAAAGCTTCTTTCCAGTTTTGAACGGAAGATATTACCTTTTTCACCATAGCCCCTAAGGGCTTCCAAATATCCTTTGCCAATTCCACAAGAACAGCCTTAGCGAAAGGCTTTTGAAGGGAAAGATGTAACTCTGTGAGATGAATTAACAGAACACAGAGCAGTTTCTCAAGAAAGCTTCTTTCCAGTTTTGAACGGAAGATATTTCCTTTTTCACCATAGCCCCTATGGGCTTCCAAATATCACTTTGCTAATTCCACAAGAACAGCCTTAGCAAAGGCTTCTTGAAGGGAAAGATGTAACTCTGTGAGATGAATTAACAGAACACAGAGCAGTTTCTCAGAAAGCTTCTTCCAGTTTTGAACGGAAGATATTTTTTCACCATAGCCCTCTATGGGCTTCCAAATATCACTTTGCCAATTCCACAAGAACAGCCTTAGCGAAAGGCTTTTGAAGGGAAAGATGTAACTCTGTGAGATGAATTAACAGAACACAGAGCAGTTTCTCAGAAAGCTTCTTTCCAGTTTTGAACGGAAGATATTTCCTTTTTCACCATAGCCCCTATGGGCTTCCAAATATCACTTTGCCAATTCCACAAGAACAGCCTTAGCGAAAGGCTTCTTGAAGGGAAAGATGTAACTCTGTGAGATGAATTAACAGAACACAGAGCAGTTTCTGAAAGCTTCTTTCCAGTTTTGAACGGAAGATATTTCCTTTTTCACCATAGCCCCTATGGGCTTCCAAATATCACTTTGCTAATTCCACAAGAACAGCCTTAGCGAAAGGCTTTTGAAGGAAAGATGTAACTCTGTGAGATGAATTAACAGAACACAGAGCAGTTTCTCAGAAAGCTTCTTTCCAGTTTTGAACGGAAGATATTTCCTTTTTCACCGTAGCCTCTATGGGCTTCCAAATATCACTTTGCCAATTCCACAAGAACAGCCTTAGCGAAAGGCTTCTTGAAGAGAGATGTAACTCTGTGAGATGAATTAACAGAACACAGAGCAGTTTCTCAGAAAGCTCTTTCCAGTTTTGAACGGAAGATATTTCCTTTTTCACCATAGCCCTCTATGGGCTTCAAATATCACTTTGCCAATTCCACAAGAACAGCCTTAGCGAAAGGCTTTTGAAGGGAAAGATGTAACTCTGTGAGATGAATTAACAGAACACAGAGCAGTTTCTCAGAAAGCTTCTTTCCAGTTTTGAACGGAAGATATTTCCTTTTTTCACCATAGCCCCTATGGGCTTCCAAATATCACTTTGCCAATTCCACAAGAACAGCCTTAGCGAAAGGCTTTTGAAGGGAAAGATGTAACTCTGTGAGATGAATTAACAGAACACAGAGCAGTTTCTCAGAAAGCTTCTTTCCAGTTTTGAACGGAAGATATTTCTTTTTCACCATAGCCTCTATGGGCTTCCAAATATCACTTTGCCAATTCCACAAGAACAGCTTAAAAGGCATCTTGAAGGAAGATGTAACTCTGTGAGATGAATTAACAGAACACAGAGCAGTTTCTCAGAAAGCTTCTTTCCAGTTTTGAACGGAAGATATTTCCTTTTTCACCATAGCCTCTATGGGCTTCCAAATATCCTTTGCTAATTCCACAAGAACAGCCTTAGCGAAAGGCTTCTTGAAGGAAAGATGTAACTCTGTGAGATGAATTAACAGAACACAGCAGTTTCTCAGAAAGCTTCTTTCCAGTTTTGAACGGAAGATATTTCCTTTTCACCATAGCCCCTATGGGCTTCCAAATATCACTTTGCTAATTCCACAAGAACAGCCTTAGCGAAAGGCTTTTGAAGGAAAGATGTAACTCTGTGAGATGAATTAACAGAACACAGAGCAGTTTCTCAGAAAGCTTCTTTCCAGTTTTGAACGGAAGATATTTCCTTTTCACCATAGCCCTCTATGGGCTTCCAAATATCACTTTGCTAATTCCACAAGAACAGCCTTAGCGAAAGGCTTCTTGAAGGAAAGATGTAACTCTGTGAGATGAATTAACAGAACACAGAGCAGTTTCAGAAAGCTTCTTTCCAGTTTTGAACGGAAGATATTTCCTTTTCACCATAGCCCCTATGGGCTTCCAAATATCCTTTGCCAATTCCACAAGAACAGCCTTAGCGAAAGGCTTCTTGAAGGGAAAGATGTAACTCTGTGAGATGAATTAACAGAACACAGAGCACTTTCTCAGAAAGCTTCTTTCCAGTTTTGAACGGAAGATATTTCCTTTTTCACCATAGCCCTCTGCGGGCTACCAAATATCACTTTGCCAAATTCACAAAAACAGCCTTAGCGAAAGGCTTTTGAAGGGAAAGATGTAACTCTGTGAGATGAATTAACAGAACACAGAGAAGTTTATCAGAAAGCTTCTTTCCAGTTTTGAACGAAAGATATTTCCTTTTTCACCATAGCCCCCTATGGGCTTCCAAATATCACTTTGCCAATTCCACAAGAACAGCCTTAGCGAAGGGCTTCTTGAAGGGAAAGATGTAACTCTGTGAGATTAATTAACAGAACACAGACCAGTTTCTCAAAAGCTTCTTTCCAGTTTTGAACGGAAGATATTTCCTTTTTCACCATAGCCCTCTATGGGCTTCCAAATATCCCTTGCTAATTCCACAAGAACAGCCTTAGCGAAAGGCTTTGAAGGAAAGATGTAACTCTGTGAGATGAATTAACAGAACACAGAGCAGTTTCTCAGAAGCTTCTTTCCAGTTTTGAACGGAAGATATTTCCTTTTTCACCATAGCCCCTATGGGCTTCCAAATATCCTTTGCCAATTCCACAAGAACAGCCTTAGCGAAAGGCTTCTTGAAGGGAAAGATGTAACTCTGTGAGATGAATTAACAGAACACAGAGCAGTTTCTCAGAAAGCTTCTTTCCAGTTTTGAACGGAAGATATTTCTTTTTCACCATAGCCCCTATGGGTTTCCAAATATCACTTTGCCAATTCCACAAGAACAGCCTTAGCGAAAGGCTTCTTGAAGGGAAAGATGTAACTCTGTGAGATGAATTAACAGAACACAGAGCAGTTTCTCAGAAAGCTTCTTTCCAGTTTTGAACGGAAGATATTTTTTCACCATAGCCCTCTATGGGCTTCCAAATATCACTTTGCCAATTCCACAAGAACAGCCTTAGAAAGGCTTCTTGAAGGAAAGATGTAACTCTGTGAGATGAATTAACAGAACACAGAGCAGTTTCTCAGAAAGCTTCTTTCCAGTTTTGAACGGAAGATATTTCCTTTTCACCATAGCCCTATGGGCTTCCAAATATCACTTGCCAATTCCACAAGAACAGCCTTAGCGAAAGGCTTCTTGAAGGGAAAGATGTAACTCTGTGAGATGAATTAACAGAACACAGAGCAGTTTCTAAGAAAGCTTCTTTCCAGTTTTGAACGGAAGATATTTCCTTTTTCACCATAGCCCTCTATGGGCTTCCAAATATCACTTTGCCAATTCCACAAGAACAGCCTTAGCGAAAGGCTTTTGAAGGGAAAGATGTAACTCTGTGAGATGAATTAACAGAACACAGAGCAGTTTCTCAGAAAGCTTCTTTCCAGTTTTGAACGGAAGATATTTCCTTTTTCACCATAGCCTCTATGGGCTTCCAAATATCCTTTGCCAATTCCACAAGAACAGCCTTAGCGAAAGGCTTTTGAAGGGAAAGATGTAACTCTGTGAGATGAATTAACAGAACACAGAGCAGTTTCTCAGAAAGCTTCTTTCCAGTTTTGAACGGAAGATATTTTTTTTCACCATAGCCCTCTATGGGCTTCCAAATATCCCTTTGCCAATTCCACAAGAACAGCCTTAGCGAAAGGCTTCTTGAAGGAAAGATGTAACTCTGTGAGATGAATTACAGAACACAGAGCAGTTTCTCAGAAAGCTTCTTTCCAGTTTTGAACGGAAGATATTTCCTTTTCACCATAGCCCTATGGGCTTCCAAATATCCCTTTGCCAATTCCACAAGAACAGCCTTAGCGAAAAGGCTTCTTGAAGGAAAGATGTAACTCTGTGAGATGAATTAACAGAACACAGAGCAGTTTCTCAGAAAGCTTCTTTCCAGTTTTGAACGGAAGATATTTCCTTTTCACCATAGCCCTATGGGCTTCCAAATATCACTTTGCTAATTCCACAAGAACAGCCTTAGCGAAAGGCTTCTTGAAGGAAAGATGTAACTCTGTGAGATGAATTAACAGAACACAGAGCAGTTTCTCAGAAAGCTTCTTTCCAGTTTTGAACGGAAGATATTTCCTTTTTCACCATAGCCCCCTATGGGCTTCCAAATATCACTTTGCCAATTCCACAAGAACAGCCTTAGCGAAAGGCTTTTGAAGGAAAGATGTAACTCTGTGAGATGAATTAACAGAACACAGAGCAGTTTCTCAGAAAGCTTTTTCCAGTTTTGAACGGAAGATATTTCCTTTTTCACCATAGCCCCTATGGGCTTCCAAATATCACTTTGCCAATTCCACAAGAACAGCCTTAGCGAAAGGCTTTTTGAAGGAAAGATGTAACTCTGTGAGATGAATTAACAGAACACAGAGCAGTTTCTCAGAAAGCTTTTTTCCAGTTTTGAACGGAAGATATTTCCTTTTCACCATAGCCCTCTATGGGCTTCCAAATATCACTTTGCCAATTCCCACAAGAACAGCCTTTAGCGAAGACTTCTTGAAGGAAAGATGTAACTCTGTGAGATGAATTAACAGAACACAGAGCAGTTTCTCAGAAAGCTTCTTTCCAGTTTTGAACGGAAGATATTTTTTCACCATAGCCCTCTATGGGCTTCAAATATCACTTTGCCAATTCCACAAGAACAGCCTTAGCAAAGACTTTGAAGGAAAGATGTAACTCTGTGAGATGAATTAACAGAACACAGAGCAGTTTCTAAGAAAGCTTCTTTCCAGTTTTGAACGGAAGATATTTCCTTTTTCACCATAGCCCTCTATGGGCTTCCAAATATCACTTTGCCAATTCCACAAGAACAGCTTAGCGAAAGGCTTCTGAAGGAAAGATGTAACTCTGTGAGATGAATTAACAGAACACAGAGCAGTTTCTCAGAAAGCTTCTTTCCAGTTTTGAACGGAAGATATTTCCTTTTTCACCATAGCCCTATGGGCTTCCAAATATCACTTTGCCAATTCCACAAGAACAGCCTTAGCGAAAAGGCTTCTTGAAGGAAAGATGTAACTCTGTGAGATGAATTAACAGAACACAGAGCAGTTTCTCAGAAAGCTTCTTTTCCAGTTTTGAACGGAAGATATTTCCTTTTTTCACCATAGCCCTCTATGGGCTTCCAAATATCACTTTGCTAATTCCACAAGAACAGCCTTAGCGAAAGGCTTCTTGAAGGAAAGATGTAACTCTGTGAGATGAATTAACAGAACACAGAGCAGTTTCTCAGAAAGCTTCTTCCAGTTTTGAACGGAAGATATTTCCTTTTTCACCATAGCCCCTATGGGCTTCCAAATATCCTTTGCTAATTCCACAAGAACAGCCTTAGCGAAAGGCTTCTTGAAGGAAAGATGTAACTCTGTGAGATGAATTAACAGAACACAGAGCAGTTTCTCAGAAAGCTTCTTTCCAGTTTTGAACGGAAGATATTTCCTTTTTCACCATAGCCTCTATGGGCTTCCAAATATCACTTGCCAATTCCACAAGAACAGCCTTAGCGAAAGGCTTCTTGAAGGGAAAGATGTAACCTGTGAGATGAATTAACAGAACACAGAGCAGTTTCTCAGAAAGCTTCTTTCCAGTTTTGAACGGAAGATATTTCCTTTTTCACCATAGCCCTCTATGGGCTTCCAAATATCACTTTGCCAATTCCACAAGAACAGCCTTTAGCGAAAGGCTTCTTGAAGGAAAGATGTAACTCTGTGAGATGAATTAACAGAACACAGAGCAGTTTCTCAGAAAGCTTCTTTCCAGTTTTGAACGGAAGATATTTCCTTTCACCATAGCCCTCTATGGGCTTCCAAATATCACTTTGCCAATTCCACAAGAACAGCCTTAGCGAAAAGGCTTTGAAGGGAAAGATGTAACTCTGTGAGATGAATTAACAGAACACAGAGCAGTTTCTCAGAAAGCTTCTTTCCAGTTTTGAACGGAAGATATTTCCTTTTTCACCATAGCCCTCTATGGGCTTCCAAATATCACTTTGCCAATTCCACAAGAACAGCCTTAGCGAAAGGCTTCTTGAAGGAAAGATGTAACTCTGTGAGATGAATTAACAGAACACAGAGCAGTTTCTCAGAAAGCTTCTTTCCAGTTTTGAACGGAAGATATTTCCTTTTCACCATAGCCCTCTATGGGCTTCCAAATATCCCTTTGCTAATTCCACAAGAACAGCCTTAGCGAAAGGCTTCTTGAAGGAAAGATGTAACTCTGTGAGATGAATTAACAGAACACAGAGCAGTTTCTCAGAAAGCTTCTTTCCAGTTTTGAACGGAAGATATTTCCTTTTCACCATAGCCCTCTATGGGCTTCCAAATATCACTTTGCCAATTCCACAAGAACAGCCTTAGCGAAAGGCTTTGAAGGAAAGATGTAACTCTGTGAGATGAATTAACAGAACACAGAGCAGTTTCTCAGAAAGCTTCTTTCCAGTTTTGAACGGAAGATATTTCCTTTTTCACCATAGCCTCTATGGGCTTCCAAATATCACTTTGCCAATTCCACAAGAACAGCCTTAGCGAAAGGCTTCTTGAAGGGAAAGATGTAACTCTGTGAGATGAATTAACAGAACACAGAGCAGTTTCTCAGAAAGCTTCTTTCCAGTTTTGAACGGAAGATATTTCCTTTTCACCATAGCCCTCTATGGGCTTCCAAATATCACTTTGCCAATTCCACAAGAACAGCTTAGCGAAAGGCTTCTTGAAGGGAAAGATGTAACTCTGTGAGATGAATTAACAGAACACAGAGCAGTTTCTCAGAAAGCTTCTTTCCAGTTTTGAACGGAAGATATTTCTTTTTCACCATAGCCTCTATGGGCTTCCAAATATCACTTTGCCAATTCCACAAGAACAGCCTTAGCGAAAGGCTTCTTGAAGGGAAAGATGTAACTCTGTGAGATGAATTAACAGAACACAGAGCAGTTTCTCAGAAAGCTTCTTTCCAGTTTTGAACGGAAGATATTTCCTTTTTCACCATAGCCCTCTATGGGCTTCCAAATATCACTTTGCCAATTCCACAAGAACAGCCTTAGCGAAAGGCTTCTTGAAGGGAAAGATGTAACTCTGTGAGATGAATTAACAGAACACAGAGCAGTTTCTCAGAAAGCTTCTTTCCAGTTTTGAACGGAAGATATTTCCTTTTTCACCATAGCCCTCTATGGGCTTCCAAATATCACTTTGCCAATTCCACAAGAACAGCCTTAGCGAAAGGCTTGAAGGAAAGATGTAACTCTGTGAGATGAATTAACAGAACACAGAGCAGTTTCTCAGAAAGCTTCTTTCCAGTTTTGAACGGAAGATATTTCCTTTTCACCATAGCCCTCTATGGGCTTCCAAATATCACTTTGCCAATTCCACAAGAACAGCCTTAGCGAAAGGCTTTGAAGGGAAAGATGTAACTCTGTGAGATGAATTAACAGAACACAGAGCAGTTTCTCAGAAAGCTTCTTTCCAGTTTTGAACGGAAGATATTTCCTTTTTTCACCATAGCCCCCTATGGGCTTCCAAATATCCCTTTGCTAATTCCACAAGAACAGCCTTAGCGAAAGGCTTCTTGAAGGGAAAGATGTAACTCTGTGAGATGAATTAACAGAACACAGAGCAGTTTCTCAGAAAGCTTCTTTCCAGTTTTGAACGGAAGATATTTCCTTTTTCACCATAGCCCCTATGGGCTTCCAAATATCCTTTGCTAATTCCACAAGAACAGCCTTAGCGAAAAGGCTTCTTGAAGGAAAGATGTAACTCTGTGAGATGAATTAACAGAACACAGAGCAGTTTCTCAGAAAGCTTCTTTCCAGTTTTGAACGGAAGATATTTCCTTTTTCACCATAGCCCTATGGGCTTCCAAATATCCACTTTGCTAATTCCACAAGAACAGCCTTAGCGAAAGGCTTTGAAGGAAAGATGTAACTCTGTGAGATGAATTAACAGAACACAGAGCAGTTTCTCAGAAAGCTTCTTTCCAGTTTTGAACGGAAGATATTTCCTTTTTCACCATAGCCCTCTATGGGCTTCCAAATATCACTTGCCAATTCCACAAGAACAGCCTTAGCGAAAGGCTTCTGAAGGGAAAGATGTAACTCTGTGAGATGAATTAACAGAACACAGAGCAGTTTCTCAGAAAGCTTCTTTCCAGTTTTGAACGGAAGATATTTCCTTTTCACCATAGCCCTATGGGCTTCCAAATATCACTTTGCCAATTCCACAAGAACAGCCTTAGCGAAAGGCTTCTTGAAGGGAAAGATGTAACTCTGTGAGATGAATTAACAGAACACAGAGCAGTTTCTCAGAAAGCTTTTTCCAGTTTTGAACGGAAGATATTTCCTTTTTCACCATAGCCCTCTATGGGCTTCCAAATATCTTTGCCAATTCCACAAGAACAGCCTTAGCGAAAGGCTTCTTGAAGGGAAAGATGTAACTCTGTGAGATGAATTAACAGAACACAGAGCAGTTTCTCAGAAAGCTTTTTCCAGTTTTGAACGGAAGATATTTCCTTTTTCACCATAGCCTCTATGGGCTTCCAAATATCCTTGCCAATTCCACAAGAACAGCCTTAGCGAAAGGCTTCTTGAAGGAAAGATGTAACTCTGTGAGATGAATTAACAGAACACAGCAGTTTCTCAGAAAGCTTCTTTCCAGTTTTGAACGGAAGATATTTCCTTTTTCACCATAGCCTCTATGGGCTTCCAAATATCACTTTAATTCCACAAGAACAGCCTTAGCAAAGGCTTCTTGAAGGGAAAGATGTAACTCTGTGAGATGAATTAACAGAACACAGAGCAGTTTCTCAGAAAGCTTCTTTCCAGTTTTGAACGGAAGATATTTCCTTTTCACCATAGCCCTATGGGCTTCCAAATATCCTTTGCTAATTCCACAAGAACAGCCTTAGCGAAGGCTTTCTTGAAGGAAAGATGTAACTCTGTGAGATGAATTAACAGAACACAGAGCAGTTTCTCAGAAAGCTTCTTTCCAGTTTTGAACGGAAGATATTTCCTTTTTCACCATAGCCCTCTATGGGCTTCCAAATATCACTTTGCCAATTCCACAAGAACAGCCTTAGCGAAAGGCTTCTGAAGGGAAAGATGTAACTCTGTGAGATGAATTAACAGAACACAGAGCAGTTTCTCAGAAAGCTTCTTTCCAGTTTTGAACGGAAGATATTTCCTTTTTCACCATAGCCCCTATGGGCTTCCAAATATCCTTTGCCAATTCCACAAGAACAGCCTTAGCGAAAGGCTTCTTGAAGGGAAAGATGTAACTCTGTGAGATGAATTAACAGAACACAGAGCAGTTTCTCAGAAAGCTTCTTTCCAGTTTTGAACGGAAGATATTTCCTTTTTCACCATAGCCCTCTATGGGCTTCCAAATATCACTTTGCCAATTCCACAAGAACAGCCTTAGCGAAAGGCTTCTTGAAGGGAAAGATGTAACTCTGTGAGATGAATTAACAGAACACAGAGCAGTTTCTCAGAAAGCTTCTTTCCAGTTTTGAACGGAAGATATTTCTTTTTCACCATAGCCCTCTATGGGCTTCCAAATATCCCTTTGCCAATTCCACAAGAACAGCCTTAGCGAAAGGCTTCTTGAAGGAAAGATGTAACTCTGTGAGATGAATTAACAGAACACAGAGCAGTTTCTCAGAAAGCTTCTTTCCAGTTTTGAACGGAAGATATTTTTTTCACCATAGCCCTCATGGGCTTCCAAATATCACTTTGCCAATTCCACAAGAACAGCCTTAGCGAAAGGCTTTTTGAAGGGAAAGATGTAACTCTGTGAGATGAATTAACAGAACACAGAGCAGTTTCTCAGAAAGCTTCTTTCCAGTTTTGAACGGAAGATATTTCCTTTTTCACCATAGCCCTATGGGCTTCCAAATATCCCTTTGCCAATTCCACAAGAACAGCCTTAGCGAAAGGCTTCTTGAAGGGAAAGATGTAACTCTGTGAGATGAATTAACAGAACACAGAGCAGTTTCTCAGAAAGCTTCTTTCCAGTTTTGAACGGAAGATATTTCCTTTTTCACCATAGCCCCCTATGGGCTTCCAAATATCACTTTGCCAATTCCACAAGAACAGCCTTAGCGAAAGGCTTTGAAGGAAAGATGTAACTCTGTGAGATGAATTAACAGAACACAGAGCAGTTTCTCAGAAAGCTTCTTTCCAGTTTTGAACGGAAGATATTTCCTTTTTCACCATAGCCCCTATGGGCTTCCAAATATCTTTGCCAATTCCACAAGAACAGCCTTAGCGAAAGGCTTCTTGAAGGAAAGATGTAACTCTGTGAGATGAATTAACAGAACACAGAGCAGTTTCTCAGAAAGCTTCTTTCCAGTTTTGAACGGAAGATATTTCCTTTTCACCATAGCCCCCTATGGGCTTCCAAATATCCCTTTGCCAATTCCACAAGAACAGCCTTAGCGAAAGGCTTCTTGAAGGGAAAGATGTAACTCTGTGAGATGAATTAACAACAGAGCAGTTTCTCAGAAAGCTTCTTTCCAGTTTTGAACGGAAGATATTTCCTTTTTCACCATAGCCCCTATGGGCTTCCAAATATCCCTTTGCCAATTCCACAAGAACAGCCTTAGCGAAAGGCTTTTGAAGGGAAAGATGTAACTCTGTGAGATGAATTAACAGAACACAGAGCAGTTTCTAGAAAGCTTCTTTCCAGTTTTGAACGGAAGATATTTCCTTTTCACCATAGCCCTCTATGGGCTTCCAAATATCACTTTGCCAATTCCACAAGAACAGCCTTAGCGAAAGGCTTTTTGAAGGGAAAGATGTAACTCTGTGAGATGAATTAACAGAACACAGAGCAGTTTCTCAGAAAGCTTCTTTCCAGTTTTGAACGGAAGATATTTCCTTTTTTCACCATAGCCCTATGGGCTTCCAAATATCCTTTGCCAATTCCACAAGAACAGCCTTAGCTAAAGGCTTGAAGGGAAAGATGTAACTCTGTGAGATGAATTAACAGAACACAGAGCAGTTTCTCAGAAAGCTTCTTTCCAGTTTTGAACGGAAGATATTTCCTTTTTTCACCATAGCCCTCTATGGGCTTCCAAATATCACTTTGCCAATTCCACAAGAACAGCCTTAGCGAAAGGCTTCTTGAAGGAAAGATGTAACTCTGAGATGAATTAACAGAACACAGAGCAGTTTCTCAGAAAGCTTCTTTCCAGTTTTGAACGGAAGATATTTCCTTTTCACCATAGCCTCTATGGGCTTCCAAATATCACTTTGCCAATTCCACAAGAACAGCCTTAGCGAAAGGCTTCTTGAAGGAAAGATGTAACTCTGTGAGATGAATTAACAGAACACAGAGCAGTTTCTCAGAAAGCTTCTTTCCAGTTTTGAACGGAAGATATTTCCTTTTTCACCATAGCCCCTATGGGCTTCCAAATATCCCTTTGCCAATTCCACAAGAACAGCCTTAGCGAAAGGCTTCTTGAAGGGAAAGATGTAACTCTGTGAGATGAATTAACAGAACACAGAGCAGTTTCTCAGAAAGCTTCTTTCCAGTTTTGAACGGAAGATTTCCTTTTTCACCATAGCCTCTATGGGCTTCCAAATATCCTTTGCCAATTCCACAAGAACAGCCTTAGCGAAAGGCTTTTGAAGGAAAGATGTAACTCTGTGAGATGAATTAACAGAACACAGAGCAGTTTCTCAGAAAGCTTCTTTCCAGTTTTGAACGGAAGATATTTCCTTTTTCAGCATAGCTCTATGGGCTTCCAAATATCCCTTTGCCAATTCCACAAGAACAGCCTTAGCGAAAGGCTTCTTGAAGGGAAAGATGTAACTCTGTGAGATGAATTAACAGAACACAGAGCAGTTTCTAAGAAAGCTTCTTTCCAGTTTTGAACGGAAAGATATTCCTTTTCACCATAGCCCTCTATGGGCTTCCAAATATCCTTTGCCAATTCCACAAGAACAGCCTTAGCGAAAGGCTTCTTGAAGGGAAAGATGTAACTCTGTGAGATGAATTAACAGAACACAGAGCAGTTTCTCAGAAAGCTTCTTTCCAGTTTTGAACGGAAGATATTTCCTTTTTCACCATAGCCCCTATGGGCTTCCAAATATCCTTTGCCAATTCCACAAGAACAGCCTTAGCGAAAGGCTTCTTGAAGGAAAGATGTAACTCTGTGAGATGAATTAACAGAACACAGAGCAGTTTCTCAGAAAGCTTTCCAGTTTTGAACGGAAGATATTTCCTTTTTCACCATAGCCCTATGGGCTTCCAAATATCCTTTGCCAATTCCACAAGAACAGCCTTAGCGAAAGGCTTTGAAGGAAAGATGTAACTCTGTGAGATGAATTAACAGAACACAGAGCAGTTTCTCAGAAAGCTTCTTTTTCCAGTTTTGAACGGAAGATATTTCCTTTTTCACCATAGCCCCTCTATGGGTTCCAAATATCACTTTGCTAATTCCACAAGAACAGCCTTTAGCGAAAGGCTTCTTGAAGGAAAGATGTAACTCTGTGAGATGAATTAACAGAACACAGAGCAGTTTCTCAGAAAACTTCTTTCCAGTTTTGAACGGAAGATATTTCCTTTTTCACCATAGCCTCTATGGGTTTCAAAATATCACTTTCCCAATTCCACAAGAACAGCCTTTGCGAAAGACTTCTTGAAGGGAAAGATGTAACTCTGTGAGATGAATTAACAGAACACAGAGCAGTTTCTAAGAAAGCTTCTTTCCAGTTTTGAACGGAAGATATTTCCTTTTTCACCATAGCCCTCTATGGGCTTCCAAATATCACTTTGCCAATTCCACAAGAACAGCCTTAGCGAAAGGCTTCTTGAAGGGAAAGATGTAACTCTGTGAGATGAATTAACAGAACACAGAGCAGTTTCTCAGAAAGCTTCTTTCCAGTTTTGAACGGAAGATATTTCCTTTTCACCATAGCCCTCTATGGGCTTCCAAATATCCCTTTGCCAATTCCACAAGAACAGCCTTAGCCAAAGGCTTCTTGAAGGGAAAGATGTAACTCTGTGAGATGAATTAACAGAACACAGAGCAGTTTCTCAGAAAGCTTCTTTCCAGTTTTGAACGGAAGATATTTCCTTTTTCACCATAGCCCCTATGGGCTTCCAAATATCACTTTGCCAATTCCACAAGAACAGCCTTAGCGAAAGGCTTCTTGAAGGGAAAGATGTAACTCTGTGAGATGAATTAACAGAACACAGAGCAGTTTCTCAGAAAGCTTCTTTCCAGTTTTGAACGGAAGATATTTCCTTTTCACCATAGCCCTATGGGCTTCCAAATATCCCTTGCCAATTCCACAAGAACAGCCTTAGCGAAAGGCTTTGAAGGAAAGATGTAACTCTGTGAGATGAATTAACAGAACACAGAGCAGTTTCTCAGAAAGCTTCTTTCCAGTTTTGAACGGAAGATATTTCCTTTTTCACCATAGCCCTCTATGGGCTTCCAAATATCATTTGCCAATTCCACAAGAACAGTCTTAGCGAAAGGCTCTTGAAGGAAAGATGTAACTCTGTGAGATGAATTAACAGAACACAGAGCAGTTTCTCAGAAAGCTTCTTTCCAGTTTTGAACGGAAGATATTTCCTTTTCACCATAGCCCTCTATGGGCTTCCAAATATCACTTTGCCAATTCCACAAGAACAGCCTTAGCGAAAGGCTTCTTGAAGGAAAGATGTAACTCTGTGAGATGAATTAACAGAACACAGAGCAGTTTCTCAGAAAGCTTCTTTCCAGTTTTGAACGGAAGATATTTCCTTTTTTCACCATAGCCCTCTATGGGCTTCCAAATATCACTTTGCCAATTCCACAAGAACAGCCTTAGCGAAGGCTTCTTGAAGGAAAGATGTAACTCTGTGAGATGAATTAACAGAACACAGAGCAGTTTCTCAGAAAGCTTCTTTCCAGTTTTGAACGGAAGATATTTCCTTTTCACCATAGCCCTATGGGCTTCCAAATATCACTTTGCTAATTCCACAAGAACAGCCTTAGCGAAAGGCTTCTTGAAGGGAAAGATGTAACTCTGTGAGATGAATTAACAGAACACAGAGCAGTTTCAGAAAGCTTCTTTCCAGTTTTGAACGGAAGATATTTCCTTTTTCACCATAGCCCTCTATGGGCTTCCAAATATCCCTTTGCCAATTCCACAAGAACAGCCTTAGCGAAAGGCTTCTTGAAGGAAAGATGTAACTCTGTGAGATGAATTAACAGAACACAGAGCAGTTTCTCAGAAAGCTTCTTTCCAGTTTTGAACGGAAGATATTTCCTTTTTCACCATAGCCCCTATGGGCTTCCAAATATCCTTGCCAATTCCACAAGAACAGCCTTAGCGAAGGCTTCTTGAAGGGAAAGATGTAACTCTGTGAGATGAATTAACAGAACACAGAGCAGTTTCTCAGAAAGCTTCTTTCCAGTTTTGAACGGAAGATATTTCCTTTTTCACCATAGCCTCTATGGGCTTCCAAATATCACTTTGCCAATTCCACAAGAACAGCCTTAGCGAAAGGCTTCTTGAAGGAAAGATGTAACTCTGTGAGATGAATTAACAGAACACAGAGCAGTTTCTCAGAAAGCTTCTTTCCAGTTTTGAACGGAAGTTATTTCCTTTTTCACCATAGCCTCTATGGGCTTCCAAATATCCCTTTGCCAATTCCACAAGAACAGTCTTAGCGAAAGGCTTCTTGAAGGAAAGATGTAACTCTGTGAGATGAATTAACAGAACACAGAGCAGTTTCTCAGAAAGTTTTTCTTTCCAGTTTTGAACGGAAGATATTTCCTTTTCACCATAGCCCTCTATGGGCTTCCAAATATCACTTTGCCAATTCCACAAGAACAGCCTTAGCGAAAGGCTTCTTGAAGGGAAAGATGTAACTCTGTGAGATGAATTAACAGAACACAGCGCAGTTTCTCAGAAAGCTTCTTTCCAGTTTTGAACGGAAGATATTTCTTTTTCACCATAGCCCTCTATGGGCTTCCAAATATCCCTTTGCCAATTCCACAAGAACAGCCTTAGCGAAAGGCTTCTTGAAGGGAAAGATGTAACTCTGTGAGATGAATTAACAGAACACAGAGCAGTTTCTCAGAAAGCTTCTTTCCAGTTTTGAACGGAAGATATTTCCTTTTTTCACCATAGCCTCTATGGGCTTCCAAATATCACTTTGCCAATTCCACAAGAACAGCCTTAGCGAAAGGCTTCTTGAAGTGAAAGATGTAAGTCTGTGAGATGAATTAACAGAACACAGAGCAGTTTCTCAGAAAGCTTCTTTCCAGTTTTGAACGGAAGATATTTCCTTTTTCACCATAGCCCTATGGGCTTCCAAATATCCCTTTGCCAATTCCACAAGAACAGCCTTAGCGAAAGGCTTCTTGAAGGAAAGATGTAACTCTGTGAGATGAATTAACAGAACACAGAGCAGTTTCTCAGAAAGCTTCTTTCCAGTTTTGAACGGAAGGTATTTCCTTTTTCACCATAACCCCTATGGGCTTCCAAATATCACTTTGCCAATTCCACAAGAACAGCCTTAGCGAAAGGCTTGAAGGAAAGATGTAACTCTGTGAGATGAATTAACAGAACACAGAGCAGTTTCTCAGAAAGCTTCTTTCCAGTTTTGAACGGAAGATATTTCCTTTTTCACCATAGCCCTCTATGGGCTTCCAAATATCCCTTTGCCAATTCCACAAGAACAGCCTTAGCAAAGGCTTTGAAGGGAAAGATGTAACTCTGTGAGATGAATTAACAGAACACAGAGCAGTTTCTCAGAAAGCTTCTTTCCAGTTTTGAACGGAAGATATTTCCTTTTCACCATAGCCCTCTATGGGCTTCCAAATATCCTTTGCCAATTCCACAAGAACAGCCTTAAAAAGGCTTCTTGAAGGGAAAGATGTAACTCTGTGAGATGAATTAACAGAACACAGAGCAGTTTCTCAGAAAGCTTCTTTCCAGTTTTGAACGGAAGATATTCCTTTTCACCATAGCCCCTATGGGCTTCCAAATATCTCTTTGCTAATTCCACAAGAACAGCCTTAGAGAAAGGCTTCTTGAAGGGAAAGATGTAACTCTGTGAGATGAATTAACAGAACACAGAGCAGTTTCTCAGAAAGCTTCTTTCCAGTTTTGAACGGAAGATATTTCCTTTTTCACCATAGCCCTCTATGGGCTTCCAAATATCCTTTGCTAATTCCACAAGAACAGCCTTAGCGATAGGCTTCTTGAAGGAAAGATGTAACTCTGTGAGATGAATTAACAGAACACAGAACAGTTTCTCAGAAAGCTTCTTTCCAGTTTTGAACGGAAGATATTTCCTTTTTCACCATAGCCCCTATGGGCTTCCAAATATCCTTTGCTAATTCCACAAGAACAGCCTTAGCGAAAGGCTTCTTGAAGGAAAGATGTAACTCTGTGAGATGAATTAACAGAACACAGAGCAGTTTCTCAGAAAGCTTCTTCCAGTTTTGAACGGAAGATATTTCCTTTTTCACCATAGCCCTCTATGGGCTTCCAAATATCACTTTGCCAATTCCACAAGAACAGCCTTAGCGAAAGGCTTTGAAGGAAAGATGTAACTCTGTGAGATGAATTAACAGAACACAGAGCAGTTTCTCAGAAAGCTTCTTTCCAGTTTTGAACGGAAGATATTTCCTTTTTCACCATAGCCCTCTATGGGCTTCCAAATATCCTTGCCAATTCCACAAGAACAGCCTTAGCGAAAGGCTTCTTGAAGGAAAGATGTAACTCTGTGAGATGAATTAACAGAACACAGAGCAGTTTCTCAGAAAGCTTCTTTCCAGTTTTGAACGGAAGATATTTCCTTTTTCACCATAGCCCTCTATGGGCTTCCAAATATCCTTTGCCAATTCCACAAGAACAGCCTTAGCGAAAGGCTTTGAAGGGAAAGATGTAACTCTGTGAGATGAATTACAGAACACAGAGCAGTTTCTCAGAAAGCTTCTTTCCAGTTTTGAACGGAAGATATTTCCTTTTCACCATAGCCTCTATGGGCTTCCAAATATCACTTTGCCAATTCCACAAGAACAGCCTTAGCGAAAGGCTTCTTGAAGGGAAAGATGTAACTCTGTGAGATGAATTAACAGAACACAGAGCAGTTTCTCAGAAAGCTTCTTTCCAGTTTTGAACGGAAGATATTTCCTTCACCATAGCCCTCTATGGGCTTCCAAATATCCCTTTGCCAATTCCACAAGAACAGCCTTAGAGAAAGGCTTCTTGAAGGAAAGATGTAACTCTGTGAGATGAATTAACAGAACACAGAGCAGTTTCTCAGAAAGCTTCTTTCCAGTTTTGAACGGAAGATATTTCCTTTTTCACCATAGCCCCTATGGGCTTCCAAATATCCTTTGCTAATTCCACAAGAACAGCCTTAAAAGGCTTCTTGAAGGGAAAGATGTAACTCTGTGAGATGAATTAACAGAACACAGAGCAGTTTCTCAGAAAGCTTCTTCCAGTTTTGAACGGAAGATATTTTTTTCACCATAGCCCCTATGGGCTTCCAAATATCCCTTTGCCAATTCCACAAGAACAGCCTTAGCGAAAGGCTTCTTGAAGGGAAAGATGTAACTCTGTGAGATGAATTAACAGAACACAGAGCAGTTTCTCAGAAAACTTCTTTCCAGTTTTGAACGGAAGATATTTCCTTTTCACCATAGCCCTCTATGGGCTTCCAAATATCCCTTTGCCAATTCCACAAGAACAGCCTTAGCGAAAGGCTTTGAAGGGAAAGATGTAACTCTGTGAGATGAATTAACAGAACACAGAGCAGTTTCTCAGAAAGCTTCTTTCCAGTTTTGAACGGAAGATATTTCCTTTTCACCATAGCCCCTATGGGCTTCCAAATATCCTTTGCCAATTCCACAAGAACAGCCTTAGCGAAAGGCTTCTTGAAGGAAAGATGTAACCTGTGAGATGAATTAACAGAACACAGAGCAGTTTCTCAGAAAGCTTTTTCCAGTTTTGAACGGAAGATATTTTTCACCATAGCCTCTATGGGCTTCCAAATATCACTTTGCCAATTCCACAAGAACAGCCTTAGCGAAAGGCTTCTTGAAGGGAAAGATGTAACTCTGTGAGATGAATTAACAGAACACAGAGCAGTTTCTCAGAAAGCTTCTTTCCAGTTTTGAACGGAAGATATTTCCTTTTCACCATAGCCCTATGGGCTTCCAAATATCCTTTGCCAATTCCACAAGAACAGCCTAGCGAAAGGCTTCTTGAAGGAAAGATGTAACTGTGAGATGAATTAACAGAACACAGAGCAGTTTCTCAGAAAGCTTCTTTCCAGTTTTGAACGGAAGATATTTCCTTTTTCACCATAGCCCTATGGGCTTCCAAATATCCTTTGCCAATTCCATAAGAACAGCCTTAGCGAAAGGCTTTGAAGGGAAAGATGTAACTCTGTGAGATGAATTAACAGAACACAGAGCAGTTTCTCAGAAAGCTTCTTTCCAGTTTTGAACGGAAGATATTTCCTTTTTCACCATAGCCCTCTATGGGCTTCCAAATATCCCTTTGCCAATTCCACAAGAACAGCCTTAGCGAAAGGCTTCTTGAAGGGAAAGATGTAACTCTGTGAGATGAATTAACAGAACACAGAGCAGTTTCTAAGAAAGCTTCTTTCCAGTTTTGAACGGAAGATATTTCCTTTTTCACCATAGCCCTCTATGGGCTTCCAAATATCACTTTGCCAATTCCACAAGAACAGCCTTAGCGAAAGGCTTCTTGAAGGAAAGATGTAACTCTGTGAGATGAATTAACAGAACACAGAGCAGTTTCTCAGAAAGCTTCTTTCCAGTTTTGAACGGAAGATATTTCCTTTTTCACCATAGCCCTCTATGGGCTTCCAAATATTCCTTTGCCAATTCCACAAGAACAGCCTTAGCAAAAGGCTTCTTGAAGGAAAGATGTAACTCTGTGAAATGAATTAACAGAACACAGAGCAGTTTCTCAGAAAGCTTCTTTCCAGTTTTGAACGGAAGATATTTCCTTTTTCACCATAGCCTCTATGGGCTTCCAAATATCACTTTGCCAATTCCACAAGAACAGCCTTAGCGAAAGGCTCTTGAAGGAAAGATGTAACTCTGTGAGATGAATTACAGAACACAGAGCAGTTTCTCAGAAAGCTTCTTTCCAGTTTTGAACGGAAGATATTTCCTTTTCACCATAGCCCTCTATGGGCTTCCAAATATCACTTTGCCAATTCCACAAGAACAGCCTTAGCGAAAGGCTTTTGAAGGAAAGATGTAACTCTGTGAGATGAATTAACAGAACACAGAGCAGTTTCAGAAAGCTTCTTTCCAGTTTTGAACGAAGATATTTTTTTTTCACCATAGCCTCTATGGGCTTCCAAATATCACTTTGCCAATTCCACAAGAACAGCCTTAGAAAGGCTTCTTGAAGGAAAGATGTAACTCTGTGAGATGAATTAACAGAACACAGAGCAGTTTCTCAGAAAGCTTCTTTCCAGTTTTGAACGGAAGATATTTCCTTTTCACCATAGCCCTCTATGGGCTTCCAAATATCCCTTGCCAATTCCACAAGAACAGCCTTAGCAAAAGGCTCCTTGAAGGAAAGATGTAACTCTGTGAGATGAATTAACAGAACACAGAGCAGTTTCAGAAAGCTTCTTTCCAGTTTTGAACGGAAGATATTTCCTTTTTCACCATAGCCCTCTATGGGCTTCCAAATATCTCTTTGCCAATTCCACAAGAACAGCCTTAGCGAAAGGCTTCTTGAAGGGAAAGATGTAACTCTGTGAGATGAATTAACAGAACACAGAGCAGTTTCTCAGAAAGTTTCTTTCCAGTTTTGAACGGAAGATATTTCCTTTTCACCATAGCCCCCTATGGGCTTCCAAATATCACTTTGCTAATTCCACAAGAACAGCCTTAGCGAAAGGCTTCTTGAAGGGAAAGATGTAACTCTGTGAGATGAATTAACAGAACACAGAGCAGTTTCTCAGAAAGCTTCTTTCCAGTTTTGAACGGAAGATATTTCCTTTTTCACCATAGCCCCTATGGGCTTCCAAATATCACTTTGCCAATTCCACAAGAACAGCCTTAGCGAAAGGCTTCTTGAAGGAAAGATGTAACTCTGTGAGATGAATTAACAGAACACAGAGCAGTTTCTCAGAAAGCTTTCTTCCAGTTTTGAACGGAAGATATTTTTTCACCATAGCCCTCTATGGGCTTCCAAATATCACTTTGCCAATTCCACAAGAACAGCCTTAGCGAAAGGCTTCTGAAGGAAAGATGTAACTCTGTGAGATGAATTAACAGAACACAGAGCAGTTTCTCAGAAAGCTTCTTTCCAGTTTTGAACGGAAGATATTTCCTTTTCACCATAGCCTCTATGGGCTTCCAAATATCCTTTGCCAATTCCACAAAAACAGACTTAGCGAAAGGCTTCTTGAAGGGAAAGATGTAACTCTGTGAGATGAATTAACAGAACACAGAGCAGTTTCTCAGAAAGCTTCTTTCCAGTTTTGAACGGAAGATATTTTCTTCTTCACCATAGCCCCTATGGGCTTCCAAATATCCCTTTGCCAATTCCACAAGAACAGCCTTAGCGAAAGGCTTCTTGAAGGGAAAGATGTAACTCTGTGAGATGAATTAACAGAACACAGAGCAGTTTCTCAGAAAGCTTCTTTCCAGTTTTGAACGGAAGATATTTCCTTTTTCACCATAGCGCTCTATGGGCTTCCAAATATCACTTTGCCAATTCCACAAGAACAGCCTTAGCGAAAGGCTTCTTGAAGGGAAAGATGTAACTCTGTGAGATGAATTAACAGAACACAGAGCAGTTTCTCAGAAAGCTTCTTTCCAGTTTTGAACGGAAGATATTTCCTTTTTCACCATAGCCTCTATGGGCTTCCAAATATCCTTTGCTAATTCCACAAGAACAGCCTTAGCGAAAGGCTTCTTGAAGGAATGTAACTCTGTGAGATGAATTAACAGAACACAGAGCAGTTTCTCAGAAAGCTTCTTTCCAGTTTTGAACGGAAGATATTTCCTTTTTTCACCATAGCCCCTATGGGCTTCCAAATATCCTTTGCCAATTCCACAAGAACAGCCTTAGCGAAAGGCTTCTTGAAGGGAAAGATGTAACTCTGTGAGATGAAACAGAACACAGAGCAGTTTCTCAGAAAGCTTCTTTCCAGTTTTGAACGGAAGATATTTCCTTTTCACCATAGCCCTCTATGGGCTTCCAAATATCCTTTGCCAATTCCACAAGAACAGCCTTAGCGAAAGGCTTCTTGAAGGAAAGATGTAACTCTGTGAGATGAATTAACAGAACACAGCGCAGTTTCTCAGAAAACTTCTTTCCAGTTTTGAACGGAAGATATTTCCTTTCACCATAGCCCTATGGGCTTCCAAATATCCCTTTACCAATTCCAGAAGAACAGCCTTAGCGAAAGGCTTCTTGAAGGAAAGATGTAACCTGTGAGATGAATTAACAGAACACAGAGCAGTTTCTCAGAAAGCTTCTTTCCAGTTTTGAACGGAAGATATTTCCTTTTTCACCATAGCCCTATGGGCTTCCAAATATCCTTTGCCAATTCCACAAGAACAGCCTTAGCGAAAGGCTTCTTGAAGGGAAAGATGTAACTCTGTGAGATGAATTAACAGAACACAGAGCAGTTTCTCAGAAAGCTTCTTTCCAGTTTTGAACGGAAGATATTTCCTTTTTCACCATAGCCTCTATGGGCTTCCAAATATCACTTTGCCAATTCCACAAGAACAGCCTTAGCGAAAGGCTTTGAAGGAAAGATGTAACTCTGTGAGATGAATTAACAGAACACAGAGCAGTTTCTCAGAAAGCTTCTTTCCAGTTTTGAACGGAAGATATTTCCTTTTTCACCATAGCCCTCTGGGCTTCCAAATATCACTTTGCCAATTCCACAAGAACAGCCTTAGCCAAAGGCTTCTTGAAGGAAAGATGTAACTCTGTGAGATGAATTAACAGAACACAGAGCACTTTCTCAGAAAGCTTCTTTCCAGTTTTGAACGGAAGATATTTCCTTTTTCACCATAGCCTCTATGGGCTTCCAAATATCCTTTGCTAATTCCACAAGAACAGCCTTAGCGAAAGGCTTCTTGAAGGAAAGATGTAACTCTGTGAGATGAATTAACAGAACACAGAGCAGTTTCTCAGAAAGCTTCTTTCCAGTTTTGAACGGAAGATATTTTTCACCATAGCCTCTATGGGCTTCCAAATATCCACTTTGCCAATTCCACAAGAACAGCCTTAGCGAAAGGCTTCTGAAGGAAAGATGTAACTCTGTGAGATGAATTAACAGAACACAGAGCAGTTTCAGAAAGCTTCTTTCCAGTTTTGAACGGAAGATATTTCCTTTTCACCATAGCCCTCTATGGGCTTCCAAATATCCTTTGCCAATTCCACAAGAACAGCCTTAGCGAAAGGCTTCTTGAAGGAAAGATGTAACTCTGTGAGATGAATTAACAGAACACAGAGCAGTTTCTCAGAAAGCTTCTTTCCAGTTTTGAACGGAAGATATTTCCTTTTCACCATAGCCCCTATGGGCTTCCAAATATCCCTTTAATTCCACAAGAACAGCCTTAGCGAAAGGCTTTTTGAAGGAAAGATGTAACTCTGTGAGATGAATTAACAGAACACAGAGCAGTTTCTCAGAAAGCTTCTTTCCAGTTTTGAACGGAAGATATTTTTTTCACCATAGCCCTCTATGGGCTTCCAAATATCCCTTTGCCAATTCCACAAGAACAGCCTTAGCGAAAGGCTTCTTGAAGGGAAAGATGTAACTCTGTGAGATGAATTAACAGAACACAGAGCAGTTTCTCAGAAAGCTTCTTTCCAGTTTTGAACGGAAGATATTTCCTTTCACCATAGCCTCTATGGGCTTCCAAATATCCCTTTGCCAATTCCACAAGAAAGCCTTAGCGAAAGGCTTCTTGAAGGGAAAGATGTAACTCTGTGAGATGAATTAACAGAACACAGAGCAGTTTCTCAGAAAGCTTCTTTCCAGTTTTGAACGGAAGATATTTCCTTTTTTCACCATAGCCCCCTATGGGCTTCCAAATATCACTTTGCCAATTCCACAAGAACAGCCTTAGCGAAAGGCTTCTTGAAGG
The DNA here is from genome assembly GCA_023783455.1 of Erythrocebus patas. NCBI lineage: Eukaryota > Metazoa > Chordata > Mammalia > Primates > Cercopithecidae > Erythrocebus > Erythrocebus patas. The sequence continues at coordinate 283,279 of JAKFHT010003979.1, forward strand.
GAAAGATGTAACTCTGTGAGATGAATTAACAGAACACAGAGCAGTTTCTCAGAAAGCTTCTTTCCAGTTTTGAACGGAAGATATTTCCTTTTTCACCATAGCCCTCTATGGGCTTCCAAATATCCTTTGCCAATTCCACAAGAACAGCCTTAGCGAAAGGCTTCTTGAAGGGAAAGATGTAACTCTGTGAGATGAATTAACAGAACACAGAGCACTTTCTCAGAAAGCTTCTTTCCAGTTTTGAACGGAAGATATTTCCTTTTTCACATAGCCCTCTATGGGCTTCCAAATATCACTTTGCCAATTCCAAAAGAACAGCCTTAGCGAAAGGCTTCTTGAAGGGAAAGATGTAACTCTGTGAGATGAATTAACAGAACACAGAGCAGTTTCTCAGAAAGCTTCTTTCCAGTTTTGAACGGAAGATATTTCCTTTTTCACCATAGCCCTCTATGGGCTTCCAAATATCCCTTTGCCAATTCCACAAGAACAGCCTTAGCGAAAGGCTTCTTGAAGGGAAAGATGTAACTCTGTGAGATGAATTAACAGAACACAGAGCAGTTTCTCAGAAAGCTTCTTTCCAGTTTTGAACGGAAGATATTTCCTTTTCACCATAGCCCTATGGGCTTCCAAATATCACTTTGCCAATTCCACAAGAACAGCCTTAGCGAAAGGCTTTTGAAGGAAAGATGTAACTCTGTGAGATGAATTAACAGAACACAGAGCAGTTTCTCAGAAAGCTTCTTTCCAGTTTTGAACGGAAGATATTTCCTTTTTCACCATAGCCTCTATGGGCTTCCAAATATCACTTTGCCAATTCCACAAGAACAGCCTTAGCGAAAGGCTTCTTGAAGGAAAGATGTAACTCTGTGAGATGAATTAACAGAACACAGAGCAGTTTCTCAGAAAGTTTCTTCCAGTTTTGAACGGAAGATATTTCCTTTTTCACCATAGCCCCTATGGGCTTCCAAATATCCTTTGCCAATTCCACAAGAACAGCCTTAGCGAAAGGCTTCTGAAGGAAAGATGTAACTCTGTGAGATGAATTAACAGAACACAGAGCAGTTTCTCAGAAAGCTTCTTTCCAGTTTTGAACGGAAGATATTTCCTTTTCACCATAGCCCCTATGGGCTTCAAATATCCTTTGCTAATTCCACAAGAACAGCCTTAGCGAAAGGCTTCTTGAAGGGAAAGATGTAACCTGTGAGATGAATTACAGAACACAGAGCAGTTTCTCAGAAAGCTTCTTTCCAGTTTTGAACGGAAGATATTTCCTTTTCACCATAGCCCTCTATGGGCTTCCAAATATCCCTTTGCCAATTCCACAAGAACAGCCTTAGCGAAGGCTTCTTGAAGGAAAGATGTAACTCTGTGAGATGAATTAACAGAACACAGAGCAGTTTCTCAGAAAGCTTCTTTCCAGTTTTGAACGGAAGGTATTTCCTTTTTTCACCATACCCCTATGGGCTTCCAAATATCCTTTACCAATTCCACAAGAACAGCCTTAGCGAAAGGCTTCTTGAAGGGAAAGATGTAACTCTGTGAGATGAATTAACAGAACACAGAGCAGTTTCTCAGAAACCTTCTTTCCAGTTTTGAACGGAAGATATTTCCTTTTCACCATAGCCTCCATGGGCTTCCAAATATCCACTTTGCCAATTCCACAAGAACAGCCTTAGCGAAGGCTTCTTGAAGGAAAGATGTAACTCTGTGAGATGAATTAACAGAACACAGAGCAGTTTCTCAGAAAGCTTCTTTCCAGTTTTGAACGGAAGATATTTCCTTTTCACCATAGCCTCTATGGGCTTCCAAATATCCTTTGCCAATTCCACAAGAACAGCCTTAGCGAAAGGCTTCTTGAAGGAAAGATGTAACTCTGTGAGATGAATTAACAGAACACAGAGCAGTTTCTCAGAAAGCTTCTTTCCAGTTTTGAACGGAAGATATTTCCTTTTTCACCATAGCCCTCTATGGGCTTCCAAATATCACTTTGCCAATTCCACAAGAACAGCCTTAGCGAAAGGCTTCTTGAAGGGAAAGATGTAACTCTGTGAGATGAATTAACAGAACACAGAGCAGTTTCTCAGAAAGCTTCTTTCCAGTTTTGAACGGAAGATATTTCCTTTTCACCATAGCCTCTATGGGCTTCCAAATATCCCTTTGCCAATTCCACAAGAACAGCCTTTGCGAAAGGCTTCTTGAAGGGAAAGATGTAACTCTGTGAGATGAATTAACAGAACACAGAGCACTTTCTCAGAAAGCTTCTTTCCAGTTTTGAACGGAAGATATTTCCTTTTCACCATAGCCCCTATGGGCTTCCAAATATCCCTTTGCTAATTCCACAAGAACAGCCTTAGCGAAAGGCTTCTGAAGGAAAGATGTAACTCTGTGAGATGAATTAACAGAACACAGAGCAGTTTCTCAGAAACCTTCTTTCCAGTTTTGAACGGAAGATATTCCTTTTCACCATAGCCCCTATGGGCTTCCAAATATCACTTGCCAATTCCACAAGAACAGCCTTAGCGAAAGGCTTTGAAGGAAAGATGTAACTCTGTGAGATGAATTAACAGAACACAGAGCAGTTTCTAAGAAAGCTTCTTTCCAGTTTTGAACGGAAGATATTTCCTTTTTCACCATAGCCTCTATGGGCTTCCAAATATCCCTTTGCCAATTCCACAAGAACAGCCTTAGCGAAAGGCTTCTTGAAGGGAAAGATGTAACTCTGTGAGATGAATTAACAGAACACAGAGCAGTTTCTCAGAAAGCTTCTTTCCAGTTTTGAACGGAAGATATTTTTTTTCACCATAGCCCCTATGGGCTTCCAAATATCCTTTGCCAATTCCACAAGAACAGCCTTAGCGAAAGGCTTGAAGGAAAGATGTAACTCTGTGAGATGAATTAACAGAACACAGAGCAGTTTCTCAGAAAGCTTCTTTCCAGTTTTGAACGGAAGATATTTCCTTTTTCACCATAGCCCTCTATGGGCTTCAAATATCACTTTGCTAATTCCACAAGAACAGCCTTTAGCGAAAGGCTTTTGAAGGAAAGATGTAACTCTGTGAGATGAATTAACAGAACACAGAGCAGTTTCTCAGAAAGCTTCTTTCCAGTTTTGAACGGAAGATATTTCCTTTTCACCATAGCCCTCTATGGGCTTCCAAATATCCTTTGCTAATTCCACAAGAACAGCCTTAGCGAAAGGCTTTGAAGGAAAGATGTAACTCTGTGAGATGAATTAACAGAACACAGAGCAGTTTCTCAGAAAGCTTCTTTCCAGTTTTGAACGGAAGATTTTTCACCATAGCCCCTATGGGCTTCCAAATATCCTTTGCCAATTCCACAAGAACAGCCTTAGCGAAAGGCTTCTTGAAGGAAAGATGTAACTCTGTGAGATGAATTAACAGAACACAGAGCAGTTTCTCAGAAAGCTTCTTTCCAGTTTTGAACGGAAGATATTTCCTTTTTCACCATAGCCCTCTATGGGCTTCCAAATATCCTTGCCAATTCCACAAGAACAGCCTTAGCGAAAGGCTTCTTGAAGGAAAGATGTAACTCTGTGAGATGAATTAACAGAACACAGAGCAGTTTCTCAGAAAGCTTCTTTCCAGTTTTGAACGGAAGATATTTCCTTTTTCACCATAGCCCTCTATGGGCTTCCAAATATCCCTTTGCCAATTCCACAAGAACAGCCTTAGCGAAAGGCTTCTTGAAGGGAAAGATGTAACTCTGTGAGATGAATTAACAGAACACAGAGCAGTTTCTCAGAAAGCTTCTTTCCAGTTTTGAACGGAAGATATTTCCTTTTTCACCATAGCCCCTATGGGCTTCCAAATATCCACTTTGCCAATTCCACAAGAACAGCCTTAGAAGGCTTCTTGAAGGGAAAGATGTAACTCTGTGAGATGAATTAACAGAACACAGAGCAGTTTCTCAGAAAGCTTCTTTCCAGTTTTGAACGGAAGATATTTCCTTTTTTCACCATAGCCCCTATGGCTTCCAAATATCCTTTGCCAATTCCACAAGAACAGCCTTAGCGAAAGGCTTTTGAAGGGAAAGATGTAACTCTGTGAGATGAATTAACAGAACACAGAGCACGTTTCTCAGAAAGCTTCTTTCCAGTTTTGAACGGAAGATATTTCCTTTTCACCATAGCCCTCTATGGGCTTCCAAATATCACTTTGCCAATTCCACAAGAACAGCCTTAGCGAAAGGCTTCTTGAAGGGAAAGATGTAACTCTGTGAGATGAATTAACAGAACACAGAGCAGTTTCTCAGAAAGCTTCTTTCCAGTTTTGAACGGAAGATATTTCCTTTTTCACCATAGCCCCTATGGGCTTCCAAATATCACTTTGCCAATTCCACAAGAACAGCCTTAGCGAAAGGCTTCTTGAAGGGAAAGATGTAACTCTGTGAGATGAATTAACAGAACACAGAGCAGTTTCTCAGAAAGCTTCTTTCCAGTTTTGAACGGAAGATATTTTTTCACCATAGCCCCCTATGGGCTTCCAAATATCCTTTGCCAATTCCACAAGAACAGCCTTAGCGAAAAGGCTTCTTGAAGGAAAGATGTAACTCTGTGAGATGAATTAACAGAACACAGAGCAGTTTCTCAGAAAGCTTCTTTCCAGTTTTGAACGGAAGATATTTCCTTTTTCACCATAGCCCTATGGGCTTCCAAATATCTTTGCCAATTCCACAAGAACAGCCTTAGCGAAAGGCTTTGAAGGAAAGATGTAACTCTGTGAGATGAATTAACAGAACACAGAGCAGTTTCTCAGAAAGCTTCTTTCCAGTTTTGAACGGAAGATATTTCCTTTTCACCATAGCCCTCTATGGGCTTCCAAATATCACTTTGCCAATTCCACAAGAACAGCCTTAGCGAAGGCTTCTTGAAGGAAAGATGTAACTCTGTGAGATGAATTAACAGAACACAGAGCAGTTTCTCAGAAAGCTTCTTTCCAGTTTTGAACGGAAGATATTTTTTTCACCATAGCCCTCTATGGGCTTCCAAATATCACTTTGCCAATTCCACAAGAACAGCCTTAGCGAAAGGCTTCTTGAAGGAAAGATGTAACTCTGTGAGATGAATTAACAGAACACAGAGCAGTTTCTCAGAAAGCTTCTTTCCAGTTTTGAACGGAAGATATTTCCTTTTTTCACCATAGCCCTCTATGGGCTTCCAAATATCACTTTGCTAATTCCACAAGAACAGCCTTAGCGAAAGGCTTCTTGAAGGGAAAGATGTAACTCTGTGAGATGAATTAACAGAACACAGAGCAGTTTCTCAGAAAGCTTCTTCCAGTTTTGAACGGAAGATATTTCCTTTTTCACCATAGCCTCTATGGGCTTCCAAATATCCACTTTGCCAATTCCACAAGAACAGCCTTAGCGAAAGGCTTCTTGAAGGGAAAGATGTAACTCTGTGAGATGAATTAACAGAACACAGAGCAGTTTCAGAAAGCTTCTTTCCAGTTTTGAACGGAAGATATTTCCTTTTTCACCATAGCCTCTATGGGCTTCCAAATATCCCTTTGCCAATTCCACAAGAACAGCCTTAGCGAAAGGCTTCTTGAAGGGAAAGATGTAACTCTGTGAGATGAATTAACAGAACACAGAGCAGTTTCTCAGAAAGCTTCTTTCCAGTTTTGAACGGAAGATATTTCCTTTTCACCATAGCCCCTATGGGCTTCCAAATATCACTTTGCTAATTCCACAAGAACAGCCTTAGCGAAGGCTTCTTGAAGGGAAAGATGTAACTCTGTGAGATGAATTAACAGAACACAGAGCAGTTTCTAGAAAGCTTCTTTCCAGTTTTGAACGGAAGATATTTCCTTTTTCACCATAGCCCTATGGGCTTCCAAATATCCCTTTGCCAATTCCACAAGAACAGCCTTAGCGAAAGGCTTTGAAGGAAAGATGTAACTCTGTGAGATGAATTAACAGAACACAGAGCAGTTTCTAAGAAAGCTTTTTCCAGTTTTGAACGGAAGATATTTCCTTTTCACCATAGCCCCTATGGGCTTCCAAATATCACTTTGCTAATTCCACAAGAACAGCCTTAGCGAAAGGCTTCTTGAAGGGAAAGATGTAACTCTGTGAGATGAATTAACAGAACACAGAGCAGTTTCTCAGAAAGCTTCTTTCCAGTTTTGAACGGAAGATATTTCCTTTTTCACCATAGCCCCTATGGGCTTCCAAATATCACTTTGCCAATTCCACAAGAACAGCCTTAGCGAAAGGCTTCTTGAAGGAAAGATGTAACTCTGTGAGATGAATTAACAGAACACAGAGCAGTTTCAGAAAGCTTTTTCCAGTTTTGAACGGAAGATATTTCCTTTTCACCATAGCCCTATGGGCTTCCAAATATCCTTTGCTAATTCCACAAGAACAGCCTTAGCGAAAGGCTTCTTGAAGGGAAAGATGTAACTCTGTGAGATGAATTAACAGAACACAGAGCAGTTTCTCAGAAAGCTTCTTTCCAGTTTTGAACGGAAGATATTTTTCACCATAGCCCTCTATGGGCTTCCAAATACCCCTTTGCGAATTCCACAAGAACAGCCTTAGAGAAAGGCTTCTTGAAGGGAAAGATGTAACTCTGTGAGATGAATTAACAGAACACAGAGCAGTTTCTCAGAAAGCTTCTTTCCAGTTTTGAACGGAAGATATTACCTTTTTCACCATAGCCCCTATGGGCTTCCAAATATCCCTTTGCTAATTCCACAAGAACAGCCTTAGCGAAAGGCTTCTTGAAGGGAAAGATGTAACTCGTGAGATGAATTAACAGAACACAGAGCAGTTTCTAAGAAAGCTTCTTTCCAGTTTTGAACGGAAGATATTTCCTTTTTCACCATAGCCCCTATGGGCTTCCAAATATCCCTTTGCCAATTCCACAAGAACAGCCTTAGCGAAAGGCTTTGAAGGGAAAGATGTAACTCTGTGAGATGAATTAATAGAACACAGAGCAGTTTCTCAGAAAGCTTTTTCCAGTTTTGAACGGAAGATATTTCCTTTTCACCATAGCCTCTATGGGCTTCCAAATATCACTTTGCCAATTCCACAAGAAGAGCCTTAGCGAAAGGCTTCTTGAAGGGAAAGATGTAACTCTGTGAGATGAATTAACAGAACACAGACAGTTTCTCAGAAAGCTTCTTTCCAGTTTTGAACGGAAGATATTTCCTTTCACCATAGCCCTCTATGGGCTTCCAAATATCACTTTGCCAATTCCACAAGAACAGCCTTAGCGAAAGGCTTCTTGAAGGAAAGATGTAACTCTGTGAGATGAATTAACAGAACACAGAGCAGTTTCTCAGAAAGCTTTTTCCAGTTTTGAACGGAAGATATTTCCTTTTCACCATAGCCCTCTATGGGCTTCCAAATATCCCTTTGCCAATTCCACAAGAACAGCCTTAGCGAAAGGCTTCTTGAAGGAAAGATGTAACTCTGTGAGATGAATTAACAGAACACAGAGCAGTTTCTCAGAAAGCTTCTTTCCAGTTTTGAACGGAAGATATTTCCTTTTTCACCATAGCCCTCCATGGGCTTCCAAATATCCCTTTGCCAATTCCACAAGAACAGCCTTAGAAAGGCTTCTTGAAGGGAAAGATGTAACTCTGTGAGATGAATTAACAGAACACAGAGCAGTTTCTCAGAAAGCTTCTTTCCAGTTTTGAACGGAAGATATTACCTTTTCACCATAGCCCCTATGGGCTTCAAATATCCCTTTGCCAATTCCACAAGAACAGCCTTAGCTAAGGCTTCTTGAAGGGAAAGATGTAACTCTGTGAGATGAATTAACAGAACACAGAGCAGTTTCTCAGAAAGCTTCTTTCCAGTTTTGAACGGAAGATATTTCCTTTTCACCATAGCCCCTATGGGCTTCCAAATATCCCTTTGCCAATTCCACAAGAACAGCCTTAAGGCTTCTTGAAGGAAAGATGTAACTCTGTGAGATGAATTAACAGAACACAGAGCAGTTTCTCAGAAAGCTTCTTTCCAGTTTTGAACGGAAGATATTTCCTTTTTTCACCATAGCCGCCTATGGGCTTCCAAATATCACTTTGCCAATTCCACAAGAACAGCCTTAGCGAAAGGCTTTTGAAGGAAAGATGTAACCTGTGAGATGAATTAACAGAACACAGAGCAGTTTCTCAGAAAGCTTCTTTCCAGTTTTGAACGGAAGATATTTCCTTTTTCACCATAGCCTCTATGGGCTTCCAAATATCCTTTGCCAATTCCACAAGAACAGCCTTAGCGAAAGGCTTCTTGAAGGGAAAGATGTAACTCTGTGAGATGAATTAACAGAACACAGAGCAGTTTCTCAGAAAGCTTCTTTCCAGTTTTGAACGGAAGATATTTCCTTTTTCACCATAGCCCTCTATGGGCTTCCAAATATCACTTTGCCAATTCCACAAGAACAGCCTTAGCGAAAGGCTTCTTGAAGGAAAGATGTAACTCTGTGAGATGAATTAACAGAACACAGAGCAGTTTCTCAGAAAGCTTCTTTCCAGTTTTGAACGGAAGATATTTCCTTTTTCACCATAGCCCTATGGGCTTCCAAATATCCTTTGCCAATTCCACAAGAACAGCCTTAGCGAAAGGCTTCTTGAAGGGAAAGATGTAACTCTGTGAGATGAATTAACAGAACACAGAGCACTTTCTCAGAAAGCTTCTTTCCAGTTTTGAACGGAAGATATTTCCTTTTCACCATAGCCCTCTATGGGCTTCCAAATATCCCTTTGCCAATTCCACAAGAACAGCCTTAGCGAAGGCTTTGAAGGGAAAGATGTAACTCTGTGAGATGAATTAACAGAACACAGAGCAGTTTCTCAGAAAGCTTCTTCCAGTTTTGAACGGAAGATATTTCCTTTTCACCATAGCCCTATGGGCTTCCAAATATCACTTGCTAATTCCACAAGAACAGCCTTAGCGAAAGGCTTTTTGAAGGGAAAGATGTAACTCTGTGAGATGAATTAACAGAACACAGAGCAGTTTCTCAGAAAGCTTCTTTCCAGTTTTGAACGAAGATATTTCCTTTTTCACCATAGCCCTCTATGGGCTTCCAAATATCACTTTGCCAATTCCACAAGAACAGCCTTAGCGAAAGGCTTCTTGAAGGAAAGATGTAACTCTGTGAGATGAATTAACAGAACACAGAGCAGTTTCTCAGAAAGCTTCTTTCCAGTTTTGAACGGAAGATATTTCCTTTTCACCATAGCCTCTATGGGCTTCCAAATATCACTTTGCCAATTCCACAAGAACAGCCTTAGCGAAAGGCTTTGAAGGAAAGATGTAACTCTGTGAGATGAATTAACAGAACACAGAGCAGTTTCTCAGAAAGCTTCTTTCCAGTTTTGAACGGAAGATATTTCCTTTTCACCATAGCCCTCTATGGGCTTCCAAATATCCTTTGCCAATTCCACAAGAACAGCCTTAGCGAAAGGCTTCTTGAAGGAAAGATGTAACTGTGTGAGATGAATTAACAGAACACAGAGCAGTTTCTCAGAAAGTTTCTTTCCAGTTTTGAACGGAAGATATTTCCTTTTCACCATAGCCTCCATGGGCTTCCAAATATCCCTTTGCCAATTCCACAAGAACAGCCTTAGAGAAAGGCTTCTTGAAGGGAAAGATGTAACTCTGTGAGATGAATTAACAGAACACAGAGCAGTTTCTCAGAAAGCTTCTTTCCAGTTTTGAACGGAAGATATTTCCTTTTCACCATAGCCCCCTATGGGCTTCCAAATATCCCTTGCCAATTCCACAAGAACAGCCTTAGCGAAAGGCTTCTTGAAGGGAAAGATGTAACTCTGTGAGATGAATTAACAGAACACAGAGCAGTTTCAAGAAAGCTTCTTTCCAGTTTTGAACGGAAGATATTTTTTTCACCATAGCCCCTATGGGCTTCCAAATATCCCTAATTCCACAAGAACAGCCTTAGCGAAAGGCTTCTTGAAGGGAAAGATGTAACTCTGTGAGATGAATTAACAGAACACAGAGCAGTTTCTCAGAAAGCTTCTTTCCAGTTTTGAACGGAAGATATTTCCTTTTCACCATAGCCCTCTATGGGCTTCCAAATATCACTTTGCTAATTCCACAAGAACAGCCTTAGCGAAAAGGCTTTGAAGGAAAGATGTAACTCTGTGAGATGAATTAACAGAACACAGAGCAGTTTCTCAGAAAGCTTCTTCCAGTTTTGAACGGAAGATATTTCCTTTTTCACCATAGCCTCTATGGGCTTCCAAATATCACTTTGCCAATTCCACAAGAACAGTCTTAGCGAAAAGGCTTGAAGGGAAAGATGTAACTCTGTGAGATGAATTAACAGAACACAGAGCAGTTTCTCAGAAAGCTTCTTTCCAGTTTTGAACGGAAGATATTTCCTTTTCACCATAGCCCTCTATGGGCTTCCAAATATCCTTTGCTAATTCCACAAGAACAGCCTTAGCGAAAGGCTTCTTGAAGGGAAAGATGTAACTCTGTGAGATGAATTAACAGAACACAGAGCAGTTTCTCAGAAAGCTTCTTTTCCAGTTTTGAACGGAAGATATTTCCTTTTCACCATAGCCTCTATGGGCTTCCAAATATCCTTGCTAATTCCACAAGAACAGCCTTTAGCGAAAGGCTTCTTGAAGGAAAGATGTAACTCTGTGAGATGAATTAACAGAACACAGAGCAGTTTCTCAGAAAGCTTCTTCCAGTTTTGAACGGAAGATATTTCCTTTTTCACCATAGCCCTATGGGCTTCAAATATCCCTTTGCCAATTCCACAAGAACAGCTTAGCGAAAGGCTTCTGAAGGAAAGATGTAACTCTGTGAGATGAATTAACAGAACACAGAGCAGTTTCTCAGAAAGCTTCTTTCCAGTTTTGAACGGAAGATATTTCCTTTTCACCATAGCCTCTATGGGCTTCCAAATATCCCTTTGCCAATTCCACAAGAACAGCCTTAAAAGGCTTCTTGAAGGGAAAGATGTAACTCTGTGAGATGAATTAACAGAACACAGAGCAGTTTCAGAAAGCTTCTTTCCAGTTTTGAACGGAAGATATTTCCTTTTTCACCATAGCCTCTATGGGCTTCCAAATATCACTTGCCAATTCCACAAGAACAGCCTTAGAGAAAGGCTTCTTGAAGGGAAAGATGTAACTCTGTGGGATGAATTAACAGAACACGGAGCAGTTTCTCAGAAAGCTTCTTTCCAGTTTTGAACGGAAGATATTTCTTTTCACCATAGCCCTCTATGGGCTTCCAAATATCACTTTGCCAATTCCACAAGAACAGCCTTAGCGAAAGGCTTCTTGAAGGGAAAGATGTAACTCTGTGAGATGAATTAACAGAACACAGAGCAGTTTCTCAGAAAGCTTCTTTCCAGTTTTGAACGGAAGATATTTCCTTTTTCACCATAGCCCCTATGGGCTTCCAAATATCCCTTTGCCAATTCCACAAGAACAGCCTTAGCGAAAGGCTTCTTGAAGGAAAGATGTAACTCTGTGAGATGAATTAACAGAACACAGAGCAGTTTCTCAGAAAGCTTCTTTCCAGTTTTGAACGGAAGATATTTCCTTTTTCACCATAGCCCCTATGGGCTTCCAAATATCCCTTTGCCAATTCCACAAGAACAGCCTTAGCGAAAGGCTTTGAAGGGAAAGATGTAACTCTGTGAGATGAATTAACAGAACACAGAGCAGTTTCTCAGAAAGCTTCTTTCCAGTTTTGAACGGAAGATATTTCCTTTTTCACCATAGCCCTCTATGGGCTTCCAAATATCCCTTTGCTAATTCCACAGAACAGCCTTAGGAAAGGCTTCTTGAAGGAAAGATGTAACTCTGTGAGATGAATTAACAGAACACAGAGCAGTTTCTCAGAAAGCTTCTTTCCAGTTTTGAACGGAAGATATTTCCTTTTTCACCATAGCCTCTATGGGCTTCCAAATATCCCTTTGCCAATTCCACAAGAACAGCCTTAGCGAAAGGCTTCTTGAAGGGAAAGATGTAACTCTGTGAGTTGAATTAACAGAACACAGCGCAGTTTCTCAGACAGCTTCTTTCCAGTATGGAACGGAAGATATTTTTTTTCACCATAGCCCCTATGGGCTTCCAAATATCCTTTGCCAATTCCACAAGAAGAGCCTTAGCGAAAGGCTTCTTGAAGGGAAAGATGTAACTCTGTGAGATGAATTAACAGAACACAGAGCAGTTTCTAGAAAGCTTCTTTCCAGTTTTGAACGGAAGATATTTCCTTTTTCACCATAGCCTCTATGGCTTCCAAATATCACTTTGCCAATTCCACAAGAACAGCCTTAGCGAAAGGCTTTTGGAAGGGAAAGATGTAACTCTGTGAGATGAATTAACAGAACACAGAGCAGTTTCAAGAAAGCTTCTTTCCAGTTTTGAACGGAAGATATTTCCCTTTTAACCATAGCCCTCTATGGGCTTCCAAATATCCCTTTGCCAATTCCACAAGAACAGCCTTAGCGAAGGCTTCTTGAAGGAAAGATGTAACTCTGTGAGATGAATTAACAGAACACAGAGCACTTTCTCAGAAAGCTTCTTTCCAGTTTTGAACGGAAGATATTTCCTTTTTTCACCATAGCCCCTATGGGCTTCCAAATATCCCTTTGCCATTCCACAAGAACAGCCTTAGCGAAAGGCTTTTGAAGGAAAGATGTAACTCTGTGAGATGAATTTACAGAACACAAAGCAGTTTCTCAGAAACCTTCTTTCCAGTTTTGAACGGAAGATATTTTTCAGCATAGCCCTCCATGGGATTCCAAATACCACTTTGCCAATTCCACAAGAAGAGCCTTAGCGAAAGGCTTCTTGAAGGGAAAGATGTAACTCTGTGAGATGAATTAACAGAACACAGAGCAGTTTCTAAGAAAGCTTCTTTCCAGTTTTGAACGGAAGATATTTCCTTTTTCACCATAGCCCTCTATGGGCTTCCAAATATCACTTTGCCAATTCCACAAGAAAGCCTTAGCGAAAGGCTTCTTGAAGGCAAAGATGTAACTCTGTGAGATGAATTAACAGAACACAGAGCAGTTTCTCAGAAAGCTTCTTTCCAGTTTTGAACGGACGATATTTCCTTTTTCACCATAGCCCCTATGGGCTTCCAAATATCCCTTTGCCAATTCCACAAGAAAGCCTTAGCGAAAGGCTTCTTGAAGGGAAAAGATGTAACTCTGTGAGATGAATTAACAGAACACAGAGCAGTTTCTCAGAAAGCTTCTTTCCAGTTTTGAACGGAAGATATTTCCTTTTCACCATAGCCCTCTATGGGCTTCCAAATATCACTTTGCCAATTCTACACAAGAACAGCCTTTTAGAAAGGCTTCTTGAAGGAAAGATGTAACTGTGAGATGAATTAACAGAACACAGAGCAGTTTCTCAGAAAGCTTTTTTCCAGTTTTGAACGGAAGATATTTCCTTTTCACCATAGCCCTCTATGGGCTTCCAAATATCACTTTGCTAATTCCACAAGAACAGCCTTAGCGAAAGGCTTCTTGAAGGAAAGATGTAACTCTGTGAGATGAATTAACAGAACACAGAGCAGTTTCTCAGAAAGCTTTTTCCAGTTTTGAACGGAAGATATTTCCTTTTTCACCATAGCCCTCTATGGGCTTCCAAATATCACTTTGCTAATTCCACAAGAACAGCCTTAGCGAAAAGGCTTTTGAAGGAAAGATGTAACTCTGTGAGATGAATTAACAGAACACAGAGCAGTTTCTCAGAAAGCTTCTTTCCAGTTTTGAACGGAAGATATTTCCTTTTTCACCATAGCCTCTATGGGCTTCCAAATATCCCTTTGCTAATTCCACAAGAACAGCCTTAGCGAAAGGCTTCTTGAAGGAAAGATGTAACTCTGTGAGATGAATTAACAGAACACAGAGCAGTTTCTCAGAAAGCTTCTTTCCAGTTTTGAACGGAAGATATTTCCTTTTCACCATAGCCTCTATGGGCTTCCAAATATCACCTTTGCCAATTCCACAAGAACAGCCTTAGGAAAGGCTTCTTGAAGGGAAAGATGTAACTCTGTGAGATGAATTAACAGAACACAGAGCAGTTTCTCAGAAAGCTTCTTTCCAGTTTTGAACGGAAGATATTTCCTTTTCACCATAGCCTCTATGGGCTTCCAAATATCCCTTTGCCAATTCCACAAGAACAGCCTTAGCGAAAGGCTTCTTGAAGGAAAGATGTAACTCTGTGAGATGAATTAACAGAACACAGAGCAGTTTCTAGAAAGTTTCTTCCAGTTTTGAACGGAAGATATTTTTTTTCACCATAGCCCCTATGGGCTTCCAAATATCACTTTGCCAATTCCACAAGAACAGTCTTAGCGAAAGGCTTTTGAAGGGAAAGATGTAACTTCTGTGAGATGAATTAACAGAACACAGAGCAGTTTCTCAGAAAGCTTCTTTCCAGTTTTGAACGGAAGATATTTTTTTCACCCTAGCCCTCTATGGGCTTCCAAATATCACTTTGTTAATTCCACAAGAACAGCCTTAGCGAAAGGCTTTTGAAGGGAAAGATGTAACTCTGTGAGATGAATTAACAGAACACAGAGCAGTTTCTCAAAGCTTCTTTCCAGTTTTGAACGGAAGATATTTCCTTCACCATAGCCCTCTATGGGCTTCCAAATATCCTTGCCAATTCCACAAGAACAGCCTTAGCGAAAGGCTTTTGAAGGGAAAGATGTAACTCTGTGAGATGAATTAACAGAACACAGAGCAGTTTCTCAGAAAGCTTCTTTCCAGTTTTGAACGGAAGATATTTCCTTTTCACCATAGCCCCTCTATGGGCTTCCAAATATCCTTTGCCAATTCCACAAGAACAGCCTTAGCGAAAGGCTTTGAAGGGAAAGATGTAACTCTGTGAGATGAATTAACAGAACACAGAGCAGTTTCTCAGAAAGCTTCTTTCCAGTTTTGAACGGAAGATATTTCCTTTTCACCATAGCCCCTATGGGCTCCAAATATCCTTTGCCAATTCCACAAGAACAGCCTTAGCGAAAGGCTTTTGAAGGAAAAGATGTAACTCTGTGAGATGAATTAACAGAACACAGAGCAGTTTCTCAGAAAGCTTCTTTCCAGTTTTGAACGGAAGATATTTCCTTTTCACCATAGCCCCTATGGGCTTCCAAATATCCTTTGCCAATTCCACAAGAACAGCCTTAGCGAAAGGCTTCTTGAAGGGAAAGATGTAACTCTGTGAGATGAATTAACAGAACACAGAGCAGTTTCTCAGAAAGCTTCTTCCAGTTTTGAACGGAAGATCCTTTTTCACCATAGCCCTCCATGGGCTTCCAAATATCCTTTGCCAATTCCACAAGAACAGCCTTAGCGAAAGGCTTCTTGAAGGAAAGATGTAACTCTGTGAGATGAATTAACAGAACACAGAGCAGTTTCTCAGAAAGCTTCTTTTCCAGTTTTGAACGGAAGATATTTCCTTTTTCACCATAGCCCCTATGGGCTTCCAAATATCCACTTTGCCAATTCCACAAGAACAGCCTTAGGGAAAGGCTTTTGAAGGGAAAGATGTAACTCTGTGAGATGAATTAACAGAACACAGAGCAGTTTCTAAGAAAGCTTCTTTTCCAGTTTTGAACGGAAGATATTTCCTTTTTTCACCATAGCCTCTATGGGCTTCCAAATATCCCTTTGCCAATTCCACAAGAACAGCCTTAGCGAAAGGCTTTGAAGGAAAGATGTAACTCTGTGAGATGAATTAACAGAACACAGAGCAGTTTCTCAGAAAGCTTCTTCCAGTTTTGAACGGAAGATATTTCCTTTTTCACCATAGCCCTCTATGGGCTTCCAAATATCCTTGCCAATTCCACAAGAACAGCCTTAGAAAGGCTTTGAAGGGAAAGATGTAACTCTGTGAGATGAATTAACAGAACACAGAGCAGTTTCTCAGAAGCTTCTTTCCAGTTTTGAACGGAAGATATTTCCTTTTGACCATAGCCCCTATGGGCTTCCAAATATCCTTTGCTAATTCCACAAGAACAGCCTTAGCGAAAGGCTTCTTGAAGGGAAAGATGTAACTCTGTGAGATGAATTACAGAACACAAAGCAGTTTCTCAGAAAGCTTCTTTCCAGTTTTGAACGGAAGATATTTTTTCACCATAGCCCTCCATGGGCTTCCAAATATCACTTTGCCAATTCCACAAGAAAGCCTTAGCGAAAGGCTTCTTGAAGGAAAGATGTAACTCTGTGAGATGAATTAACAGAACACAGAGCAGTTTCTCAGAAAGCTTCTTTCCAGTTTTGAACGGAAGATATTTCCTTTTTCACCATAGCCCTCTATGGGCTTCCAAATATCCCTTTGCCAATTCCACAAGAACAGCCTTAGCGAAAGGCTTCTTGAAGGAAAGATGTAACTCTGTGAGATGAATTAACAGAACACAGAGCAGTTTCTCAGAAAGCTTCTTTCCAGTTTTGAACGGAAGATATTTCCTTTTTCACCATAGCCCCCTATGGGCTTCCAAATATCACTTTGCCAATTCCACAAGAAGAGCCTTAGCGAAAGGCTTCTTGAAGGAAAGATGTAACTCGAGATGAATTAACAGAACACAGAGCAGTTTCTCAGAAAGTTTTTCCAGTTTTGAACGGAAGATATTTCCTTTTCACCATAGCCCTCTATGGGCTTCCAAATATCCTTTGCCAATTCCACAAGAACAGCCTTAGAGAAAGGCTTCTTGAAGGAAAAGATGTAACTCTGTGAGATGAATTAACAGAACACAGAGCAGTTTCTCAGAAAGCTTCTTCCAGTTTTGAACGGAAGATATTTCCTTTTTCACCATAGCCCTCTATGGGCTTCCAAATATCCCTTTGCCAATTCCACAAGAACAGCCTTAGCGAAAGGCTTCTTGAAGGAAAGATGTAACTCTGTGAGATGAATTAACAGAACACAGAGCAGTTTCTCAGAAAGCTTCTTTCCAGTTTTGAACGGAAGATATTTCCTTTTTCACCATAGCCCCTATGGGCTTCCAAATATCCCTTTGCTAATTCCACAAGAACAGCCTTAGCGAAAGGCTTCTTGAAGGAAAGATGTAACTCTGTGAGATGAATTAACAGAACACAGAGCAGTTTCTCAGAAAGCTTCTTTCCAGTTTTGAACGGAAGATATTTCCTTTTCACCATAGCTCTATGGGCTTCCAAATATCCTTGCCAATTCCACAGAACAGCCTTAGCGAAAGGCTTCTTGAAGGAAAGATGTAACTCTGTGAGATGAATTAACAGAACACAGAGTTTCTCAGAAAGCTTCTTTCCAGTTTTGAACGGAAGATATTTCCTTTTTTTCACCATAGCCCTCTATGGGCTTCCAAATATCCCTTTGCTAATTCCACAAGAACAGCCTTAGCGAAAGGCTTCTTGAAGGGAAAGATGTAACTCTGTGAGATGAATTACAGAACACAGAGCAGTTTCTCAGAAAGCTTCTTTCCAGTTTTGAACGGAAGATATTTCCTTTTTCACCATAGCCCTATGGGCTTCCAAATATCCCTTTACCAATTCCACAAGAACAGCCTTAGCGAAGGCTTCTGAAGGGAAAGATGTAACTCTGTGAGATGAATTAACAGAACACAGAGCAGTTTCTCAGAAAGCTTCTTCCAGTTTTGAACGGAAGATATTTCCTTTTTCACCATAGCCTCTATGGCTTCCAAATATCCCTTGCCAATTCCACAAGAACAGCCTTAGCGAAAGGCTTCTTGAAGGAAAGATGTAACCTGTGAGATGAATTAACAGAACACAGAGCACTTTCTCAGAAAGCTTCTTTCCAGTTTTGAACGGAAGATATTTCCTTTTTCACCATAGCCCTCTATGGCTTCCAAATATCCTTTGCCAATTCCACAAGAACAGCCTTAGCGAAAGGCTTCTTGAAGGGAAAGATGTAACTCTGTGAGATGAATTAACAGAACACAGAGCAGTTTCTCAGAAAGCTTCTTTCCAGTTTTGAACGGAAGATATTTCCTTTTTACCATAGCCCCTATGGGCTTCCAAATATCACTTTGCCAATTCCACAAGAACAGCCTTAGCGAAAGGCTTTGAAGGGAAAGATGTAACTCTGTGAGATGAATTAACAGAACACAGAGCAGTTTCTCAGAAAGCTTCTTTCCAGTTTTGAACGGAAGATATTTCCTTTTCACCATAGCCCCTCTATGGGCTTCCAAATATCACTTTGCTAATTCCACAAGAACAGCCTTAGCGAAAGGCTTCTTGAAGGAAAGATGTAACTCTGTGAGATGAATTAACAGAACACAGAGCAGTTTCTCAGAAAGCTTCTTTCCAGTTTTGAACGAAGATATTTTTCACCATAGCCCCTATGGGCTTCCAAATATCCCTTTGCCAATTCCACAAGAACAGCCTTAGCGAAAAGGCTTTTGAAGGAAAGATGTAACTCTGTGAGATGAATTAACAGAACACAGAGCAGTTTCTCAGAAAGCTTCTTCCAGTTTTGAACGGAAGATATTTCCTTTTTCACATAGCCCTCTATGGGCTTCCAAATATCACTTTGCCAATTCCACAAGAAGAGCCTTAGCGAAAGGCTTCTGAAGGGAAAGATGTAACTCTGTGAGATGAATTAACAGAACACAGAGCAGTTTCTAAGAAAGCTTCTTTCCAGTTTTGAACGGAAGATATTTCCTTTTCACCATAGCCCTCTAAGGGCTTCCAAATATCCCTTTGCCAATTCCACAAGAACAGCCTTAGCGAAAGGCTTGAAGGGAAAGATGTAACTCTGTGAGATGAATTAACAGAACACAGAGCAGTTTCTCAGAAAGCTTCTTTCCAGTTTTGAACGAAGATATTTTTTTTCACCATAGCCTCTATGGGCTTCCAAATATCCTTTGCCAATTCCACAAGAACAGCCTTAGCGAAAGGCTTCTTGAAGGAAAGATGTAACTCTGTGAGATGAATTAACAGAACACAGAGAAGTTTCTCAGAAAGCTTCTTTCCAGTTTTGAACGGAAGATATTTCCTTTTTCACCATAGCCCTCTATGGGCTTCCAAATATCCTTTGCCAATTCCACAAGAACAGCCTTAGCGAAAGGCTTCTTGAAGGGAAAGATGTAACTCTGTGAGATGAATTAACAGAACACAGAGCAGTTTCTCAGAAAGCTTCTTTCCAGTTTTGAACGGAAGATATTTCCTTTTTCACCATAGCCTCTATGGGCTTCCAAATATCCTTTGCCAATTCCACAAGAACAGCCTTAGCGAAAGGCTTCTTGAAGGGAAAGATGTAACTCTGTGAGATGAATTAACAGAACACAGAGCAGTTTCTCAGAAAGCTTCTTTCCAGTTTTGAACGGAAGATATTTCCTTTTTCACCATAGCCCCTATGGGCTTCCAAATATCCTTTGCCAATTCCACAAGAACAGCCTTAGCGAAAGGCTTCTTGAAGGAAAGATGTAACTCTGTGAGATGAATTAACAGAACACAGAGCAGTTTCTCAGAAAGCTTCTTTCCAGTTTTGAACGGAAGATATTTCCTTTTCACCATAGCCCCTATGGGCTTCCAAATATCCTTTGCCAATTCCACAAGAACAGCCTTAGAAAGGCTTTTGAAGGGAAAGATGTAACTCTGTGAGATGAATTAACAGAACACAGAGCAGTTTCTAAGAAAGCTTTTTTCCAGTTTTGAACGGAAGATATTTCCTTTTTCACCTAGCCTCTATGGGCTTCCAAATATCACTTTGCCAATTCCACAGAACAGCCTTAGCGAAAGGCTTCTTGAAGGAAAGATGTAACTCTGTGAGATGAATTAACAGAACACAGAGCAGTTTCAGAAAGCTTCTTCCAGTTTTGAACGGAAGATATTTCCTTTTCACCATAGCCTCTATGGGCTTCCAAATATCACTTGCCAATTCCACAAGAACAGCCTTAGCGAAAGGCTTTTTGAAGGGAAAGATGTAACTCTGTGAGATGAATTAACAGAACACAGAGCAGTTTCTCAGAAAGCTTTTTCCAGTTTTGAACGGAAGATATTTCCTTTTTCACCATAGCCCCTATGGGCTTCCAAATATCCTTTGCCAATTCCACAAGAACAGCCTTAGCGAAAGGCTTCTGAAGGAAAGATGTAACTCTGTGAGATGAATTAACAGAACACAGAGCAGTTTTCAGAAAGCTTCTTTCCAGTTTTGAACGGAAGATATTTCCTTTTTCACCATAGCCCCTATGGGCTTCCAAATATCACTTTTAATTCCACAAGAACAGCCTTAGCGAAAGGCTTCTTGAAGGAAAGATGTAACTCTGTGAGATGAATTAACAGAACACAGAGCAGTTTCTCAGAAAGCTTCTTTCCAGTTTTGAACGGAAGATATTTCCTTTTTCACCATAGCCCCCTAAGGGCTTCCAAATATCCCTTTGCCAATTCCACAAGAACAGCCTTAGCTATAGGCTTCTTGAAGGGAAAGATGTAACTCTGTGAGATGAATTAACAGAACACAGAGCAGTTTCTAAGAAAGCTTCTTTCCAGTTTTGAACGGAAGATATTTTTTCACCATAGCCTCTATGGGCTTCCAAATCCTTTGCCAATTCCACAAGAACAGCCTTAGCGAAAGGCTTCTTGAAGGAAAGATGTAACTCTGTGAGATGAATTAACAGAACACAGAGCAGTTTCTCAGAAAGCTTTTTCCAGTTTTGAACGGATATTTCCTTTTTCACCATAGCCTATGGGCTTCCAAATATCCCTTTGCCAATTCCACAAGAACAGCCTTAGCGAAAGGCTTCTTGAAGGAAAGATGTAACTCTGTGAGATGAATTAACAGAACACAGAGCAGTTTCTCAGAAAGCTTCTTTCCAGTTTTGAACGGAAGATATTTTTTTCACCATAGCCCTCTATGGGCTTCCAAATATCACTTTGCCAATTCCACAAGAACAGCCTTAGCGAAAGGCTTCTTGAAGGGAAAGATGTAACTCTGTAGATGAATTAACAGAACACAGAGCAGTTTCTCAGAAAGCTTTTTCCAGTTTTGAACGGAAGATATTTTTCACCATAGCCTCTATGGGCTTCCAAATATCACTTTGCCAATTCCACAAGAACAGCCTTAGCGAAAGGCTTCTTGAAGGGAAAGATGTAACTCTGTGAGATGAATTAACAGAACACAGAGCAGTTTCTCAGAAAGCTTTTTCCAGTTTTGAACGGAAGATATTTCCTTTTTCACCATAGCCCCTATGGGCTTCCAAATATCCCTTTGCTAATTCCACAAGAACAGCCTTAGCGAAAGGCTTCTTGAAGGAAAGATGTAACTCTGTGAGATGAATTAACAGAACACAGGGCAGTTTCTCAGAAAGCTTCTTCCAGTTTTGAACGGAAGATATTTCCTTTTTCACCATAGCCCCTATGGGCTTCCAAATATCCCTTTGCCAATTCCACAAGAACAGCCTTAGCAAAGGCTTTTGAAGGAAAGATGTAACTCTGTGAGATGAATTAACAGAACACAGAGCAGTTTCTAAGAAAGCTTCTTTCCAGTTTTGAACGGAAGATATTTCCTTTTTCACCATAGCCCCTATGGGCTTCCAAATATCCTTTGCCAATTCCACAAGAACAGCCTTAGCGAAAGGCTTCTTGAAGGGAAAGATGTAACTCTGTGAGATGAATTAACAGAACACAGAGCAGTTTCTCAGAAAGCTTCTTTCCAGTTTTGAACGGAAGATATTTTTTCACCATAGCCCTCTATGGGCTTCCAAATATCCTTGCCAATTCCACAAGAACAGCCTTAGCGAAAGGCTTCTTGAAGGAAAGATGTAACTCTGTGAGATGAATTAACAGAACACAGAGCAGTTTCTCAGAAAGCTTCTTTCCAGTTTTGAACGGAAGATATTTCCTTTTTCACCATAGCCTCTATGGGCTTCCAAATATCACTTTGCCAATTCCACAAGAACAGCCTTAGCGAAAGGCTTTGAAGGAAAGATGTAACTCTGTGAGATGAATTAACAGAACACAGAGCAGTTTCTCAGAAAGCTTCTTTCCAGTTTTGAACGGAAGATATTTCCTTTTTTCACCATAGCCTCTATGGGCTTCCAAATATCACTTTGCCAATTCCACAAGAACAGCCTTAGCGAAAGGCTTCTTGAAGGGAAAGATGTAACTCTGTGAGATGAATTAACAGAACACAGAGCAGTTTCAGAAAGCTTTTTCCAGTTTTGAACGGAAGATATTTCCTTTCACCATAGCCTCTATGGGCTTCCAAATATCCCTTTGCTAATTCCACAAGAACAGCCTTAGCGAAAGGCTTCTTGAAGGAAAGATGTAACTCTGTGAGATGAATTAACAGAACACAGAGCAGTTTCTCAGAAAGCTTCTTTCCAGTTTTGAACGGAAGATATTTCCTTTTTCACCATAGCCCTCTATGGGCTTCCAAATATCCCTTTGCTAATTCCACAAGAACAGCCTTAGCTAAAGGCTTTGAAGGAAAGATGTAACTCTGTGAGATGAATTAACAGAACACAGAGCAGTTTCTCAGAAAGCTTCTTTCCAGTTTTGAACGGAAGATATTTCCTTTTCACCATAGCCCCTATGGCTTCCAAATATCCCTTTGCCAATTCCACAAGAACAGCCTTAGCGAAAGGCTTTGAAGGAAAGATGTAACTCTGTGAGATGAATTACAGAACACAGAGCAGTTTCTCAGAAAGCTTCTTTCCAGTTTTGAACGGAAGATATTTCCTTTTTTCACCATAGCCCTCCATGGGCTTCCAAATATCCACTTTGCCAATTCCACAAGAAGAGCCTTAGCGAAGGCTTCTTGAAGGGAAAGATGTAACTCTGTGAGATGAATTAACAGAACACAGAGCAGTTTCTCAGAAAGCTTCTTTCCAGTTTTGAACGGAAGATATTTCCTTTTTCACCATAGCCCTCTATGGGCTTCCAAATATCACTTTGCCAATTCCACAAGAACAGCCTTAGCGAAAGGCTTCTTGAAGGGAAAGATGTAACTCTGTGAGATGAATTAACAGAACACAGAGCAGTTTCTCAGAAAGCTTCTTTCCAGTTTTGAACGGAAGATATTTCCTTTTTCACCCTAGCCCTCTATGGGCTACCAAATATCACTTTGCCAATTCCACAAGAAGAGCCATACCGAAAGGCTTCTTGAAGGGAAGATGTAACTGTGTGAGATGAATTAACAGAACACAGAGAAGTTAATCAGAAAGTTTCTTTCCAGTTTTGAACGGAAGATATTTCCTTTTTCAGCATAGCCCTCTATGGGCTTCCAAATATCCTTGCCAATTCCACAAGAAGAGCCTTAGAAAGGCTTTTGAAGGGAAAGATGTAACTCTGTGAGATGAATTAACAGAACACAGAGCAGTTTCTCAGAAAGCTTCTTCCAGTTTTGAACGTAAGATATTACCTTTTTCACCATAGCCCCCTAAGGGCTTCCAAATATCCCTTTGCCAATTCCACAAAAACAGCCTTAGCTATAGGCTTCTTGAAGGGAAAGATGTAACTCTGTGAGATGAATTAACAGAACACAGAGCAGTTTCTAAGAAAGCTTCTTTCCAGTTTTGAACGTAAGATATTACCTTTTTCACCATAGCCCCCTATGGGCTTCCAAATATCCCTTTGCCAATTCCACAAGAACAACCTTAGCGATAGGCTTCTTGAAGCGAAAGATGTAACTCTGTGAGATGAATTAACAGAACACAGAGCAGTTTCTCAGAAAGCTTCTTTCCAGTTTTGAACGGAAGATATTTCCTTTTTCACCATAGCCGCCTATGGGCTTCCAAATATCGCTTTGCCAATTCCACAAGAACAGCCTTAGCGAAAGGCTTCTTGAAGGCAATCATGTAACTCTGTGAGATGAATTCACAGAACACAGAGCAGTTTCTCGGAAAGCTTCTTCCCAGTTTTGAACGGAAGATATTTCCTTTTTCACCATAGGCCTCTATGGGCTTCCAAATATCACTTTGCCAATTCCACAAGAACAGTCTTAGCGAAAGGCTTCCTGAAGGGTAAGATGTAACTCTGTGAGATGAATTAACAGAACACAGAGCAGTTTCTCAGAAAGCTTCTTTCCAGTTTTGAACGGAAGATATTTCCTTTTTCACCATAGCCCTCTATGGGCTTCCAAATATCCCTTTGCCAATTCCACAAGAACAGCCTTAGCGAAAGGCTTGAAGGGAAAGATGTAACTCTGTGAGATGAATTAACAGAACACAGAGCAGTTTCTCAGAAAGCTTCTTTCCAGTTTTGAACGGAAGATATTTCTTTTCACATAGCCCTCTATGGGCTTTCAAATATCACTTTGCCAATTCCACAAGAACACCCTTAGCGAAAGGCTTCTTGAAGGGAAAGATGTAACTCTGTGGAGATGAATTAACAGAACACAGAGCAGTTTCTCAGAAAGCTTCTTTCCAGTTTTGAACGGAAGATATTTCCTTTTTCACCATAGCCCTCTATGGGCTTCCAAATATCCTTTCTAATTCCACAAGAACAGCCTTAGCCAAAGGCTTCTTGAAGGAAAGATGTAACTCTGTGAGATGAATTAACAGAACACAGAGCAGTTTCTCAGAAAGCTTCTTTCCAGTTTTGAATGGAAGATATTTCCTTTTTCACCATAGCCCTCTATGGGCTTCCAAATATCCCTTTGCCAATTCCACAAGAACAGCCTTAGCGAAAGGCTTCTTGAAGGGAAAGATGTAACTCTGTGAGATGAATTAACAGAACACAGAGCAGTTTCTCAGAAAGCTTCTTTCCAGTTTTGAACGGAAGATATTTCCTTTTCACCATAGCCCTCTATGGGCTTCCAAATATCCCTTGCTAATTCCACAAGAACAGCCTTAGCGAAAGGTTTCTTGAAGGAAAGATGTAACTCTGTGAGATGAATTAACAGAACACAGAGCAGTTTCTTCTCAGAAAGCTTCTTTCCAGTTTTGAACTTAAGATATGTCCTTTTTGACCATAGCCCCCTATGGGCTTCCAAATATCCCTTTGCCAATTCCACAAGAACAGCCTTCTTAAAAGGCTTCTTGAAGGAAAGATGTAACTCTGTGAGATGAATTAAAACAGAGCAGTTTCTCAGAAACCTTCTTTCCAGTTTTGAACAGAAGATATTTCCTTTTTCAGCATAGCCCCTATGGGCTTCCAAATACCACTTTGCCAATTCCACAAGAACAGCCTTAGCGAAAGGCTCTTTGAAGGAAAGATGTAACTCTGTGAGATGAATTAACAGAACACAGAGCAGTTTCTAAGAAAGCTTCTTTCCAGTTTTGAACGGAAGATATTTCCTTTTCACCATAGCCTTCTATGGGCTTCCAAATATCCTTTGCCAATTCCACGAGAACAGCCTTAGCGAAAGGCTTGAAGGAAAGATGTAACTCTGTGAGATGAATTAACAGAACACAGAGCAGTTTCTCAGAAAGCTTCTTTCCAGTTTTGAACGGAAGATATTTCCTTTTCACCATAGCCTCTATGGGCTTCCAAATATCCCTTTGCCAATTCCACAAGAACAGCCTTAGCTTAAAGGCTTCTTGAAGGAAAGATGTAACTCTGTGAGATGAATTAACAGAACACAGAGCAGTTTCTAGAAACCTTCTTTCCAGTTTTGAACGGAAGATATTTTTTCACCATAGCCTCCATGGGCTTCCAAATACCACTTGCTAATTCCACAAGAAGAGCCTTAGCGAAAGGCTTCTTGAAGGAAAGATGTAACTCTGTGAGATGAATTAACAGAACACAGAGCAGTTTCTCAGAAAGCTTCTTTCCAGTTTTGAACGGAAGATATTTCCTTTTTGACCACAGCCCCCTATGGGCTTCCAAATATCCCTTTGCCAATTCCACAAGAACAGCCTTAGCGAAAGGCTTCTTGAAGGGAAAGATGTAACTCTGTGAGATGAATTCACAGAACACAGAACAGTTTCTCAGAAAGCTTCTTTCCAGTTTTGAACGGAAGATATTTCCTTTTTCACCGTAGCCCTCTATGGGCTTCCAAATATCCCTTTGCCAATTCCACCAGAACAGCCTTAGCGAAAGGCTTCTTGAAGGGAAAGATGTAACTCTGTGAGATGAATTAACACAACACAGCGCAGTTTCTCAGAAAACTTCTTTCCAGTTTTGAGCGGAAGGTATTTCCTTTTTCACCATAACCCTATGGGCTTCAAATATCCCACCAATTCCACAAGAACAGCCTTAGCGAAAGCTTCTTGAAGGAAAGATGTAACTCTGTGAGATGAATTTACAGAACACAGAGCAGTTTCTCAGAAAGCTTCTTTCCAGTTTTGAACGGAAGATTCTTCCTTTTCAGCATAGCCCTCCATGGGATTCCAAATACCACTTTGCCAATTCCACAAGAAGAGCCTTAGCGAAGGCTTCTTGAAGGAAAGATGTAACTCTGTGAGATGAATTAACAGAACACAGAGCAGTTTCTAAGAAAGCTTCTTTCCAGTTTTGAGCGGAAGATATTTCCTTTTCACCATAGCCTATGGGCTTCCAAATATCCCTTTGCCAATTCCACAAGAACAGCCTTAGCGAAAGGCTTCTTGAAGGAAAGATGTAACTCTGTGAGATGAATTAACAGAACACAGAGCACTTTCTCAGAAAGCTTCTTTCCAGTTTTGAGCGGAAGATATTTCCTTTTCACCATAGCCCCTATGGGCTTCCAAATATCACTTTGCCAATTCCACAAGAAAGCCTTAGCGAAAGGCTTCTTGAAGGGAAAGATGTAACTCTGTGAGATGAATTAACAGAACACAGAGAAGTTTCTCAGAAGCTTCTTTCCAGTTTTGAACGGAAGATATTTCCTTTTGACCACAGCCCCCTATGGGCTTCCAAATATCCTTTGCCAATTCCACAAGAACAGCCTTAGCGAAAGGCTTCTTGAAGGGAAAGATGTAACTCTGTGAGATGAATTCACAGAACACAGAGCAGTTTCTCGAAAGCTTCTTTCCAGTTTTGAGCGGAAGATATTTCCTTTTCACCATAGCCCCTATGGGCTTCCAATTATCCTTTGACAATTCCACAAGAACAGCCTTAGCGAAAGGCTTCTTGAAGGAAAGATGTAACTCTGTGAGATGAATTAACAGAACACAGAGCAGTTTCTCAGAAAACTTCTTTCCAGTTTTGAGCGGAAGGTATTTCCTTTTCACCATAACCCCTATGGGCTTACAAATATCCTTTACCAATTCCACAAGAACAGCCTTAGCGAAAGGCTTTGAAGGGAAAGATGTAACTCTGTGAGATGAATTTACAGAACACAGAGCAGTTTCTCAAGCTTCTTTCCAGTTTTGAGCGGAAGATATTTCCTTTTCAGCATAGCCTCCATGGGATTCCAAATACCACTTTGCCAATTCCACAAGAAGAGCCTTAGCGAAAGGCTTCTTGAAGGAAAGATGTAACTCTGTGAGATGAATTAACAGAACACAGAGCAGTTTCTAAGAAAGCTTCTTTGCAGTTTTGAACAGAAGATATTTCCTTTTCACCATAGCCCTCTATGGGCTTACCAAATATCACTTTGCCAATTCCACAAGAAAGCCTTAGCGAAAGGCTTCTTGAAGGAAAGATGTAACTCTGTGAGATGAATTAACAGAACACAGAAGTTTCTCAGAAGCTTCTTTCCAGTTTTGAGCGGAAGATATTTCCTTTTTTTGACCACAGCCCCTATGGGCTTCCAAATATCCCTTTGCCAATTCCACAAGAACAGCCTTAGCGAAAGGCTTCTTGAAGGAAAGATGTAACTCTGTGAGATGAATTAACAGAACACAGAGCAGTTTCTCAAGCTTCTTTCCAGTTTTGAGCCGGAAGATATTTCCTTTTCACCATAGCCCTCTATGGGCTTCCAATTATCCTTTGACAATTCCACAAGAACAGCCTTAGCGAAGGCTTCTTGAAGGGAAAGATGTAACTCTGTGAGATGAATTCACAGAACACAGAGCAGTTTCTCAGAAAACTTCTTTCCAGTTTTGAACGGAAGGTATTTCCTTTTTCACCATAACCCCTATGGGCTTACAAATATCCCTTTACCAATTCCACAAGAACAGCCTTAGCGAAAGGCTTCTTGAAGGGAAAGATGTAACTCTGTGAGATGAATTTACAGAACACAGAGCAGTTTCTCAGAAAGCTTCCTTCCAGTTTTGAACGGAAGATATTTCCTTTTTCAGCATAGCCCTCCATGGGATTCCAAATACCACTTTGCCAATTCCACAAGAAGAGCCTTAGCGAAAGGCTTCTTGAAGGGAAAGATGTAACTCTGTGAGATGAATTAACAGAACACAGAGCAGTTTCTAAGAAAGCTTCTTTGCAGTTTTGAACAGAAGATATTTCCTTTTTCACCATAGCCCTCTATGGGCTTCCAAATATCACTTTGCCAATTCCACAAGAAAGCCTTAGCGAAAGGCTTCTTGAAGGCAAAGATGTAACTCTGTGAGATGAATTAACAGAACACAGAGCAGTTTCTCAGAAAGCTTCTTTCCAGTTTTGAGCGGAAGATATTTCCTTTTCACCATAGCCCTCCATGGGATTCCAAATACCCTTTGCCAATTCCACAAGAAGCCTTAGCGAAGGCTTCTTGAAGGAAAGATGTAACTCTGTGAGATGAATTAACAGAACACAGAGCAGTTTCTCGGAAAGCTTCTTTCCAGTTTTGAGCGGAAGATATTTCCTTTTCAGCGTAGCCCTCTATGGGCTTCCAAGTATCCCTTTGCCAATTCCACAGAACAGCCTTAGCGAAGGCTTCTTGAAGGAAAGATGTAACTCTGTGAGATGAATTCACAGAACACAGGCAGTTTCTCAAGCTTCTTTCCAGTTTTGAGCGGAAGATATTTCCTTTTCACCATAGCCCTCTATGGGCTTCCAAATATCCTTTGCCAATTCCACAAGAAGAGCCTTAGCGAAAGGCTTCTTGAAGGAAAGATGTAACTCTTTAGATGAATTAACAGAACACAGAGCAGTTTCTCAGAAAGCTTCTTTCCAGTTTTGAGCGGAAGATATTTCCTTTTCACCATAGCCCCTATGGGCTTCCAAATATCACTTTGCCAATTCCACAAGAACAGCCTTAGCGAAGGCTTCTTGAAGGAAAGATGTAACTCTGAGATGAATTAACAGAACACAGAGCAGTTTCTCAAGCTTCTTTCCAGTTTTGACGGAAGATATTTCCTTTTTCACCATAGCCCTCTATGGGCTTCCAAATATCCTTTGCCAATTCCACAAGAACAGCCTTAGCGAAGGCTTCTTGAAGGAAAGATGTAACTCTGTGAGATGAATTAATAGAACACAGAGCAGTTTCTAAGAAAGCTTCTTTCCAGTTTTGAGCGGAAGATATTTCCTTTTCACCATAGCCTCTGGGCTTCCAAATATCACTTTGCCAATTCCACAAGAACAGCCTTAGCGAAAGGCTGAAGGAAAGATGTAACTCTGTGAGATGAATTAACAGAACACAGAACAGTTTCTCAGAAAGCTTCTTTCCAGTTTTGAGCGGAAGATATTTCCTTTTCACCATAGCCCTCTATGGGCTTCCAAATATCCTTTGCCAATTCCACAAGAAGAGCCTTAGCGAAAGGCTTCTTGAAGGAAGATGTAACTCTGTGAGATAAATTAACAGAACACAGAGCAGTTTCTCAAGCTTTTTCCAGTTTTGAGCGGAAGATATTTCCTTTTTCACCATAGCCTTCTATGGGCTTCCAAATATCCTTTGCCAATTCCACAGAACAGCCTTGGCGAAAGGCTTCTTGAAGGGAAAGATGTAACTCTGTGAGATGAATTAACAGAACACAGAGCAGTTTCTCAAGCTTCTTTCCAGTTTTGAGCGGAAGATATTTCCTTTTTCACCATAGCCCTCATGGGCTTCCAAATATCCCTTTGCCAATTCCACAAGAACAGCCTTAGAGAAAGGCTTCTTGAGAGGAAAGATGTAACTCTGTGAGATGAATTAACAGAACACAGGCAGTTTCTCAGAAAGCTTCTTTCCAGTTTTGAGCGTAAGATATTACCTTTTCACCATAGCCCTCTAAGGGCTTCCAAATATCCCTTTGCCAATTCCACAAGAACAGCCTTAGCGAAAGGCTTCTTGAAGGAAAGATGTAACTCTGTGAGATGAATTAACAGAACACAGAGCAGTTTCTCAAGCTTCTTTCCAGTTTTGAGCGGAAGATATTTCCTTTTTCACCATAGCCTCTATAGGGCTTCCAAATATCCTTTGCCAATTCCACAAGAACAGCCTTAGCGAAAGGCTTCTTGAAGGAAAGATGTAACTCTGTGAGATGAATTAACAGAACACAGAGCAGTTTCTCAGAAAGCTTCTTTCCAGTTTTGAGCGGAAGATATTTCCTTTTTCACCATAGCCCTCTATGGGCTTCCAAATATCACTTTGCCAATTCCACAAGAACAGCCTTAGCGAAGGAAAGATGTAACTCTGTGAGATGAATTAACAGAACACAGAACAGTTTCTCAGCTTCTTTCCAGTTTTGAACGGAAGATATTTCCTTTTCACCATAGCCCTCTATGGGCTTCCAAATATCACTTTGCCAATTCCACAAGAACAGCCTTAGCGAAAACTTCTTGAAGGAAAGATGTAACTCTGTGAGATGAATTAACAGAACACAGAGCAGTTTCTCAAGCTTCTTTCCAGTTTTGAGCGGAAGATATTTCCTTTTTCACCATAGCCCTCTATGGGCTTCCAAATATCACTTTGCCAATTCCACGAGAACAGCCTTAGCGAAAGGCTTCTTGAAGGAAAGATGTAACTCTGTGAGATGAATTAACAGAACACAGAGCAGTTTCTCAGAAAGCTTCTTTCCAGTTTTGAGCGGAAGATATTTCCTTTTCACCATAGCCCTCCATGGGCTTCCAAATATCCTTGCCAATTCCACAAGAAGAGCCTTAGAGAAAGGCTTCTTAGGGAAGATGTAACTCTGTGAGATGAATTAACAGAAAACAGGGCAGTTTCTCAGAAAGCTTCTTTCCAGTTTTGAGCGGAAGATATTCCTTTTTCACCATAGCCCTCTAAGGGCTTCCAAATATCCCTGCCAATTCCACAAGAACAGCCTTAGCTATAGGCTTCTTGAAGGAAAGATGTAACTCTGAGATGAATTAACAGAACACAGAGCAGTTTCTCAGAAAGCTTCTTTCCAGTTTTGAACGGAAGATATTCCTTTTCACCATAGCCCCTATGGGCTTCCAAATATCCTTGCCAATTCCACAAGAACAGCCTTAGCGATGAAGCTTCTGTGAGATGAATTAACAGAACACAGAGCAGTTTCTCAGAAAGCTTCTTTCCAGTTTTGAGCGGAAGATATTTCCTTTTCACCATAGCCCTCTGGGCTTCCAAATATCCTTTGCCAATTCCACAAGAACAGCCTTAGCGAAGGCTTCTTGAAGGAAAGATGTAACTCTGTGAGATGAATTAACAGAACACAGAGCAGTTTCTCAGAAAGCTTCTTTCCAGTTTTGAACGGAAGATATTTCCTTTTCACACCATAGGCCTCTATGGGCTTCCAAATATCCTTTGCCAATTCCACAAGAACAGCCTTAGCGAGGCTTGAAGGGAAAGATGTAACTCTGTAGATGAATTAACAGAACACAGAGCAGTTTCTCAGAAAGCTTCTTTCCAGTTTTGAGCGGAAGATATTTCCTTTTCACATAGCCTCTATGGGCTTCAAATATCACTTTGCCAATTCCACAAGAACAGCCTTAGCGAAAGGCTTCTTGAAGGAAGATGTAACTCTGTGAGATGAATTAACAGAACACAGAGCAGTTTCTCAAGCTTCTTTCCAGTTTTGAGCGGAAGATATTTCCTTTTTCACCATAGCCCTCTATGGGCTTCCAAATATCCCTTTGCCAATTCCACAAGAACAGCCTTAGCTAAAGGCTCTTGAAGGAAAGATGTAACTCTGTGAGATGAATTAACAGAACACAGAGCACTTTCTCAGAAAGCTTCTTTCCAGTTTTGAATGGAAGATATTTCCTTTTTCACCATAGCCCTCTATGGGCTTCCAAATATCCTTTGCCAATTCCACAAGAACAGCCTTAGCCAAAGGCTTCTTGAAGGAAAGATGTAACTCTGTGAGATGAATTAACAGAACACAGAGCAGTTTCTCAAGCTTCTTTCCAGTTTTGAGCGGAAGATATTTCCTTTTTGACCATAGCCCCTATGGGCTTCCAAATATCCTTTGCCAATTCCACAAGAACAGCCTTAGCGAAAGGCTTTTGAAGGAAAGATGTAACTCTGTGAGATGAATTAACAGAACACAGAGCAGTTTCTCAGAAAGCTTCTTTCCAGTTTTGAGCGGAAGATATTTCCTTTTTCAGCATAGCCCTCCATGGGCTTCCAAATATCACTTTGCCAATTCCACAAGAAGAGCCTTAGCGAAAGGCTTCTTGAAGGAAAGATGTAACTCTGTGAGATGAATTAACAGAACACAGAGCAGTTTCTCAAGCTTCTTTCCAGTTTTGAGCGGAAGATATTTCCTTTTTCACCATAGCCCTCTATGGGCTTCCAAATATCACTTTGCCAATTCCACAAGAAAGCCTTAGCGAAGGCTTCTTGAAGGAAAGATGTAACTCTGTGAGATGAATTAACAGAACACAGAGCAGTTTCTCAAGCTTCTTTCCAGTTTTGAACTGAAGATATTTTCTTTTCACCCTAGCCCTCTATGGGCTACCAAATATCCTTTGCCAATTCCACAAGAAGAGCCTTAGCGAAAGGCTTCTTGAAGGAAGATGTAACTCTGTGAGATGAATTAACAGAACACAGAAGTTTCTCAGAAAGCTTCTTTCCAGTTTTGAGCGGAAGATATTTCCTTTTCACCATAGCCCTCATGGGCTTCCAAATATCCTTTGCCAATTCCACAAGAAGAGCCTTAGCGAAAGGCTTTTGAAGGGAAAGATGTAACTCTGTGAGATGAATTAACAGAACACAGAGCAGTTTCTCAGAAAGCTTCTTTCCAGTTTTGAGCGGAAGATATTTCCTTTTCACCATAGCCCCTAAGGGCTTCCAAATATCCTTTGCCAATTCCACAAAAACAGCCTTAGCTATAGGCTTCTTGAAGGAAAGATGTAACTCTGTGAGATGAATTAACAGAACACAGAGCAGTTTCTCAAGCTTCTTTCCAGTTTTGAACGGAAGATATTTCCTTTTCACCATAGCCCCTATGGGCTTCCAAATATCCCTTTGCCAATTCCACAAGAACAGCCTTAGCGAAAAGGCTCTTGAAGGAAGATGTAACTCTGTGAGATGAATTAACAGAACACAGAGCAGTTTCTCAGAAAGCTTCTTTCCAGTTTTGAGCGGAAGATATTTCCTTTTCACCATAGGCCTCTATGGGCTTCCAAATATCACTTTGCCAATTCCACAAGAACAGCCTTAGCGAAAGGCTTCTTGAAGGAAAGATGTAACTCTGTAAGATGAATTATCAGAACACAGAGCAGTTTCTCAAGCTTCTTCCAGTTTTGAGCGGAAGATATTTCCTTTTCACCATAGGCCTCTATGGGCTTCCAAATATCACTTTGCCAATTCCACAAGAACAGTCTTAGCGAAAGGCTTCTTGAAGGGAAAGATGTAACTCTGTAAGATGAATTATCAGAACACAGAGCAGTTTCTAAGAAAGCTTCTTTCCAGTTTTGAACTGAAGATATTTTCTTTTTCACCCTAGTCCTCTATGGGCTACCAAATATCACTTTGCCAATTCCACAAGAAGAGCCATACCGAAAGGCTTCTTGAAGGGAAAGATGTAACTGTGTGAGATGAATTAACAGAACACAGAGAAGTTAATCAGAAAGTTTCTTTCCAGTTTTGAACGGAAGATATTTCCTTTTTCAGCATAGCCCTCCATGGGCTTCCAAATACCCCTTTGCCAATTCCACAAGAAGAGCCTTAGAGAAAGGCTTCTTGAAGGGAAAGATGTAACTCTCAGAGATGAATTAACAGAAAAAAGGGCAGTTTCTCAGAAAGCTTCTTTCCAGTTTTGAACGTAAGATATTACCTTTTTCACCATAGCCCCCTAAGGGCTTCCAAATATCCCTTTGCCAATTCCACAAAAACAGCCTTAGCTATAGGCTTCTTGAAGGGAAAGATGTAACTCTGTGAGATGAATTAACAGAGCACAGAGCAGTTTCTAAGAAAGCTTCTTTCCAGTTTTGAACGGAAGATATTTCCTTTTTCACCATAGCCCCCTATGGGCTTCCAAATATCAATTTGCCAATACCATAAGAACAGCCTTAGCGAAAGGCTTCTTGAAGGGAAAGATGTAACTCTGTGAGATGAATTAACAGAACACAGAGCAGTTTCTAAGAAAGCTTCTTTCCAGTTTTGAACGGAAGATATTTCCTCTTTCACCATAGCCCCCTATGGGCTTCCAAGTATCCCTTTGCCAATTCCACAAGAACAGCCTTAGCGAAAGGCTTCTTGAAGGGAAAGATGTAACCCTGTGAGATGAATTCACAGAACACAGAGCAGTTTCTCGGAAAGCTTCTTTCCAGTTTTGAACGGAAGATATTTCCTTTTTCACCATAGCCCTCTATGGGCTTCCAAATATCCCTTTGCCAATTCCACCAGAAAGCCTTAGCGAAAGGCTTCTTGAAGGGAAAGATGTAACTCTGTGAGATGAATTAACAGAACACAGCGCAGTTTCTCAGAAAACTTCTTTCCAGTTTTGAACGGAAGGTATTTCCTTTTTCACCATAACCCCTATGGGCTTCCAAATATCCCTTTACCAATTCCAGAAGAACAGCCTTAGCGAAAGGCTTCTTGAAGGGAAAGATGTAACTCTGTGAGATGAATTAACAGAACACAGAGCACTTTCTCAGAAAGCTTCTTTCCAGTTTTGAACGGAAGATATTTCCTTTTTCACCATAGCCCTCTATGGGCTTCCAAATATCCTTTGCCAATTCCACAAGAACAGCAGCCTTAGCGAAAGGCTTCTTGAAGGGAAAGATGTAACTCTTTAGATGAATTAACAGAACACAGAGCAGTTTCTCAAGCTTCTTTCCAGTTTTGAAGCGGAAGATATTTCCTTTTCACCATAGCCCTCTATGGGCTTCCAAATATCACTTTGCCAATTCCACAAGAAAGCCTTAGCGAAGGCTTCTTGAAGGAAAGATGTAACTCTGTGAGATGAATTAACAGAACACAGAGCAGTTTCTCAGAAAGCTTCTTTCCAGTTTTGAACGGAAGATATTTCCTTTTTCAGCATAGCCCTCCATGGGATTCCAAATACCACTTTGCCAATTCCACAAGAAGAGCCTTAGCGAAAGGCTTCTTGAAGGGAAAGATGTAACTCTGTGAGATGAATTAACAGAACACAGAGCAGTTTCTCAGAAAGCTTCTTTCCAGTTTTGAGCGGAAGATATTTCCTTTTCACCATAGCCCTCTATGGGCTTCCAAATATCCTTTGCCAATTCCACAAGAACAGCCTTAGGAAAAGGCTTCTTGAAGGAAAGATGTAACTCTTTAGATGAATTAACAGAACACAGAGCAGTTTCTCAGAAAGCTTCTTTCCAGTTTTGAACGAAGATATTTCCTTTTCACCATAGCCCTCTATGGGCTTCCAAATATCACTTTGCCAATTCCACGAGAACAGCCTTAGCGAAGGCTTCTTGAAGGAAAGATGTAACTCTGTGAGATGAATTAACAGAACAGAGCAGTTTCTCAGAAAGCTTCTTTCCAGTTTTGAGCGGAAGATATTTCCTTTTCACCATAGCCCTATATGGGCTTCAAATATCTCTTTGCCAATTCCACAAGAACAGCCTTAGCTATAGGCTTCTTGAAGGAAAGATGTAACTCTGTGAGATGAAGTAACAGAACACAGAGCAGTTTCTAAGAAAGCTTCTTTCCAGTTTTGAATGGAAGATATTTCCTTTTTCACCATAGCCCCTATGGGCTTCCAAATATCACTTTGCCAATTCACAAGAACAGCCTTAGCGAAGGCTTCTTGAAGGGAAAGATGTAACTCTGTGAGATGAATTAACAGAACACAGAGCAGTTTCTCAAGCTTCTTTCCAGTTTTGAGCGGAAGATATTTCCTTTTCACCATAGCCCCTATGGGCTTCCAAGTATCCTTTGCCAATTCCACAAGAACAGCCTTAGCGAAGGCTTCTTGAAGGCAATGATGTAACTCTGTGAGATGAATTCACAGAACACAGAGCAGTTTCTCTGAAAGCTTCTTCCAGTTTTGAGCGGAAGATATTTCCTTTTCACCATAGGCCTCTATGGGCTTCCAAATATCACTTTGCCAATTCCACAAGAACAGTCTTAGCGAAGGCTTCCTGAAGGAAAGATGTAACTCTGTAAGATGAATTATCAGAACACAGAGCACTTTCTCAGAAGCTTCTTTCCAGTTTTGAGCGGAAGATATTTCCTTTTTCACCATAGCTCTATGGGCTTCCAAATATCCTTTACCAATTCCACAAGAACAGCCTTAGCGAAAACTTCTTTAAGGAAAGATGTAACTCTTTTGGATGAATTAACAGAACACAGAGCAGATTCTCGGAAAGCTTCTTTCCAGTTTTGAGCGGAAGATATTTCCTTTTTCACCATAGCCCTCTATGGGCTTCCAAATATCACTTTGCCAATTCACAAGAACAGCCTTAGCGAAGGCTTCTTGAAGGGAAAGATGTAACTCTGTGAGATGAATTAACAGAACACAGAGCAGTTTCTCAGAAAGCTTCTTTCAGTTTTGAACGGAAGATATTTCCTTTTTCACCATAGCCCCTATGGGCTTCAAATATCCTTGCCAATTCCACAAGAACAGCCTTAGCGAAGGCTTCTTGAAGGAAAGATGTAACTCTGTGAGATGAATTAATAGAAAAAGGGCAGTTTCTCAGAAAGCTTCTTTCCAGTTTTGAGCGGAAGATATTACCTTTTTCAACATAGCCCCTAAGGGCTTCCAAATATCCTTGCCAATTCCACAAGAATAGCCTTAGCTATAGCTTCTTGAAGGGAAAGATGTAACTCTGTGAGATGAATTAACAGAACACAGAGCAGTTTCTAAAAGCTTCTTTCCAGTTTTGAGCGGAAGATATTTCCTTTTCACCATAGCCCCTATGGGCTTCAAATATCCTTTGCCAATTCCACAAGAACAGCCTTAGCGATAGGCTTTGAAGGGAAAGATGTAACTCTGTGAGATGAATTAACAGAACACAGAGCAGTTTCTAAAAGCTTCTTTCCAGTTTTGAGCGGAAGATATTTCCTTTTCACCATAGCCCTCTATGGGCTACCAAATATCACTTTGCCAATTCCACAAGAACAGCCTTAGCGAAAGGCTTCTTCAAGGCAAAGATGTAACTCTGTGAGATGAATTAACAGAACACAAAGCAGTTTCTCAGAAAGCTTCTTTCCAGTTTTGAGCGGAAGATATTTCCTTTTCACCATAGCCCCTAAGGGCTTCCAAATATCCTTTGCCAATTCCACAAGAACAGCCTTAGCGAAAGGCTTCTTGAAGGGAAAGATGTAACTCTGTGAGATGAATTACAGAACACAGAGCAGTTTCTAAAAGCTTCTTTCCAGTTTTGAACTGAAGATATTTTCTTTTTCACCTAGCCCTCTATGGGCTACCAAATATCACTTTGCCAATTCCACAAGAAAGCCTTAGCGAAAGGCTTCTGAAGGAAAGATGTAACTCTGTGAGATGAATTAACAGAACACAGAAGTTTCTCAGAAAGCTTCTTTCCAGTTTTGAAGCGGAAGATATTTCCTTTTTCACCATAGCCCTCTATGGGCTTCCAAATATCCCTTTGCCAATTCCACAAGAAAGCCTTAGCGAAAGGCTTTGAAGGAAAGATGTAAGTCTGTGAGATGAATTAACAGAACACAGAGCAGTTTCTAAGAAAGCTTCTTTCCAGTTTTGAACTGAAGATATTTTCTTTTTCACCCTAGCCCTCTATGGGCTACCAAATATCACTTTGCCAATTCCACAAGAAAGCCTTAGCGTAAGGCTTCTTGAAGGAAAGATGTAAGTCTGTGAGATGAATTAACAGAACACAGAGAAGTTTCTCAAGCTTCTTTCCAGTTTTGAGCGGAAGATATTTCCTTTTCACCATAGCCCTCTATGGGCTTCAAATATCCCTTTGCCAATTCACAAGAACAGCCTTAGCGAAAGGCTTCTTGAAGGAAAGATGTAACTCTGTGAGATGAATTAACAGAACACAGCGCAGTTTCTCAGAAAGCTTCTTTCCAGTTTTGAGCGGAAGGTATTTCCTTTTCACCATAGCCCCTATGGGCTTCCAAATATCCCTTTACCAATTCCACAAGAACAGCCTTAGCGAAAGACTTCTTGAAGGAAAGATGTAACTGTGTGAGATGAATTAACAGAACACAGAAGTTTCTCAGAAAGTTTCTTTCCAGTTTTGAGCGGAAGATATTTCCTTTTCACCATAGCCTCTATGGGCTTCCAAATACCCTTTGCCAATTCCACAAGAAGAGCCATACCGAAGGCTTCTTGAAGGAAAGATGTAACTCTGTGAGGTGAATTAACAGAACACAGAGCAGTTTCTCAGAAAGCTTCTTTCCAGTTTTGAACGGAAGATATTTCCTTTTTCACCATAGCCCTCTATGGGCTTCCAAATATCTCTTTGTCAATTCCACAAGAAGAGCCTTAGAGAAAGGCTTCTTGAAGGGAAAGATGTAACTCTGTGAGATGAATTAACAGAACACAGAGCAGTTTCTCAAGCTTCTTTCAGTTTTGAGCGGAAGATATTACCTTTTTCACCATAGCCCCCTATGGGCTTCCAAATATCCCTTTGCCAATTCCACAAGAACAGCCTTAGCGATAGGCTTCTTGAAGCGAAAGATGTAACTCTGTGAGATGAATTAACAGAACACAGAGCAGTTTCTCAGAAAGCTTCTTTCCAGTTTTGAACAGAAGATATTTCCTTTTTCAGCATAGCCCTCCATGGGCTTCCAAATATCTCTTTGCCAATTCCACAAGAACAGCCTTAGAGAAAGGCTTCTTGAAGGGAAAGATGTAACTCTGTGAGATGAATTAACAGAAAAAAGGGCAGTTTCTCAGAAAGCTTCTTTCCAGTTTTGAACGGAAGATATTACCTTTTTCAACATAGCCCCCTAAGGGCTTCCAAATATCCCTTTGCCAATTCCACAAAAACAGCCTTAGCTATAGGCTTCTTGAAGGGAAAGATGTAACTCTGTGAGATGAATTAACAGAACACAGAGCAGTTTCTAAGAAAGCTTCTTTCCAGTTTTGAACGGAAGATATTTCCTTTTTCACCATAGCCCCTATGGGCTTCCAAATATCACTTTGCCAATTCCACAAGAACAGCCTTAGCGAAAGGCTTGAAGGAAAGATGTAACTCTGTGAGATGAATTAACAGAACACAGAGCAGTTTCTAAGAAAGCTTCTTTCCAGTTTTGAACGGAAGATATTTCCTCTTTCACCATAGCCCCCTATGGGCTTCCAAATATCCCTTTGCCAATTCCACAAGAACAGCCTTAGCGAAAGGCTTCTTGAAGGCAATGATGTAACTCTGTGAGATGAATTCACAGAACACAGAGCAGTTTCTCTGAAAGCTTCTTCCAGTTTTGAACGGAAGATATTTCCTTTTTCACCATAGGCCTCTATGGGCTTCCAAATATCACTTTGCCAATTCCACAAGAACAGTCTTAGCGAAAGGCTTCCTGAAGGGAAAGATGTAACTCTGTAAGATGAATTATCAGAACACAGAGCAGTTTCTCAGAAAGCTTCTTTCAGTTTTGAGCGGAAGATATTTCCTTTTTCACCATAGCCCTCTATGGGCTTCAAATATCCTTTGCCAATTGCACAAGAACAGCCTTAGCGAAAGGCTTCTTGAAGGAAAGATGTAACTCTGTGAGATGAATTAACAGAACACAGAGCAGTTTCTCAAGCTTCTTTCCAGTTTTGAGCGGAAGATATTTCCTTTTTCACCATAGCCTCTATGGGCTTCCAAATATCCTTGCCAATTCCACCAGAACAGCCTTAGCGAAGGCTTCTTGAAGGAAAGATGTAACTCTGTGAGATGAATTAACAGAACACAGCGCAGTTTCTCAGAAAACTTCTTTCCAGTTTTGAACGGAAGGTATTTCCTTTTTCACCATAACCCCTATGGGCTTCCAAATATCCCTTTACCAATTCCAGAAGAACAGCCTTAGCGAAAGGCTTCTTGAAGGGAAAGATGTAACTCTGTGAGATGAATTTACAGAAAACAGAGCAGTTTCTCAGAAACCTTCTTTCCAGTTTTGAACGGAAGATATTTCCTTTTTCAGCGTAGCCCTCCATGGGATTCCAAATACCACTTTGCCAATTCTACAAGAAGAGCCTTAGCGAAGGCTTCTTGAAGGAAAGATGTAACTCTGTGAGATGAATTAACAGAACACAGAGCACTTTCTCAGAAAGCTTCTTTCCAGTTTTGAACGGAAGATATTTCCTTTTTCACCATAGCCCTCTATGGGCTTCCAAATATTCCTTTGCCAATTCCACAAGAACAGCCTTAGAAAGGCTTCTTGAAGGAAAGATGTAACTCTTTAGATGAATTAACAGAACACAGAGCAGTTTCTCAGAAAGTTTCTTTCCAGTTTTGAACGGAAGATATTTCCTTTTTCACCATAGCCTCTATGGGCTTCCAAATATCACTTTGCCAATTCCACGAGAACAGCCTTAGCGAAAGGCTTCTTGAAGGAAAGATGTAACTCTGTGAGATGAATTAACAGAACACAGAGCAGTTTCTCAGAAAGCTTCTTTCCAGTTTTGAACGGAAGATATTTCCTTTTTCACCATAGCCCCTATGGGCTTCCAAATATCCTTGCCAATTCCACAAGAACAGCCTTAGCGAAGGCTTCTTGAAGGAAAGATGTAACTCTGTGAGATGAATTAACAGAACACAGAGCAGTTTCTCAAGCTTCTTTCCAGTTTTGAACGGAAGATATTTCCTTTTTCACCATAGCCCTCTATGGGCTTCCAAATATCCTTTGCCAATTCCACAAGAACAGCCTTAGCGAAAGGCTTCTTGAAGGAAAGATGTAACTCTGTGAGATGAATTAACAGAACACAGAGCAGTTTCTCAGAAAACTTCTTTCCAGTTTTGAGCGGAAGATATTTCCTTTTTGACCATAGCCCCTAAGGGCTTCCAAATATCCTTTGCCAATTCCACAAGAACAGCCTTAGCGAAAGGCTTCTTGAAGGAAAGATGTAACCCTGTGAGATGAATTCACAGAACACAGAGCAGTTTCTCAAGCTTCTTTCCAGTTTTGAGCGGAAGATATTTCCTTTTTCACCATAGCCCTCTATGGGCTTCAAATATCCTTTGCCAATTCCACCAGAACAGCCTTAGCGAAAGGCTTCTTGAAGGAAAGATGTAACTCTGTGAGATGAATTAACAGAACACAGCGCAGTTTCTCAGAAAACTTCTTTCCAGTTTTGAGCGGAAGATATTTCCTTTTTCACCATAACCCCTATGGGCTTCCAAATATCCTTTGCCAATTCTACAAGAACAGCCTTAGCGAAAGGCTTCTTGAAGGAAAGATGTAACTCTGTGAGATGAATTTACAGAAAACAGAGCAGTTTCTCAGAAACCTTCTTTCCAGTTTTGAGCGGAAGATATTTCCTTTTTCAGCATAGCCCTCCATGGGATTCCAAATACCACTTTGCCAATTCCACAAGAAGAGCCTTAGCGAAGGCTTCTTGAAGGAAAGATGTAACTCTGTGAGATGAATTAACAGAACACAGAGCACTTTCTCAGAAAGCTTCTTTCCAGTTTTGAGCGGAAGATATTTCCTTTTTCACCATAGCCCTCTATGGGCTTCCAAATATCCTTTGCCAATTCCACAAGAACAGCCTTAGCGAAAGGCTTCTTGAAGGAAAGATGTAACTCTGTGAGATGAATTAACAGAACACAGAGCAGTTTCTCAGAAAGCTTCTTTCCAGTTTTGAGCGGAAGATATTTCCTTTTTCACCATAGCCCTCTATGGGCTTCCAAATATCCTTTGCCAATTCCACAAGAAAGCCTTAGCGAAAGGCTTTGAAGGAAAGATGTAACTCTGTGAGATGAATTAACAGAACACAGAGCAGTTTCTCAGAAAGCTTCTTTCCAGTTTTGAACGGAAGATATTTCCTTTTTCAGCATAGCCCTCCATGGGCTTCCAAATATCCCTTTGCTAATTCCACAAGAACAGCCTTAGCGAAAGGCTTTTGAAGGAAAGATGTAACTCTGTGAGATGAATTAACAGAACACAGAGCAGTTTCTCAGAAAGCTTCTTTCCAGTTTTGAACGGAAGATATTTTTCACCATAGCCCCCTAAGGGCTTCCAAATATCCCTTTGCCAATTCCACAAGAACAGCCTTAGCGAAAGTCTTCTTGAAGGGAAAGATGTAACCCTGTGAGATGAATTCACAGAACACAGAGCAGTTTCTCGGAAAGCTTCTTTCCAGTTTTGAACGGAAGATATTTCCTTTTTCACCATAGCCCTCTATGGGCTTCCAAATATCCCTTTGCCAATTCCACCAGAACAGCCTTAGCGAAAGGCTTCTTGAAGGGAAAGATGTAACTCTGTGAGATGAATTAACAGAACACAGCGCAGTTTCTCAGAAAACTTCTTTCCAGTTTTGAACGGAAGTTATTTCCTTTTTCACCATAACCCCTATGGGCTTCCAAATATCCCTTTACCAATTCCAGAAGAACAGCCTTAGCGAAAGGCTTCTTGAAGGGAAAGATGTAACTCTGTGAGATGAATTTACAGAAAACAGAGCAGTTTCTCAGAAACCTTCTTTCCAGTTTTGAACGGAAGATATTTCCTTTTTCAGCGTAGCCCTCCATGGGATTCCAAATACCACTTTGCCAATTCCACAAGAAGAGCCTTAGCGAAAGGCTTCTTGAAGGGAAAGATGTAACTCTGTGAGATGAATTAACAGAACACAGAGCACTTTCTCAGAAAGCTTCTTTCCAGTTTTGAACGGAAGATATTTCTTTTTCACCATAGCCTCTATGGGCTTCCAAATATCCTTTGCCAATTCCACAAGAACAGCCTTAGCGAAAGGCTTCTTGAAGGAAAGATGTAACTCTGTGAGATGAATTAACAGAACACAGAGCAGTTTCTCAGAAAGCTTCTTTCCAGTTTTGAACGGAAGATATTTTTTTCACCATAGCCTCTATGGGCTTCCAAATATCCTTTGCTAATTCCACAAGAACAGCCTTAGCGAAAGGCTTCTTGAAGGGAAAGATGTAACTCTGTGAGATGAATTAACAGAAAAAAGGGCAGTTTCTCAGAAAGCTTCTTTCCAGTTTTGAACGGAAGATATTACCTTTTTCACCATAGCCCCCTAAGGGCTTCCAAATATCCCTTTGCCAATTCCACAAGAACAGCCTTAGCTATAGGCTTCTTGAAGGGAAAGATGTAACTCTGTGAGATGAATTAACAGAACACAGAGCAGTTTCTAAGAAAGCTTCTTTCCAGTTTTGAACGGAAGATATTTCCTTTTCACCATAGCCCCTATGGGCTTCCAAATATCACTTTGCCAATTCCACAAGAACAGCCTTAGCGAAAGGCTTTTGAAGGAAAGATGTAACTCTGTGAGATGAATTAACAGAACACAGAGCAGTTTCTAAGAAAGCTTCTTTCCAGTTTTGAACGGAAGATATTTCCTTTTCACCATAGCCCTCTATGGGCTTCCAAATATCACTTTGCCAATTCCACAAGAAAGCCTTAGCGAAAGGCTTCTGAAGGGAAAGATGTAACCTGTGAGATGAATTAACAGAACACAGAGCAGTTTCTCAGAAAGCTTCTTCCAGTTTTGAACGGAAGATATTTTTTTCACCATAGCCCTCCATGGGCTTCCAAATATCCCTTTGCCAATTCCACAAGAACAGCCTTAGCGAAAGGCTTCTTGAAGGGAAAGATGTAAGTCTGTGAGATGAATTAACAGAACACAGAGCAGTTTCTAAGAAAGCTTCTTTCCAGTTTTGAACTGAAGATATTTTCTTTTTCACCCTAGCCCTCTATGGGCTACCAAATATCACTTTGCCAATTCCACAAGAAAGCGTCTGTGAGATGAATTAACAGAACACAGAGAAGTTTCTCAGAAAGCTTCTTTCCAGTTTTGAACGGAAGATATTTCCTTTTTCACCATAGCCCTCTATGGGCTTCCAAATATCCCTTTGCCAATTCCACAAGAACAGCCTTAGCGAAAGGCTTCTTGAAGGGAAAGATGTAACTCTGTGAGATGAATTAACAGAACACAGAGCAGTTTCTCAGAAAGCTTCTTTCCAGTTTTGAACGGAAGACAATTCCTTTTTCAGCATAGCCCTCCATGGGATTCCAAATACCACTTTGCCAATTCCACAAGAAGAGCCTTAGCGAAAGGCTTATTGAAGGTAAAGATGTAACTCTGTGAGATGAATTAACAGAACACAGAGCACTTTCTCAGAAAGCTTCTTTCCAGTTTTGAACGGAAGATATTTCCTTTTTCACCATAGCCCTCTATGGGCTTCCAAATATCCCTTTGCCAATTCCACAAGAACAGCCTTAGCGAAAGGCTTCTTGAAGGGAAAGATGTAACTCTGTGAGATGAATTAACAGAACACAGCGCAGTTTCTCAGAAAGCTTCTTTCAGTTTTGAACGGAAGGTATTTCCTTTTTCACCATAGCCCCCTATGGGGTTCCAAATATCCCTTTACCAATTCCACAAGAACAGCCTTAGCGAAAGGCTTCTTGAAGGGAAAGATGTAACTCTGTGAGATGAATTAACAGAACACAGAGAAGTTTCTCAGAAAGTTTCTTTCCAGTTTTGAACGGAAGATATTACCTTT
The DNA here is from genome assembly GCA_023783455.1 of Erythrocebus patas. NCBI lineage: Eukaryota > Metazoa > Chordata > Mammalia > Primates > Cercopithecidae > Erythrocebus > Erythrocebus patas. The sequence continues at coordinate 327,959 of JAKFHT010003979.1, forward strand.
TTCAACATAGCCTCCATGGGCTTCCAAATACCCTTTGCCAATTCCACAAGAAGAGCCTTAGCGAAAGGCTTCTTGAAGGGAAAGATGTAACTCTGTGAGATGAATTAACAGAACACAGAGCAGTTTCTCAGAAAGCTTCTTTCCAGTTTTGAACGGAAGATATTTCCTTTTTCACCATAGCCCTCTACGGGCTTCCAAATATCTCTTTGCCAATTCCACAAGAACAGCCTTAGAGAAAGGCTTCTTGAAGGAAAGATGTAACTCTGTGAGATGAATTAACAGAAAAAAGGGCAGTTTCTCAGAAAGCTTCTTTCCAGTTTTGAATGGAAGATATTACCTTTTTCAACATAGCCCCCTAAGGGCTTCCAAATATCCCTTTGCCAATTCCACAAAAACAGCCTTAGCTATAGGCTTCTTGAAGGGAAAGATGTAACTCTGTGAGATGAATTAACAGAACACAGAGCAGTTTCTAAGAAAGCTTCTTTCCAGTTTTGAACGGAAGATATTTCCTTTTTCACCATAGCCCCCTATGGGCTTCCAAATATCCTTTACCAATTCCACAAGAACAGCCTTAGCGAAAGGCTTCTTGAAGGGAAAGATGTAACTCTGTGAGATGAATTAACAGAACACAGAGCAGTTTCTAAGAAAGCTTCTTTCCAGTTTTGAACGGAAGATATTTCCTCTTTCACCATAGCCCCCTATGGGCTTCCAAATATCCCTTTGCCAATTCCACAAGAACAGCCTTAGCGAAAGGCTTCTTGAAGACAATGATGTAACTCTGTGAGATGAATTAACAGAACACAGAGCAGTTTCTCTGAAAGCTTCTTCCCAGTTTTGAACGGAAGATATTTCCTTTTTCACCATAGGCCTCTATGGGCTTCCAAATATCCTTTGCCAATTCCACAAGAACAGCCTTAGCTTAAAGGCTTCCTGAAGGAAAGATGTAACTCTGTAAGATGAATTATCAGAACACAGAGCAGTTTCTCAGAAAGCTTCTTTCCAGTTTTGAACGGAAGATATTTTTTTCACCATAGCCCCTATGGGCTTCCAAATATCACTTTGCCAATTCCACGAGAACAGCCTTAGCGAAAGGCTTTTGAAGGAAAGATGTAACTCTGTGAGATGAATTACAGAACACAGAGCAGTTTCTCAGAAAGCTTTTTCCAGTTTTGAACGGAAGATATTTCTTTTTCACCATAGCCCTCTATGGGCTTCCAAATATCCTTTGCTAATTCCACAAGAACAGCCTTAGCGAAAGGCTTCTTGAAGGGAAAGATGTAACTCTGTGAGATGAATTAACAGAACACAGAGCACTTTCTCAGAAAGCTTCTTTCCAGTTTTGAATGGAAGATATTTCCTTTTTCACCATAGCCCTCTATGGGCTTCCAAATATCCTTTGCTAATTCCACAAGAACAGCCTTAGCTTAAAGGCTTCTTGAAGGAAAGATGTAACTCTGTGAGATGAATTAACAGAACACAGAGCAGTTTCTCAGAAAGCTTCTTCCAGTTTTGAACGGAAGATATTTCCTTTTTCACCATAGCCTCTATGGGCTTCCAAATATCACTTTGCCAATTCCACAGAACAGCCTTAGCGAAAGGCTTGAAGGGAAAGATGTAACTCTGTGAGATGAATTAACAGAACACAGAGCACTTTCTCAGAAAGCTTCTTTCCAGTTTTGAACAGAAGATATTTTTTTTCACCATAGCCCCTAAGGGCTTCCAAATATCCCTTTGCCAATTCCACAAGAACAGCCTTAGCGAAAGGCTTTTGAAGGGAAAGATGTAACCTGTGAGATGAATTAACAGAACACAGAGCAGTTTCTCAGAAAGCTTCTTTCCAGTTTTGAACGGAAGATATTTCCTTTTTCACCATAGCCCTCTATGGGCTTCCAAATATCCCTTTGCCAATTCCACCAGAACAGCCTTAGCGAAAGGCTTCTTGAAGGGAAAGATGTAACTCTGTGAGATGAATTAACAGAACACAGCGCAGTTTCTCAGAAAACTTCTTTCCAGTTTTGAACGGAAGGTATTTCCTTTTTCACCATAACCCCTATGGGCTTCCAAATATCCCTTTACCAATTCCAGAAGAACAGCCTTAGCGAAAGGCTTCTTGAAGGGAAAGATGTAACTCTGTGAGATGAATTTACAGAAAACAGAGCAGTTTCTCAGAAACCTTCTTTCCAGTTTTGAACGGAAGATATTTCCTTTTTCAACATAGCCCCTAAGGGCTTCCAAATACCACTTTGCCAATTCCACAAGAAGAGCCTTAGCGAAAGGCTTCTTGAAGGGAAAGATGTAACTCTGTGAGATGAATTAACAGAACACAGAGCACTTTCTCAGAAAGCTTCTTTCCAGTTTTGAACGGAAGATATTTCCTTTTTCACCATAGCCCTCTATGGGCTTCCAAATATCCCTTTGCCAATTCCACAAGAACAGCCTTAGCGAAAGGCTTGAAGGAAAGATGTAACTCTGTGAGATGAATTAACAGAACACAGAGCAGTTTCTCAGAAAGCTTCTTTCCAGTTTTGAACGGAAGATATTTCCTTTTTCACCATAGCCCTATATGGGCTTCCAAATATCCCTTTGCCAATTCCACAAGAACAGCCTTAGCGAAAGGCTTCTTGAAGGGAAAGATGTAACTCTGTGAGATGAATTAACAGAAAAAAGGGCAGTTTCTCAGAAAGCTTCTTTCCAGTTTTGAACGGAAGATATTACCTTTTTCAACATAGCCCCCTAAGGGCTTCCAAATATCCCTTTGCCAATTCCACAAGAACAGCCTTAGCTATAGGCTTCTTGAAGGGAAAGATGTAACTCTGTGAGATGAATTAACAGAACACAGAGCAGTTTCTACGAAAGCTTCTTTCCAGTTTTGAACGGAAGATATTTCCTTTTTCACCATAGCCCCCTATGGGCTTCCAAATATCACTTTGCCAATTCCACAAGAACAGCCTTAGCGAAAGGCTTCTTGAAGGGAAAGATGTAACTCTGTGAGATGAATTAACAGAACACAGAGCAGTTTCTAAGAAAGCTTCTTTCCAGTTTTGAACGGAAGATATTTCCTTTTTCACCATAGCCCTCTATGGGCTTCAAAATATCACTTTGCCAATTCCACAAGAAAGCCTTAGCGAAAGGCTTGAAGGAAAGATGTAACCTGTGAGATGAATTAACAGAACACAGAGCAGTTTCTCAGAAAACTTCTTTCCAGTTTTGAACGGAAGATATTTTTTTCACCATAGCCCTCCATGGGCTTCCAAATACCACTTTGCCAATTCCACAAGAAGAGCCTTAGCGAAAGGCTTGAAGGGAAAGATGTAACTCTGTGAGATGAATTAACAGAACACAGAGCAGTTTCTCGAAAGCTTCTTTCCAGTTTTGAACGGAAGATATTTCCTTTTTCACCATAGCCCTCTATGGGCTTCCAAATATCCTTTGCCAATTCCACAAGAACAGCCTTAGCGAAAGGCTTGAAGGGAAAGATGTAACTCTGTAAGATGAATTAACAGAACACAGAGCAGTTTCTCAGAAAACTTCTTTCCAGTTTTGAACGGAAGATATTTCCTTTTTCACCATAGCCCCCTATGGGCTTCCAAATATCACTTTGCCAATTCCACAAGAACAGCCTTAGCGAAAGGCTTCTTGAAGGGAAAGATGTAACTCTGTGAGATGAATTAACAGAACACAGAGCAGTTTCTCAGAAAGCTTCTTTCCAGTTTTGAACGGAAGATATTTCCTTTTTCACCATAGCCCTCTATGGGCTTCCAAATATCCCTTTGCCAATTCCACAAGAACAGCCTTAGCGAAAGGCTTCTTGAAGGGAAAGATGTAACTCTGTGAGATGAATTAACAGAACACAGAGCACTTTCTCAGAAAGCTTCTTTCCAGTTTTGAACGGAAGATATTTCCTTTTTCAGCATAGCCCTCTATGGGCTTCCAAATATCACTTTGCCAATACCAAAAGAACAGTCTTAGCGAAAGGCTTCTTGAAGGGAAAGATGTAACTCTGTGCAATGAATTAACAGAACACAGAGCAGTTTCTCAGAAAGATTCTTTCCAGTTTTCAACGGAAGATATTTCCTTTTTCACCATAGCCCTCTATGGGTTTTGAAATATCACTCTGCCAATTCCACAAAACAGCCTTTGCGAAAGACTTCTTGAAGAGAAAGATGTAACTCTGTGAGATGAATTCACAAAACACAGAGCAGTTTCTCAGAAAACTTCTTTCCAATTTTGAACGGAAGATATTTCCTTTTTCACCATAGCCCTCTTTGGGTTTCGAAATATCACTTTGCCAATTCCACAAGAACAGCCTTAGCGAAAGGCTTTTGAAGGGAAAGATGTAACTCTGTGAGATGAATTCACAGAACACAGAGCATTTTCAGAAAGCTTTTCCAGTTTTGAACGGAAGATATTTCCTTTTTCACCATAGCCCCTATGGGCTTCCAAATATCCCTTTGACAATTCCACAAGAACAGCCTTAGCGAAAGGCTTCTTGAAGGGAAAGATGTAACTCTGTGAGATGAATTCACAGAACACAGAGCAGTTTTTCGGAAAGCTTCTTCACAGTTTTGAACGGAAGATATTTCCTTTTTCACCATAGGCCTCTAAGGGCTTCCAAATATCACTTTGCCAATTCCACAAGAACAGTCTTAGCGAAAGGCTTCTTGAAGGGAAAGATGTAACTCTGTAAGATGAATTATCAGAACACAGAGCAGTTTCTCAGAAAGCTTCTTTCCAGTTTTGAACGGAAGATATTTCCTTTTTCAGCATAGCCCTCTATGGGCTTCCAAATATCCCTTTGCCAATTCCACAAGAACAGCCTTAGCGAAAGGCTTCTTGAAGGGAAAGATGTAACTCTTTTAGATGAATTAACAGAACACAGAGCAGTTTCTAAGAAAGCTTCTTTGCAGTTTTGAACGGAAGATATTTCCTTTTTCACCATAGCCTTCTATGGGCTTCCAAATATCACTTTGCCAATTCCATGAGAACAGCCTTAGCAAAAGCCTTCTTGAAGGGAAAGATGTAACTCTGTGAGATGAATTAACAGAACACATAGCAGTTTCTCAGAAAGCTTCTTTCCTGTTTTGAACGGAAGATATTTCCTTTTTCACCATAGCTCTCTATGGGCTTCCAAATATCCCTTTGCCAATTCCACAAGAACAGCCTTAGCCAAAGGATTCTTGAAGGGAAAGATGTAACTCTGTGAGATGAATTCACAGAACACAGAGCAGTTTCTAAGAAAGCTTCTTTCCAGTTTTGAACTGAAGATATTTTCTTTTTCACCCTAGCCCTCTATGGGCTACCAAATATCACTTTGCCAATTCCACAAGAAAGCCTTAGCGAAAGGCTTCTTGAAGGGAAAGATGTAAGTCTGTGAGATGAATTAACAGAACACAGAGAAGTTTCTCAGAAAGCTTCTTTCCAGTTTTGAACGGAAGATATTTTTTTCACCATAGCCCTCTATGGGCTTCCAAATATCCTTTGCCAATTCCACAAGAACAGCCTTAGCGAAAGGCTTGAAGGAAAGATGTAACTCTGTGAGATGAATTAACAGAACACAGAGCACTTTCTCAGAAAGCTTCTTTCCAGTTTTGAACGGAAGGTATTTCCTTTTTCACCATAGCCCTCTATGGGTTCCAAATATCCTTTACCAATTCCACAAGAACAGCCTTAGCGAAAGGCTTCTTGAAGGGAAAGATGTAACTGTGTGTGATGAATTAACAGAACACACAGATGTTTCTCAGAAAGTTTCTTTCCAGTTTTGAACGGAAGATATTTCCTTTTTCAGCATAGCCCTCCATGGGCTTCCAAATACCCCTTTGCCAATTCCACAAGAAGAGCCATACCGAAAGGCTTCTTGAAGGGAAAGATGTAACTCTGTGAGGTGAATTAACAGAACACAGAGGAGTTTCTCAGAAAGCTTCTTTCCAGTTTTGAACGGAAGAGATTTCCTTTTTCACCATAGCCCTCTATGGGCTTCCAAATATCTCTTTGTCAATTCCACAAGAACAGCCTTAGAGAAAGGCTTCTTGAAGGGAAAGATGTAACTCTGTGAGATGAATTAACAGAGCAAAGAGCAGTGTCTCAGAAAACTTCTTTCCAGTTTTGAACGGAGGATATTACCTTTTTCACCATAGCCCCCTATGGGCTTCCAATTATCCCTTTGCCAATTCCACAAGAACAGCCTTAGCGATAGGCTTCTTGAAGCGAAAGATGTAACTCGGTGAGATGAATTAACAGAACACAGAGGAGTTTCTCAGAAAGCTTCTTTCCAGTTTTGAACAGAAGATATTTCCCTTTTCACCATAGCCCTCTATGGGCTTCCAAATATCTCTTTGCCAATTCCACAAGAACAGCCTTAGAGAAAGGCTTCTTGAAGGGAAAGATGTAACTCTGTGAGATGAATTAACAGAAAAAAGGGCAGTTTCTCAGAAAGTTTCTTTCCAGTTTTGAACGGAAGATATTACCTTTTTCAACATAGCCCCCTAAGGGCTTCCAAATATCCCTTTGCCAATTCCACAAGAACAGCCTTAGAAAGGCTTCTTGAAGGAAAGATGTAACTCTGTGAGATGAATTAACAGAACACAGAGCAGTTTCTCAGAAAGCTTCTTTCCAGTTTTGAACGGAAGATATTTCCTTTTCACCATAGCCCCTATGGGCTTCCAAATATCCCTTTGCCAATTCCACAAGAACAGCCTTAGCGAAGGCTTCTTGAAGGAAAGATGTAACTCTGTGAGATGAATTAACAGAACACAGAGCAGTTTCTAAGAAAGCTTCTTTCCAGTTTTGAACGGAAGATATTTCCTTTTTCACCATAGCCCTCTATGGGCTACCAAATATCACTTTGCCAATTCCACAAGAAAGCCTTAGCGAAAGGCTTTTTCAAGGCAAAGATGTAACTCTGTGAGATGAATTAACAGAACACAGAGCAGTTTCTCAGAAAGCTTCTTTCCAGTTTTGAACGGAAGATATTTCCTTTTCACCATAGCCTCTATGGGCTTCCAAATATCACATTGCCAATTCCACAAGAAAGCCTTAGCGAAAGGCTTTTTCAAGGCAAAGATGTAACTCTGTGAGATGAATTAACAGAACACAGAGCAGTTTCTCAGAAAGCTTCTTTCCAGTTTTGAACGGAAGATATTTCCTTTTTCACCATAGGCCTCTATGGGCTTCCAAATATCACATTGCCAATTCCACAAGAACAGTCTTAGCGAAAGGCTTCTTGAAGGGAAAGATGTAACTCTGTAAGATGAATTATCAGAACACAGAGCAGTTTCTCAGAAAGCTTCTTTCCAGTTTTGAACGGAAGATATTTCCTTTTTCACCATAGCCCTCTATGGGCTTCCAAATATCCCTTTGCCAATTCCACAAGAACAGCCTTAGCCAAAGGCTTCCTGAAGGGAAAGATGTATCTCTGTGAGATGAATTAACAGAACACAGAGCAGTTTCTCAGAAAGCTTCTTTCCAGTTTTGAACGGAAGATATTTCCTTTTTCACCATAGCCCTCTATGGGCTTCCAAATATCACTTTGCCAATTCCACAAGAACAGCCTTAGCGAAAGGCTTCTTGAAGGGAAAGATGTAACTCTGTGAGATGAATTAACAGAACACAGCGCAGTTTCTCAGAAAGCTTCTTTCCAGTTTTGAACGGAAGATATTTCCTTTTTCACCATAGCCCTCTATGGGTTTCCAAATATCCCTTTGCCAATTCTACAAGAACAGCCTTAGCGAAAGGCTTCTTGAAGAGAACGATGTAACTCTGTGAGATGAATTAATAGAACACAGAGCAGTTTCTCAGAAAGCTTCTTTCCAGTTTTGAATGGAAGATATTTCCTTTTTCACCATAGCCCTCTATGGGCTTCCAAATATCACTTTGCCAATTCCACAAGAAAGCCTAAGCGAAAGGCTTCTTGAAGGGAAAGATGTAACTCTGTGAGATGAATTAACAGAACACAGAGCAGTTTCTCAGAAAGCTTCTTTCCAGTTTTGAACGGAAGATATTTCCTTTTCACCATAGCCCCTATGGGCTTACAAATATCACTTTGCCAATTCCACAAGAACAGCCTTAGAAAGGCTTCTTGAAGGAAAGATGTAAATCTGTGAGATGAATTAACAGAACACAGAGCAGTTTCTCAGAAAGCTTCTTCCAGTTTTGAACGGAAGATATTTCCTTTTTCAGCATAGCCCTCCATGGGCTTCCAAATACCCCTTTGCCAATTCCACAAGAAGAGCCATACCGAAAGGCTTCTTGAAGGGAAAGATGTAACTCTGTGAGATGAATTAACAGAACACCGAGCAGTTTCTCAGAAAGCTTCTTTCCAGTTTTGAACGGAAGATATTTCCTTTTTCACCATAGCCCTCTACGGGCTTCCAAATATCTCTTTGCCAATTCCACAAGAACAGCCTTAGAGAAAGGCTTCTTGAAGGGAAAGATGTAACTCTGTGAGATGAATTAACAGAAAAAAGGGCAGTTTCTCAGAAAGCTTCTTTCCAGTTTTGAATGGAAGATATTACCTTTTTCAACATAGCCCCCTATGGGCTTCCAAATATCCTTTGCTAATTCCACAAGAACAGCCTTAGCTATAGGCTTTGAAGGAAAGATGTAACTCTGTGAGATGAATTAACAGAACACAGAGCAGTTTCTAAGAAAGCTTCTTTCCAGTTTTGAACGGAAGATATTTCCTTTTTCACCATAGCCCCTATGGGCTTCCAAATATCACTTTGCCAATTCCACAAGAACAGCCTTAGCGAAAGGCTTCTTGAAGGGAAAGATGTAACTCTGTGAGATGAATTAACAGAACACAGAGCAGTTTCTAAGAAAGCTTCTTTCCAGTTTTGAACGGAAGATATTTCCTCTTTCACCATAGCCCCCTATTGGCTTCCAAATATCCCTTTGCCAATTCGACAAGAACAGCCTTAGCGAAAGGCTTCTTGAAGGCAATGATGTAACTCTGTGAGATGAATTCACAGAACACAGAGCAGTTTCTCTGAAAGCTTCTTCCCAGTTTTGAACGGAAGATATTTCCTTTTTCACCATAGGCCTCTATGGGCTTCCAAATATCACTTTGCCAATTCCACAAGAACAGTCTTAGCGAAAGGCTTTCTGAAGGGAAAGATGTAACTCTGTAAGATGAATTATCAGAACACAGAGCAGTTTCTCAGAAAGCTTCTTTCCAGTTTTGAACGGAAGATATTTCCTTTTTCACCATAGCCCTCTATGGGCTTCCAAATATCCCTTTGCCAATTCCACAAGAACAGCCTTAGCGAAAGGCTTCTTTAAGGGAAAGATGTAACTCTGTGAGATGAATTAACGGAACACAGAGCAGTTTCTCAGAAAGCTTCTTTCCAGTTTTGAAGGGAAGATATTTCCTTTTTCACCATAGCCCTATATGGGCTTCCAAATATCCCTTTGCCAATTCCACAAGAACAGCCTTAGCGAAAGGCTTCTTGAAGGGAAAGATGTAACTCTGTGAGATGAATTAACAGAAAAAAGGGCAGTTTCTCAGAAAGCTTCTTTCCAGTTTTGAACGGAAGATATTACCTTTTTCACCATAGCCCCCTATGGGCTTCCAATTATCCCTTTGCCAATTCCACAAGAACAGCCTTAGCGATAGGCTTCTTGAAGCGAAAGATGTAACTCTGTGAGATGAATTAACAGAACACAGAGGAGTTTCTCAGAAAGCTTCTTTCCAGTTTTGAAAAGAAGATATTTCCTTTTTCACCATAGCCCTCTATGGGCTTCCAAATATCTCTTTGCCAATTCCACAAGAACAGCCTTAGAGAAAGGCTTCTTGAAGGGAAAGATGTAACTCTGTGAGATGAATTAACAGAAAAAAGGGCAGTTTCTCAGAAAGCTTCTTTCCAGTTTTGAACGGAAGATATTACCTTTTTCAACATAGCCCCCTAAGGGCTTCCAAATATCCCTTTGCCAATTCCACAAGAACAGCCTTAGCTATAGGCTTCTTGAAGGGAAAGATGTAACTCTGTGAGATGAATTAACAGAACACAGAGCAGTTTCTAAGAAAGCTTCTTTCCAGTTTTGAACGGAAGATATTTCCTTTTTCACCATAGCCCCTTATGGGCTTCCAAATATCACTTTGCCAATTCCACAAGAACAGCCTTAGCGAAAGGCTTCTTGAAGGGAAAGATGTAACTCTGTGAGATGAATTAACAGAACACAGAGCAGTTTCTAAGAAAGCTTCTTTGCAGTTTTGAACGGAAGATATTTCCTTTTTCACCATAGCCCTCTATGGGCTACCAAATATCACTTTGCCAATTCCACAAGAAAGCCTTAGCGAAAGGCTTTTTCAAGGCAAAGATGTAACTCTCTGAGATGAATTAACAGAACACAGAGCAGTTTCTCAGAAAGCTTCTTTCCAGTTTTGAACGGAAGATATTTCCTTTTTCACCATAGGCCTCTATGGGCTTCCAAATATCACTTTGCCAATTCCACAAGAACAGTCTTAGCGAAAGGCTTCCTGAAGGGAAAGATGTAACTCTGTAAGATGAATTATCAGAACACAGAGCAGTTTCTCAGAAAGCTTCTTTCCAGTTTTGAGCGGAAGATATTTCCTTTTCACCATAGCCCTCTATGGGCTTCCAAATATCCCTTTGCCAATTCCACAAGAACAGCCTTAGCGAAAGGCTTCTTTAAGGGAAAGATGTAACTCTTTTAGATGAATTAACAGAACACAGAGCAGTTTCTCAGAAAGCTTCTTTCCAGTTTTGAACGGAAGATATTTCCTTTTTCACCATAGCCCTCTATGGGCTTCCAAATATCACTTTGCCAATTCCACGAGAACAGCCTTAGCGAAAGGCTTCTTGAAGGGAAAGATGTAACTCTGTGAGATGAATTAACAGAACACAGAGCAGTTTCTCAGAAAGCTTCTTTCCAGTTTTGAACGGAAGATATTTCCTTTTTCACCATAGCCCTATATGGGCTTCCAAATATCCTTGCCAATTCCACAAGAAGAACAGCCTTAGCGAAAGGCTTCTTGAAGGAAAGATGTAACTCTGTGAGATGAATTAACAGAAAAAAGGGCAGTTTCTCAGAAAGCTTCTTTCCAGTTTTGAACGGAAGATATTACCTTTTTCAACATAGCCCCCTAAGGGCTTCCAAATATCCTTGCCAATTCCACAAGAACAGCCTTAGCTTCTTGAAGGAAAGATGTAACTCTGTGAGATGAATTTACAGAAAACAGAGCAGTTTCTCAGAAACCTTCTTTCCAGTTTTGAAAGTAAGATATTTTTTTTCACCATAGCCCTCCATGGGATTCAAATACCACTTTGCTAATTCCACAAGAAGAGCCTTAGCGAAGGCTTCTTGAAGGAAAGATGTAACTCTGTGAGATGAATTAACAGAACACAGAGCAGTTTCTAAGAAAGCTTCTTTCCACTTTTGAACTGAAGATATTTTCTTTTTCACCCTAGCCCTCTATGGGCTACCAAATATCACTTTGCCAATTCCACAAGAAAGCCTTAGCGAAAGGCTTTTCAAGGAAAGATGTAACTCTGTGAGATGAATTAACAGAACACAGAGCAGTTTCTCAGAAAGCTTCTTTCCAGTTTTGAACGGAAGATATTTCCTTTTTCACCCTAGCCCCCTATGGGCTTACAAATATCACTTTGCCAATTCCACAAGAACAGCCTTAGCTATAGGCTTCTTGAAGGGAAAGATGTAACTCTGTGAGATGAATTAACAGAACACAGAGCAGTTTCTCAGAAAGCTTCTTTCCAGTTTTGAACGGAAGATATTTCCTTTTTCACCATAGCCCTCTATGGGCTTCCAAATATCACTTTGCCAATTCCACAAGAACAGCCTTAGCGAAAGGCTTCTTGAAGGGAAAGATGTAACTCTGTGAGATGAATTAACAGAACACAGAGCAGTTTCTCAGAAAGCTTCTTTCCAGTTTTGAACAGAAGATATTTCCTTTTTCACCACAGCCCTCTATGGGCTTCCAAATATCACTTTGCCAATTCCACAAGAACAGCCTTAGCGAAAGGCTTCTTGAAGGTAAAGATGTAACTCTGTGAGATGAATTAACAGAACACAGAGCAGTTTCTCAGAAAGCTTCTTTCCAGTTTTGAACGGAAGATATTTCCTTTTTCAGCATAGCCCTCTATGGGCTTCCAAATATCACTTTGCCAATACCAAAAGAACAGTCTTAGCGAAAGGCTTCTTGAAGGGAAAGATGTAACTCTGTGAGATGAATTAACAGAACACAGAGCAGTTTCTCAGAAAGCTTCTTTCCAGTTTTGAACGGAAGATATTTCTTTTTTCACCATAGCCCTCTATGGGTTTTGAAATATCACTTTGCCAATTCCACAAAACAGCCTTTGCGAAAGACTTCTTGAAGAGAAAGATGTAACTCTGTGAGATGAATTCACAGCACACAGAGCAATTTCTCAGAAAACTTCTTTCCAATTTTGAACGGAAGATATTTCCTTTTTCACCATAGCCCCCTATGGGCTTCCAAATATCCCTTTGCCAATTCCACAAGAACAGCCTTAGCGAAAGGCTTCTTGAAGGGAAAGATGTAACTCTGTGAGATGAATTCACAGAACACAGAGCAGTTTCTAAGAAAGCTTCTTTCCAGTTTTGAACTGAAGATATTTTCTTTTTCACCCTAGCCCTCTATGGGCTACCAAATATCACTTTGCCAATTCCACAAGAACAGCCTTAGCGAAAGGCTTCTTGAAGGGAAAGATGTAACTCTGTGAGATGAATTAACAGAACACAGAGCAGTTTCTCAGAAAGCTTCTTTCCAGTTTTGAGCGGAAGGTATTTCCTTTTCACCATAGCCCCTTATGGGGTTCCAAATATCCCTTTACCAATTCCACAAGAACAGCCTTAATGAAAGGCTTCTTGAAGGGAAAGATGTAACTTTGTGAGATGAATTAACAGAACACAGAGAAGTTTCTCAGAAAGTTTCTTTCCAGTTTTGAACGGAAGATATTTCCTTTTTCAGCATAGCCCTCCATGGGCTTCCAAATATCACTTTGCCAATTCCACAAGAAGAGCCATACCGAAAGGCTTCTTGAAGGAAAGATGTAACTCTGTGAGATGAATTAACAGAACACAGAGCAGTTTCTCAAGCTTCTTTCCAGTTTTGAACAGAAGATATTTCCTTTTCACCATAGCCTCTATGGGCTTCCAAATATCTCTTTGCCAATTCCACAAGAACAGCCTTAGAAAGGGTTCTCGAAGGAAAGATGTAACTCTGTGAGATGAATTAACAGAACACAAAAGGCCAGTTTCTCAAGCTTCTTTCCAGTTTTGAGCGGAAGATATTACCTTTTTCAACATAGCCCCCTAAGGGCTTCCAAATATCCCTTTGCCAATTCCACAAGAACAGCCTTAGCTATAGGCTTCTTGAAGGGAAAGATGTAACTCTGTGAGATGAATTAACAGAACACAGAGCAGTTTCTAAGAAAGCTTCTTTCCAGTTTTGAACGGAAGATATTTGCTTTTTCACCATAGCCCCCTATGGGCTTCCAAATATCACTTTGCCAATGCCACAAGAACAGCCTTAGCGAAAGGCTTCTTGAAGGGAAAGATGTAACTCTGTGAGATGAATTAACAGAACACAGAGCAGTTTCTAAGAAAGCTTCTTTCCAGTTTTGAACGGAAGATATTTCCTTTTTCACCATAGCCCTCTATGGGCTACCAAATATCACTTTGCCAATTCCACAAGAAAGCCTTAGCGAAAGGCTTTTTCAAGGCAAAGATGTAACTCTGTGAGATGAATTAACAGAACACAGAGCAGTTTCTCAGAAAGCTTCTTTCCAGTTCTGAACGGACGATATTTCCTTTTTCACCATAGCCCCCTAAGGGTTTCCAAATATCCCTTTGCCAATTCCACAAGAACAGCCTTAGCGAAAGGCTTCTTGAAGGGAAAGATGTAACTCTGTGAGATGAATTAACAGAACACAGAGCAGTTTCTCAGAAAGCTTCTTTCCAGTTTTGAACGGAAGGTATTTCCTTTTTCACCATAGCCCCCTATGGGGTTCCAAATATCCCTTTACCAATTCCACAAGAACAGCCTTAGCGAAAGGCTTCTTGAAGGGAAAGATGTAACTGTGTGAGATGAATTAACAGAACACAGAGAAGTTTCTCAGAAAGTTTCTTTCCAGTTTTGAACGGAAGATATTTCCTTTTTCAGCATAGCCCTCCATGGGCTTCCAAATACCACTTTGCCAATTCCACAAGAAGAGCCATACCGAAAGGCTTCTTGAAGGGAAAGATGTAACTCTGTGAGATGAATTAACAGAACACAGAGCAGTTTCTCAGAAAGCTTCTTTCCAGTTTTGAACGGAAGATATTTCCTTTTTCACCATAGCCCTCTATGGGCTTCCAAATATCTCTTTGTCAATTCCACAAGAACAGCCTTAAAGGCTTCTTGAAGGAAAGATGTAACTCTGTGAGATGAATTAACAGAACACAGAGCAGTTTCTCAGAAAGCTTCTTTCCAGTTTTGAAGCGGAAGATATTACCTTTTCAACATAGCCCCTAAGGGCTTCCAAATATCCTTTGCCAATTCCACAAGAACAGCCTTAGCTATAGGCTTCTTGAAGGAAAGATGTAACTCTGTGAGATGAATTAACAGAACACAGAGCAGTTTCTAAGAAAGCTTCTTTCCAGTTTTGAGCGGAAGATATTTCCTTTTTCACCATAGCCCCTATGGGCTTCCAAATATCACTTTGCCAATTCCACAAGAACAGCCTTAGCGAAGGCTTCTTGAAGGAAAGATGTAACTCTGTGAGATGAATTAACAGAACACAGAGCAGTTTCTAGAAAGCTTCTTTCCAGTTTTGAACGGAAGATATTTCCTTTTCACCATAGCCCCTATGGGCTTCATATATCACTTTGCTAATTCCACAAGAACAGCCTTAGCGAAAGGTTTCTTGAAGGGAAAGATGTAACTCTGTAAGATGAATTAACAGAAAACAGAGCAGTTTCTCAGAAAGCTTCTTTCCAGTTTTGAGCGGAAGATATTTCCTTTTTCACCATAGCCCTCTATGGGCTTCAAATATCACTTGCCAATTCCACAAGAACAGCCTTAGCGAAGGCTTCTTGAAGGAAAGATGGAACTCTGTGAGATGAATTAACAGAACACAGAGCAGTTTCTCAGAAAGCTCTTTCCAGTTTTGAACGGAAGATATTTCCTTTTCACATAGCCCTCTATGGGCTTCCAAATATCCTTTGCCAATTCCACAAGAACAGCCTTAGCGAAAGGCTTCTTGAAGGGAAAGATGTAACTCTGTGCGATGAATTAACAGAACACAGAGAAGTTTCTCAGAAAGCTTCTTTCCAGTTTTGAACGGAAGATATTTCCTTTTCACCATAGCCCTCTATGGGCTTCCAAATATCCTTTGCCAATTCCACAAGAACAGCCTTAGCGAAAGGCTTCTTGAAGGGAAAGATGTAACTCTGTGAGATGAATTAACAGAACACAGAGCAGTTTCTAGAAAGCTTCTTTCCAGTTTTGAACGGACGATATTTCCTTTTTCACCCTAGCCCTCTATGGGCTCCAAATATCACTTTGCCAATTCCACAAGAACAGCCTTAGCGAAAGGCTTCTTGAAGGAAAGATGTAACTCTGTGAGATGAATTAACAGAACACAGAGCAGTTTCTCAGAAAGCTTCTTTCCAGTTTTGAACAGAAGATATTTCCTTTTCACCATAGCCCTCTATGGGTTTCCAAATATCCTTTGCCAATTCTACAAGAACAGCCTTAGCGAAAGGCTTCTTGAAGGAAAGATGTAACTCTGTGAGATGAATTAAGAGAACACAGAGCAGTTTCTAAGAAAGCTTCTTTCCAGTTTTGAACGGAAGATATTTCCTTTTTCACCATAGCCCCTATGGGCTTCCAAATATCACTTTGCCAATTCCACAAGAACAGCCTTAGCGAAAGGCTTCTTGAAGGGAAAGATGTAACTCTGTGAGATGAATTAACAGAACACAGAGCAGTTTCTAAGAAAGCTTCTTTCCAGTTTTGAACGGAAGATATTTCCTTTTTCACCATAGCCCCCTATGGGCTTCCATATATCACTTTGCGAATTCCACAAGAACAGCCTTAGCGAAAGGTTTCTTGAAGGGAAAGATGTAACTCTGTAAGATGAATTAACAGAAAACAGAGCAGTTTCTCAGAAAGCTTCTTTCCAGTTTTGAAGCGGAAGATATTTCCTTTTTCACCATAGCCCTCTATGGGCTTCAAATATCCTTTGCCATTCCACAAGAACAGCCTTAGCGAAAGGCTTTGAAGGGAAAGATGGAACTCTGTGAGATGAATTAACAGAACACAGAGCAGTTTCTCAAGCTTCTTTCCAGTTTTGAGCGGAAGATATTTCCTTTTTCACATAGCCCTCTATGGGCTTCCAAATATCCCTTTGCCAATTCCACAAGAACAGCCTTAGCGAAAGGCTTCTTGAAGGGAATGATGTAACTCTGTGCGATGAATTAACAGAACACAGAGAAGTTTCTCAGAAAGCTTCTTTCCAGTTTTGAACGGAAGATATTTCCTTTATCACCATAGCCCTCTATGGGCTTCCAAATATCCCTTTGCCAATTCCACAAACAGCCTTACCGATAGGCTTCTTGAAGGGAAAGATGTAACTCTTTTAGATGAATTAACAGAACACAGAGCAGTTTCTAAGAAAGCTTCTTTCCAGTTTTGAACGGACGATATTTTCTTTTTCACCCTAGCCCTCTATGGGCTACCAAATATCACTTTGCCAATTCCACAAGAAAGCCTAAGCGAAAGGCTTCTTGAAGGGAAAGATGTAACTCTGTGAGATGAATTAACAGAACACAGAGCAGTTTCTCAGAAAGCTTCTTTCCAGTTTTCAACAGAAGATATTTCCTTTTTCACCATAGCCCTCTATGGGTTTCCAAATATCCCTTTGCCAATTCTACAAGAACAGCCTTAGCGAAAGGCTTCTTGAAGGGAAAGATGTAACTCTGTGAGATGAATTAACAGAACAAAGAGCAGTTTCTCAGAAAGCTTCTTTCCAGTTTTGAACGGAAGATATTACCTTTTTCACCATAGCCCCCTAAGAGCTTCCAAATATCCCTTTGCCAATTCCTCAAGAACAGCCTTAACGATAGGCTTCTTGAAGGGAAAGATGTAACTCTGTGAGATGAATTAACAGAACACGGAGCAGTTTCTCAGAAAGCTTCTTTCCAGTTTTCAAAGGAAGGTATTTCCTTTTTCACCATAGCCCCCTATGGGATTCCAAATATCACTTTGCCAATACTAAAAGAACAGTCTTAGCGAAAGGCTTCTTGAAGGGAAAGATGTAACTCTGTGAGATGAATTATCAGAACACAGAGCAGTTTCTCAGAAAGCTTCTTTCCAGTTTTGAACGGAAGATATTTCCTTTTTCACCATAGCCCTCTATGGGCTTCCAAATATCCCTTTGCCAATTCCACAAGAACAGCCTTAGGCAAAGGCGTCTTGAAGGGAAAGATGTAACTCTGTGAGATGAATTAACAGAACACAGAGAAGTTTCTCAGAAAGCTTCTTTGCAGTTTTCAACGGAAGATATTTCCTTTTTCACCGTAGCCCTCTATGGGCTTCTAGATATCCCTTTGCCAATTCTACAAGAACAGCCTCAGCGAAAGGCTTCTTGAAGAGAAAGATGTAACTCTGTGAGATGAATTAACAGAACACAAAGCAGTTTCTCAGAAAGCTTCTTTCCAGTTTTGAACGGAAGATATTTCCTTTTTCACCATAGCCCTCTATGGGTTTCCAAATATCACTTTGCCAATTCCACAAGAAAGCCTAAGCGAAAGGCTTCTTGAAGGGAAAGATGTAAGTCTGTGAGATGAATTAACAGAACACAGAGAAGTTTCTCAGAAAGCTTCTTTCCAGTTTTGAACGGAAGATATTTCCTTTTTCACCCTAGCCCCCTATGGGCTTCCAAATATCACTTTGCCAATTCCACAAGAACAGCCTTAGCGAAAGGCTTCTTGAAGGGAAAGATGTAACTCTGTGAGATGAATTAACAGAACACAGAGCAGTTTCTCGGAAAGCTTCTTTCCAGTTTTGAACGGAAGATATTTCCTTTTTCACCATAGCCCTCTATGGGCTTCCAAATATCACTTGCCAATTCCACAAGAACAGCCTTAGCGAAAGGCTTCTTGAAGGGAAAGATGTAACTCTGTGAGATGAATTAACAGAACACAGAGCAGTTTCTCAGAAAGCTTCTTTCCAGTTTTGAACGGAAGATATTTCCTTTTTCACCATAGCCCTCTCTGGGCTTCCAAATATCACTTTGCCCATTCCACAAGAACAGCCTTAGCGAAAGGCTTCTTGAAGGGAAAGATGTAACTCTGTGAGATGAATTAACAGAACACAGAGCAGTTTCTCAGAAAGCTTCTTTCCAGTTTTGAACGGAAGATATTTCCTTTTTCACCATAGCCCCCTATGGGCTTCCAAATATCCCTTTGCCAATTCCACAAGAACAGCCTTAGCGAAAGGCTTCTTGAAGGGAAAGATGTAACTCTGTGAGATGAATTAACAGAACACAGAGCAGTTTCTCAGAAAGCTTCTTTCCAGTTTTGAACGGAAGATATTTCCTTTTTCACCATAGCCCTCTATGGGCTACCAAATATCACTTTGCCAATTCCACAAGAAAGCCTTAGCGAAAGGCTTCTTGAAGGAAAGATGTAAGTCTGTGAGATGAATTAACAGAACACAGAGAAGTTTCTCAGAAAGCTTCTTTCCAGTTTTGAACGGAAGATATTTCCTTTTTCACCATAGCCCTCTATGGGCTTCCAAATATCCTTTGCCAATTCCACAAGAACAGCCTTAGCGAAAGGCTTCTTGAAGGGAAAGATGTAACTCTGTGAGATGAATTAACAGAACACAGCGCAGTTTCTCAGAAAGCTTCTTTCCAGTTTTGAACGGAAGATATTTCCTTTTTCACCATAGCCCTCTAGGGCTACCAAATATCACTTTTCCAATTCCACAAGAAAGCCTTAGCGAAAGGCTTCTTGAAGGGAAAGATGTAAGTCTGTGAGATGAATTAACAGAACACAGAGAAGTTTCTCAGAAAGCTTCTTTCCAGTTTTGAACGGAAGATATTTCCTTTTTCACCATAGCCCCCTATGGGCTTCCAAATATCACTTTGCCAATTCCACAAGAACAGCCTTAGCGAAAGGCTTCTTGAAGGGAAAGATGTAACTCTGTGACATGAATTCACAGAACACAGAGCAGTTTCTAGAAAGCTTCTTTCCAGTTTTGAACGGAAGATATTTCCTTTTTCACCATAGCCCTCTATGGGCTACCAAATATCACTTTGCCAATTCCACAAGAAAGCCTTAGCGAAAGGCTTCTTGAAGGGAAAGATGTAACTCTGTGAGATGAATTAACAGAACACAGAGAAGTTTCTCAGAAAGCTTCTTTCCAGTTTTCAACGGAAGATATTTCCTTTTTCACCATAGCCCTCTATGGGCTTCCAAATATCCCTTTGCCAATTCCACAAGAACAGCCTTAGCGAAAGGCTTCCTGAAGGGAAAGATGTAACTCTGTGAGATGAATTAACAGAACACAGCGCAGTTTCTCAGAAAGCTTCTTTCCAGTTTTGAACGGAAGGTATTTCCTTTTTCACCATAGCAACCTATGGGGTTCCAAATATCCCTTTACCAATTCCACAAGAACAGCCTTAGCGAAAGGCTTCTTGAAGGGAAAGATGTAACTGTGAGGGATGAATTCACAGAACACAGAGCAGTTTCTCAGAAAGCTTCTTTCCAGTTTTGAACGGAAGATATTTCCTTTTTCAGCATAGCCCTCCATGGGCTTCCAAATACCACTGTGCCAATTCCAGAAGAAGAGCCATACCGAAAGGCTTCTTGAAGGGAAAGATGTAACTCTGTGAGATGAATTAACAGAACACAGAGCAGTTTCTCAGAAAGCTTCTTTCCAGTTTTGAACGGAAGATATTTCCTTTTTCACCATAGTCCTCTATGGGCTTCCAAATATCTCTTTGCCAATTCCACAAGAACAGCCTTAGAGAAAGGCTTCTTGAAGGAAAAGATGTAACTTTGTGAGATGAATTAACAGAACAAAGAGCAGTTTCTCAGAAAGCTTCTTTCCAGTTTTGAACGGAAGATATTTCCTTTTTCACCATAGCCCCCTAAGGGCTTCCAAATATCCCTTTGCCAATTCCACAAGAACAGCCTTAGCGATAGGCTTCTTGAAGGGAAAGTTGTAACTCTGTGAGATGAATTAACAGAACACAGAGCAGTTTCTAAGAAAGCTTCTTTCCAGTTTTGAAAGGAAGATATTTCCTTTTTCACCATAGCCCCCTAAGGGCTTCAAATATCACTTTGCCAATTCCTCAAGAACAGCCTTAGCGAAAGGCTTCTTGAAGGGAAAGATGTAACTCTGTGAGATGAATTCACAGAACACAGAGCAGTTTCACAGAAAACTTCTTTCCAGTTTAGAACGGAAGATATTTCCTTTTTGACCATAGCCCCCTATGGGCATCCAAATATCCCTTTGCCAATTCCACAAGAACAGCCTTAGCGAAAGGCGTCTTGAAGGGAAAGATGTAATTCTGTGAGATGAATTCACAGAACACAGAGCAGTTTCTAAGAAAGCTTCTTTCCAGTTTTGAACTGAAGATATTTTCTTTTTCACCCTAGCCCTCTATGGGCTACCAAATATCACTTTGCCAATTCCACATGAAAGCCTTAGCGAAAGGCTTCTTGAAGGGAAAGATGTAAGTCTGTGAGATGAATTAACAGAACACAGAGGAGTTTCTCAGAAAGCTTCTTTCCAGTTTTGAACGGAAGATATTTCCTTTTCACCATAGCCCTCTATGGGCTTCCAAATATCCTTTGCCAATTCCACAAGAACAGCCTTAGCGAAAGGCTTCTTGAAGGAAAGATGTAACTCTGTGATATGAATTCACAGAACACAGAGCAGTTTCTCAAGCTTCTTTCCAGTTTTGAGCGGAAGATATTTCCTTTTCACCATAGCCCTCATGGGCTTCCAAATATCACTTTACCAATTCCACAAGAACAGCCTTAGCGAAAGGCTTCTTGAAGGAAAGATGTAACTGTGTGAGATGAATTAACAGAACACAGAGAAGTTTCTCAGAAAGTTTCTTTCCAGTTTTGAAGCGGAAGATATTTCCTTTTTCAGCATAGCCCTCCATGGGCTTCCAAATACCACTTTGCCAATTCCACAAGAAGAGCCATACCGAAAGGCTTCTTGAAGGGAAAGATGTAACTCTGTGAGATGAATTAACAGAGCAAGAGCAGTTTCTCAGAAAGCTTCTTTCCAGTTTTGAGCGGAAGATATTTCCTTTTCACCATAGCCCTCTATGGGCTTCCAAATATCTCTTTGTCAATTCCACAAGAACAGCCTTAGAAAGGCTTCTTGAAGGAAAGATGTAATTCTGTGAGATGAATTAACAGAACAAAGAGCAGTTTCTCAAGCTTCTTTCCAGTTTTGAGCGGAAGATATTACCTTTTTCCCATAGCCCACTATGGGCTTCCAAATATCCTTTGCCAATTCCACAAGAACAGCCTTAGCGAAAGGCTTCTTGAAGGAAAGATGTAACTCTGTGAGATGAATTAACAGAACACAGAGCAGTTTCTCAAGCTTCTTTCCAGTTTTGAACAGAAGATATTTCCTTTTTCACCATAGCCCTCTATGGGCTTCCAAATATCTCTTTGCCAATTCCACAAGAACAGCCTTAGCGAAAGGCTTCTTGAAGGGAAAGATGTAACTCTGTGAGATGAATTAACAGAAAAGAGCAGTTTCTCAGAAAGCTTCTTTCCAGTTTTGAGCGGAAGATATTACCTTTTTCAACATAGCCCCTAAGGGCTTCCAAATATCCTTGCCAATTCCACAAGAACAGCCTTAGCGAAGGCTTCTTGAAGGAAAGATGTAACTCTGTGAGATGAATTAACAGAACACAGAGCAGTTTCTAAAAGCTTCTTTCCAGTTTTGAGCGGAAGATATTTCCTTTTCACCATAGCCCCTATGGGCTTCCAAATATCACTTTGCCAATTCCACAAGAACAGCCTTAGCGAAAGGCTTCTTGAAGGAAAGATGTAACTCTGTGAGATGAATTAACAGAACACAGAGCAGTTTCTCAGAAAGCTTCTTTCCAGTTTTGAGCGGAAGATATTTCCTTTTCACCATAGCCCTCTATGGGCTACCAAATATCACTTTGCAATTCCACAAGAAAGTCTTAGCGAAAGGCTTCTTGAAGGAAAGATGTAACTCTGTGAGATGAATTAACAGAACACAGAGCAGTTTCTCAAGCTTCTTTCCAGTTTTGAGCGGAAGATATTTCCTTTTCACCATAGCCCCTAAGGGCTTCCAAATATCCTTTGCCAATTCCACAAGAACAGCCTTAGCGAAAGGCTTCTTGAAGGAAAGATGTAACTCTGTGAGATGAATTAACAGAACCCAGAGCAGTTTCTCAGAAAGCTTCTTTCCAGTTTTGAACGGAAGATATTACCTTTTTTCAACATAGCCCCTAAGGGCTTCCAAATATCCTTGCCAATTCCACAAGAACAGCCTTAGCTATAGGCTTTGAAGGAAAGATGTAACTCTGTGAGATGAATTAACAGAACACAGAGCAGTTTCTAAGAAAGCTTCTTTCCAGTTTTGAACGGAAGATATTTCCTTTTCACCATAGCCCCTATGGGCTTCCAAATATCACTTTGCCAATGCCACAAGAACAGCCTTAGCGAAAGGCTTTTGAAGGAAAGATGTAACTCTGAGATGAATTAACAGAACACAGAGCAGTTTCTAAAAGCTTCTTTCCAGTTTTGAACGGAAGATATTTCTTTTCACCATAGCCCTCTATGGGCTACCAAATATCACTTTGCTAATTCCACAAGAAAGTCTTAGCGAAAGGCTTTTTCAAGGCAAAGATGTAACTCTGTGAGATGAATTAACAGAACACAGAGCAGTTTCTCAGAAAGCTTCTTTCCAGTTTTGAACGGAAGATATTTCCTTTTTCACCATAGCCCCTATGGGCTTCCAAATATCCTTGCCAATTCCACAAGAACAGCCTTAGCGAAAGGCTTTTGAAGGAAAGATGTAACTCTGTGAGATGAATTAACAGAACCCAGAGCAGTTTCTCAGAAAGCTTCTTTCCAGTTTTAACGGAAGATATTACCTTTTTTCAACATAGCCCCTAAGGGCTTCCAAATATCCTTTTCCAATTCCACAAGAACAGCCTTAGCGAAGGCTTCTTGAAGGAAAGTTGTAACTCTGTGAGATGAATTAACAGAACACAGAGCAGTTTCTAAAAGCTTCTTTCCAGTTTTGAACGGAAGATATTTCCTTTTCACCATAGCCCCTATGGGCTTCCAAATATCCTTTGCCAATTCACAAGAACAGCCTTAGCGAAAACTTCTTGAAGGAAAGATGTAACTCTGTGAGATGAATTAACAGAACAGAGCAGTTTCTCAAGCTTCTTTCCAGTTTTGAGCGGAAGATATTTCCTTTTCACCATAGCCCCTATGGGTTTCCATATATCACTTTGCAATTCCACAAGAAAGCCTTAGCGAAAGGCTTCTTGAAGGAAAGATGTAACTCTGTGAGATGAATTAACAGAACACAGAGCAGTTTCTCAGAAAGCTTCTTTCCAGTTTTGAGCGGAAGATATTTCCTTTTCACCATAGCCCTCTATGGGCTTCCAAATATCCTTTGCCAATTCCACAAGAACAGCCTTAGCGAAAGGCTTCTTGAAGGAAAGATGGAACTCTGTGAGATGAATTAACAGAACACAGAGCAGTTTCTCAGAAAGCTTCTTTCCAGTTTTGAGCGGAAGATATTTCCTTTTCACATAGCCCTCTATGGGCTTCCAAATATCCTTTGCCAATTCCACAAGAACAGCCTTAGCGAAAGGCTTCTTGAAGGAATGATGTAACTCTGTGCGATGAATTAACAGAACACAGAGCAGTTTCTCAAGCTTCTTTCCAGTTTTGAGCGGAAGATATTTCCTTTTTCACCATAGCCCTCTATGGGCTTCCAAATATCCTTTGCCAATTCCACAAACAGCCTTAGCGAAAGGCTTCTTGAAGGAAAGATGTAACTCTGTGAGATGAATTAACAGAACACAGAGCAGTTTCTCAAGCTTCTTTCCAGTTTTGAACTGAAGATATTTTCTTTTCACCATAGCCCTCTATGGGCTTCAAATATCACTTTGCCAATTCCACAAGAAAGCCTTAGCGAAGGCTTCTTGAAGGAAAGATGTAACTCTGTGAGATGAATTAACAGAACACAGAGAAGTTTCTCAAGCTTCTTTCCAGTTTTGAGCGGAAGATATTTCCTTTTTCACCATAGCCCTCTATGGGCTTCCAAATATCCTTGCCAATTCCACAAGAACAGCCTTAGCGAAAGGCTTCTTGAAGGAAAGATGTAACTCTGTGAGATGAATTAACAGAACACAGCGCAGTTTCTCAAGCTTCTTTCCAGTTTTGAGCGGAAGATATTTCCTTTTTCACCATAGCCCCTATGGGGTTCAAATATCCTTTGCCAATTCCACAAGAACAGCCTTAGAAAGGCTTCTTGAAGGAAAGATGTAACTCTGTGAGATGAATTAACAGAACACAGAGCAGTTTCTCAAGCTTCTTTCCAGTTTTAACGGAAGATATTTCCTTTTTCACCATAGCCCTCTATGGGCTTCCAAATATCCTTTGCCAATTCCACAAGAACAGCCTTAGCGAAAGGCTTCTTGAAGGAAAGATGTAACTCTGTGAGATGAATTAACAGAACAAAGAGCAGTTTCTCAGAAAGCTTCTTTCCAGTTTTGAGCGGAAGATATTTCCTTTTTCACCATAGCCCTCTATGGGCTTCCAAATATCACTTTGCCAATTCCACAAGAACAGCCTTAGCGAAAGGCTTTTGAAGGAAAGATGTAACTCTGTGAGATGAATTAACAGAACACAGAGCAGTTTCTCAGAAAGCTTCTTTCCAGTTTTGAACGGAAGATATTTCCTTTTTCACCATAGCCCTCTATGGGCTTCCAAATATCCTTTGCCAATTCCACAAGAACAGCCTTAGCGAAAGGCTTCTTGAAGGAAAGATGTAACTCTGTGAGATGAATTCACAGAACACAGAGCAGTTTCTCGAAAGCTTCTTTCAGTTTTGAGCGGAAGATATTTCCTTTTTCACCATAGCCTCTATGGGCTTCCAAATATCACATTGCCAATTCCACAAGAACAGTGTTAGCCAAAGGCTTCTTGAAGGAAAGATGTAACTCTGTGAGATGAATTAACAGAACACAGAGCAGTTTCTCAAGCTTCTTTCAGTTTTGAGCGGAAGATATTTCCTTTTCAGCATAGCCTCCATGGGCTTCCAAATATCACTTTGCCAATTCCACAAGAAAGCCTTAGCGAAAGG
Organism: Erythrocebus patas; assembly: GCA_023783455.1. Classification (NCBI taxonomy): domain Eukaryota; kingdom Metazoa; phylum Chordata; class Mammalia; order Primates; family Cercopithecidae; genus Erythrocebus; species Erythrocebus patas. Next base: position 353,334 of record JAKFHT010003979.1, read on the forward strand.
CTTCTTGAAGGGAAAGATGTAACTCTGTGAGATGAATTAACAGAACACAGAGCAGTTTCTCAAGCTTCTTTCCAGTTTTGAGCGGAAGATATTTCCTTTTTCACCATAGTCCTCTATGGGCTTCCAAATATCTCTTTGCCAATTCCACAAGAACAGCCTTAGAAAGGCTTCTTGAAGGAAAGATGTAACTCTGTGAGATGAATTAACAGAACAAAGAGCAGTTTCTCAAGCTTCTTTCCAGTTTTGAGCAGGAAGATATTTCCTTTTTCACCATAGCCCCTAAGGGCTTCCAAATATCCTTTGCCAATTCCACAAGAACAGCCTTAGCGATAGGCTTCTTGAAGGAAAGATGTAACTCTGTGAGATGAATTAACAGAACAGAGCAGTTTCTAAGAAAGCTTCTTTCCAGTTTTGAAGGAAGATATTTCCTTTTTCACCATAGCCCTCTATGGGCTTCAAATATCACTTGCCAATTCCACAAGAACAGCCTTAGCGAAAGGCTTCTTGAAGGGAAAGATGTAACTCTGTGAGATGAATTAACAGAACACAGAGCAGTTTCTCGAAAGCTTCTTTCCAGTTTTGAGCGGAAGATATTTCCTTTTTCACCATAGCCCCTATGGGCTTCCAAATATCCTTTGCCAATTCCACAAGAACAGCCTTAGCGAAGGCTTCTTGAAGGAAAGATGTAATTCTGTGAGATGAATTAACAGAACACAGAGCAGTTTCTCAAGCTTCTTTCCAGTTTTGAACTGAAGATATTTTCTTTTTCACCATAGCCCTCTATGGGCTACCAAATATCACTTTGCCAATTCCACAAGAAAGCCTTAGCGAAGGCTTCTTGAAGGAAAGATGTAAGTCTGTGAGATGAATTAACAGAACACAGAGAAGTTTCTCAGAAAGCTTCTTTCCAGTTTTGAGCGGAAGATATTTCCTTTTTCACCATAGCCCTCTATGGGCTTCCAAATATCCTTTGCCAATTCCACAAGAACAGCCTTAGCGAAAGGCTTCTTGAAGGAAAGATGTAACTCTGTGAGATGAATTAACAGAACACAGAGCAGTTTCTCAGAAAGCTTCTTTCAGTTTTGAGCGGAAGATATTTCCTTTTTCACCATAGCCCCTATGGGGTTCCAAATATCCTTTACCAATTCCACAAGAAGAGCCTTAGCGAAAGGCTTCTTGAAGGGAAAGATGTAACTGTGTGAGATGAATTAACAGAACACAGAGAAGTTTCTCAGAAAGTTTCTTTCCAGTTTTGAGCGGAAGATATTTCCTTTTTCAGCATAGCCCTCCATGGGCTTCCAAATACCACTTTGCCAATTCCACAAGAACAGCCTTAGCGAAAGGCTTCTTGAAGGGAAAGATGTAACTCTGTGAGATGAATTAACAGAACAAAGAGCAGTTTCTCAAAGCTTCTTTCCAGTTTTGAGCGGAAGATATTTCCTTTTCACCATAGCCCTCTATGGGCTTCCAAATATCTCTTTGTCAATTCCACAAGAACAGCCTTAGCGAAAGGCTTCTTGAAGGAAAGATGTAATTCTGTGAGATGAATTAACAGAGCAAAGAGCAGTTTCTCAAGCTTCTTTCCAGTTTTGAAGCGGAAGATATTACCTTTTTCACCATAGCCCCTATGGGCTTCCAAATATCCTTTGCCAATTCCACAAGAACAGCCTTAGCGATAGGCTTCTTGAAGGAAAGATGTAACTCTGTGAGATGAATTAACAGAACACAGAGCAGTTTCTCAAGCTTCTTTCCAGTTTTGAACAGAAGATATTTCCTTTTCACCATAGCCCTCTATGGGCTTCAAATATCTCTTTGCCAATTCCACAAGAACAGCCTTAGAGAAAGGCTTCTTGAAGGGAAAGATGTAACTCTGTGAGATGAATTAACAGAAAAAAGAGCAGTTTCTCAGAAAGCTTCTTTCCAGTTTTGAGCGGAAGATATTACCTTTTTCAACATAGCCCCTAAGGGCTTCCAAATATCCTTTGCCAATTCCACAAGAACAGCCTTAGCTATAGGCTTCTTGAAGGAAAGATGTAACTCTGTGAGATGAATTAACAGAACACAGAGCAGTTTCTCAAGCTTCTTTCCAGTTTTGAGCGGAAGATATTTCCTTTTCACCATAGCCCCTATGGGCTTCCAAATATCACTTTGCCAATTCCACAAGAACAGCCTTAGCGAAAGGCTTCTTGAAGGAAAGATGTAACTCTGTGAGATGAATTAACAGAACACAGAGCAGTTTCTAAAGCTTCTTTCCAGTTTTGAAGCGGAAGATATTTCTTTTTCACCATAGCCCTCTATGGGCTACCAAATATCACTTTGCCAATTCCACAAGAAAGCCTTAGCGAAGGCTTTTTCAAGGCAAAGATGTAACTCTGTGAGATGAATTAACAGAACACAGAGCAGTTTCTCAAGCTTCTTTCCAGTTTTGAACGGAAGATATTTCCTTTTCACCATAGCCCCTATGGGCTTCCAAATATCCTTTGCCAATTCCACAAGAACAGCCTTAGCGAAGGCTTCTTGAAGGGAAAGATGTAACTCTGTGAGATGAATTAACAGAACAAAGAGCAGTTTCTCAGAAAGCTTCTTTCCAGTTTTGAGCGGAAGATATTTCCTTTTCAACATAGCCCCTAAGGGCTTCCAAATATCCTTTTCCAATTCCACAAGAACAGCCTTAGCTATAGGCTTCTTGAAGGGAAAGATGTAACTCTGTGAGATGAATTAACAGAACACAGAGCAGTTTCTAAAGCTTCTTTCCAGTTTTGAGCGGAAGATATTTCCTTTTCACCATAGCCCCTATGGGCTTCCAAATATCCTTGCCAATTCCACAAGAACAGCCTTAGCGAAAGGCTTCTTGAAGGGAAAGATGTAACTCTGTGAGATGAATTAACAGAACACAGAGCAGTTTCTCAGAAAGCTTCTTTCCAGTTTTGAGCGGAAGATATTACCTTTTCAACATAGCCCCTAAGGGCTTCCAAATATCCTTTTCCAATTCCACAAGAACAGCCTTAGCTATAGGCTTCTTGAAGGAAAGATGTAACTCTGTGAGATGAATTAAGAGAACACAGAGCAGTTTCTAAGAAAGCTTCTTTCCAGTTTTGAGCGGAAGATATTTCCTTTTCAGCATAGCCCTCTATGGGCTTCCAAATATCACTTTGCCAATTCCACAAGAACAGCCTTAGCGAAAGGCTTCTTGAAGGAAAGATGTAACTCTGTGAGATGAATTAACAGAACACAGAGCAGTTTCTAAAGCTTCTTTCCAGTTTTGAACGGAAGATATTTCCTTTTCACCATAGCCCCTATGGGCTTCCAAATATCACTTTGCCAATTCCACAAGAAAGCCTTAGCGAAGGCTTCTTGAAGGAAAGATGTAACTCTGTAAGATGAATTAACAGAAAACAGAGCAGTTTCTCAGAAAGCTTCTTTCCAGTTTTGAGCGGAAGATATTTCCTTTTCACCATAGCCCTCTATGGGCTTCCAAATATCACTTTGCCCATTCCACAAGAACAGCCTTAGCGAAAGGCTTCTTGAAGGGAAAGATGGAACTCTGTGAGATGAATTAACAGAACACAGAGCAGTTTCTCAGAAAGCTCTTTCCAGTTTTGAACGGAAGATATTTCCTTTTTCACATAGCCCTCTATGGGCTTCCAAATATCCCTTTGCCAATTCCACAAGAACAGCCTTAGCGAAAGGCTTGAAGGGAAAGATGTAACTCTGTGCGATGAATTAACAGAACACAGAGAAGTTTCTCAGAAAGCTTCTTTCCAGTTTTGAACGGAAGATATTTCCTTTATCACCATAGCCCTCTATGGGCTTCCAAATATCCCTTTGCCAATTCCACAAACAGCCTTAGCGATAGGCTTCTTGAAGGGAAAGATGTAACTCTGTGAGATGAATTAACAGAACACAGCGCAGTTTCTAAGAAAGCTTCTTTCCAGTTTTGAACGGACGATATTTCCTTTTTCACCATAGCCCCTATGGGCTTCCAAATATCCTTTGCTAATTCCACAAGAACAGCCTTAGCGAAAGGCTTTTGAAGGAAAGATGTAACTCTGTGAGATGAATTAACAGAACACAGCGCAGTTTCTCAGAAAGCTTCTTTCCAGTTTTGAACTGAAGATATTTTCTTTTTCACCCTAGCCCTCTATGGGCTACCAAATATCACTTTGCCAATTCCACAAGAAAGCCTTAGCGAAAGGCTTCTTGAAGGGAAAGATGTAAGTCTGTGAGATGAATTAACAGAACACAGAGCAGTTTCTCAAGCTTCTTTCAGTTTTGAAGCGGAAGATATTTCCTTTTCACCATAGCCCTCTATGGGCTTCCAAATATCCTTTGCCAATTCCACAAGAACAGCCTTAGCGAAAGGCTTCTTGAAGGAAAGATGTAACTCTGTGAGATGAATTAACAGAACACAGAGCAGTTTCTCAAGCTTCTTTCCAGTTTTGAGCGGAAGATATTTCCTTTTTCACCATAGCCCTCTATGGGCTTCAAATATCTCTTTGCCAATTCCACAAGAACAGCCTTAGCGAAAGGCTTCTTGAAGGAAAGATGTAACTCTGTGAGATGAATTAACAGAACACAGAGCAGTTTCTCAAGCTTCTTTCCAGTTTTGAAGCGGAAGATATTTCCTTTTTCACCATAGCCCTCTATGGGCTTCAAATATCACTTTGCCAATTCCACAAGAACAGCCTTAGCGAAAGGCTTCTTGAAGGAAGATGTAACTCTGTGAGATGAATTAACAGAACACAGAGCAGTTTCTCAAGCTTCTTTCCAGTTTTGAGCGGAAGATATTTCCTTTTTCACCATAGCCCTCTATGGGCTTCCAAATATCACTTTGCCAATTCCACAAGAACAGCCTTAGCAAAGGCTTCTTGAAGGGAAAGATGTAACTCTGTGAGATGAATTAACAGAACAAAGAGCAGTTTCTCAAGCTTCTTTCCAGTTTTGAGCGAAGATATTTCCTTTTTCACCATAGCCCTCTATGGGCTTCCAAATATCCTTTGCCAATTCCACAAGAACAGCCTTAGCGAAAGGCTTCTTGAAGGGAAAGATGTAACTCTGTGAGATGAATTAACAGAACACAGAGCAGTTTCTAAGAAAGCTTCTTTCCAGTTTTGAACGGAAGATATTTCCTTTTTCACCATAGCCCCTATGGGCTTCCAAATATCCTTTGCTAATTCCACAAGAACAGCCTTAGCGAAAGGCTTTGAAGGAAAGATGTAACTCTGTGAGATGAATTAACAGAACACAGCGCAGTTTCTCAGAAAGCTTCTTTCCAGTTTTGAACTGAAGATATTTTCTTTTTCACCCTAGCCCTCTATGGGCTACCAAATATCACTTTGCCAATTCCACAAGAAAGCCTTAGCGAAAGGCTTCTTGAAGGGAAAGATGTAAGTCTGTGAGATGAATTAACAGAACACAGAGAAGTTTCTCAGAAAGCTTCTTTCCAGTTTTGAACGGAAGATATTTCCTTTTTCACCATAGCCCTCTATGGGCTTCCAAATATCCCTTTGCCAATTCCACAAGAACAGCCTTAGCGAAAGGCTTCTTGAAGGGAAAGATGTAACTCTGTGAGATGAATTAACAGAACACAGCGCAGTTTCTCAGAAAGCTTCTTTCCAGTTTTGAACGGAAGGTATTTCCTTTTTCACCATAGCCCCCTATGGGGTTCCAAATATCCCTTTGCCAATTCCACAAGAACAGCCTTAGCGAAAGGCTTCTTGAAGGGAAAGATGTAACTCTGTGAGATGAATTAACAGAAAACAGAGCAGTTTCTCAGAAAGCTTCTTTCCAGTTTTGAACGGAAGATATTTCCTTTTTCACCATAGCCCTCTATGGGCTTCCAAATATCTCTTTGTCAATCCCACAAGAACAGCCTTAGAGAAAGGCTTCTTGAAGGGAAAGATGTAACTCTGTGAGATGAATTACCAGAACAAAGAGCAGTTTCTCAGAAAGCTTCTTTCCAGTTTTGAACGGAAGATATTACCTTTTTCACCATAGCCCCCTATGGGCTTCCAAATATCCCTTTGCCAATTCCACAAGAAGAGCCTTAGCGATAGGCTTCTTGAAGCGAAAGATGTAACTCTGTGAGATGAATTAACAGAACTCAGAGCAGTTTCTCAGAAAGCTTCTTTCCATTTTTGAACGGAAGATATTTCCTTCTTCACCATAGCCTCTATGGGCTTCCAAATATCACTTTGCTAATTCCACAAGAACAGCCTTAGCGAAAGGCTTCTTGAAGGAAAGATGTAACTCTGTGAGATGAATTAACAGAACACAGAGCAGTTTCTCAGAAAGCTTCTTTCCAGTTTTGAACGGAAGATATTTCCTTTTTCACCATAGGCCTCTATGGGCTTCCAAATATCACATTGCCAATTCCACAAGAACAGTGTTAGCCAAAGGCTTCTTGAAGGGAAAGATTTAACTCTGTGAGATGAATTAACAGAACACAGAGCAGTTTATCAGAAAGCTTCTTTCCAGTTTTGAACGGAAGATATTTCCTTTTTCACCATAGCACCCTATGGGCTTCCAAATATCACTTTGCCCATTCCACAAGAACAGCCTTAGCGAAAGGCTTCTTGAAGGGAAAGATGTAACTCTGTGAGATGAATTAACAGAACACAGCGCAGTTTCTCAGAAAGCTTCTTTCCAGTTTTGAACGGAAGATATTTCCTTTTTCACCATAGCCCCTATGGGCTTCCAAATATCCCTTTGCCAATTCCACAAGAACAGCCTTAGCGAAAGGCTTCTTGAAGGGAAAGATGTAACTCTGTGAGATGAATTAACAGAACACAGAGCAGTTTCTCAGAAAGCTTCTTTCCAGTTTTGAACAGAAGATATTTCTTTTTTCACCATAGCCCTCTATGGGCTTCCAAATATCACTTTGCCCATTCCACAAGAACAGCCTTAGCGAAAGGCTTCTTGAAGGGAAAGATGTAAGTCTGTGAGATGAATTTACAGAACACAGAGCAGATTCTCAGAAAGCTTCTTTCCAGTTTTGAACGGAAGATATTTCCTTTTTCACCATAGCCCCCTATGGGCTTCCAAATATCCCTTTGCTAATTCCACAAGAACAGCCTTAGCGAAAGGCTTCTTGAAGGGAAAGATGTAACTCTGTGAGATGAATTAACAGAACACAGAGCACTTTCTCAGAAAGCTTCTTTCCAGTTTTGAACGGAAGATATTTCCTTTTTCACCATAGCCCTCTATGGGCTTCCAAATACCACTTTGCCATTTCCACAAGAACAGCCTTACAGAAAGGCTTCTTGAAGGGAAAGATGTAACTCTGTGAGATGAATTAACAGAACACAGAGCAGTTTCTCAGAAAGCTTCTTTCCAGTTTTGAACAGAAGATATTTCCTTTTTCACCATAGCCCTCTTTGGGCTACCAAATATCACTTTGCCAATTCCACAAGAAAGCCTTAGCGAAAGGCTTCTTGAAGGGAAAGATGTAAGTCTGTTAGATGAATTAACAGAACACAGAGAAGTTTCTCAGAAAGCTTCTTTCCAGTTTTGAACGGAAGATATTTCCTTTATCACCATAGCCTCTATGGGCTTCCAAATATCCCTTTGCTAATTCCACAAGAACAGCCTTAGCGAAAGACTTCTTGAAGGGAAAGATGTAACTCAGTGAGATGAATTAACAGAACACAGAGCAGTTTCTCAGAAAGCTTCTTTCCAGTTTTTTACGGAAGATATTTCCTTTTTCACCATAGCCCTCCATGGGCTTCCAAATATCCCTTTGCCAATTCCACAAGAACAGCCTTAGCGAAAGGCTTCCTGAAGGGAAAGATGTAACTCTGTGAGATGAATTAACAGAACACAGAGCAGTTTCTCAGACAGCTTCTTTCCAGTTTTGAACGGAAGCACCATAGCCCTCTATGGGCTTCCAAATATCACTTTGCCGATTCCACAAGAACAGCCTTAGCGAAAGGCTTCTTGAAGGGAATGATGTAACTCTGTGCGATGAATTAACAGAACACAGAGAAGTTTCTCAGAAAGCTTCTTTCCAGTTTTGAACGGAAGATATTTCCTTTATCACCATAGCCCTCTATGGGCTTCCAAATATCCCTTTGCCAATTCCACAAACAGCCTTAGCGAAGGCTTCTTGAAGGAAAGATGTAACTCTGTGAGGTGAATTAACAGAACACAGAGCAGTTTCTAAGAAAGCTTCTTTCCAGTTTTGAACGGAAGATATTTTCTTTTCACCATAGCCCTCTATGGGCTACCAAATATCACTTGCCAATTCCACAAGAAAGCCTTAGCGAAAGGCTTCTTGAAGGAAAGATGTAACTCTGTGAGATGAATTAACAGAACACAGAGAAGTTTCTCAGAAAGCTTCTTTCCAGTTTTGAACAGAAGATATTTCCTTTTTCACCATAGCCTCTATGGGCTTCCAAATATCCCTTTGCCAATTCCACAAGAACAGCCTTAGAAAGGCTTCTTGAAGGGAAAGATGTAACTCTGTGAGATGAATTAACAGAACACAGAGCAGTTTCTCAGAAAGCTTCTTTCCAGTTTTGAATGGAAGATATTTCCTTTTCACCATAGCCCTCTATGGGCTTCCAAATATCACTTGCCAATTCCACAAGAAAGCCTTAGCGAAAGGTTTCTTGAAGGAAAGATGTAACTCTGTGAGATGAATTAACAGAACACAGAGAAGTTTCTCAGAAAGCTTCTTTCCAGTTTTGAACGGAAGATATTTCCTTTTTCACCATAGCCCCTATGGGCTTCAAATATCACTTTGCTAATTCCACAAGAACAGCCTTAGCGAAAGGCTTCTTGAAGGAAAGATGTAACTCTGTGAGATGAATTAACAGAACACAGAGCAGTTTCAGAAAGCTTCTTTCCAGTTTTGAACGGAAGATATTTTTTTCACCATAGCCCTCTATGGGCTTCCAAATATCACTTTGCCAATTCCACAAGAACAGCCTTAGCGAAAGGCTTCTTGAAGGAAAGATGTAACTCTGTGAGATGAATTAACAGAACACAGAGCAGTTTCTCAGAAAGCTTCTTTCCAGTTTTGAACAGAAGATATTTCCTTTTTCACCCTAGCCCCTATGGGCTTCCAAATATCACTTTGCTAATTCCACAAGAACAGCCTTAGCGAAAGGCTTCTTGAAGGAAAGATGTAACTCTGTGAGATGAATTAACAGAACACAGAGCAGTTTCTCAGAAAGCTTCTTTCCAGTTTTGAACGGAAGATATTTCCTTTTCACCATAGCCTCTATGGGCTTCCAAATATCCTTTGCCAATTCCACAAGAACAGCCTTAGCGAAGGCTTCTTGAAGGGAAAGATGTAACTCTGTGAGATGAATTAACAGAACACAGAGCACTTTCTCAAGCTTCTTTCCAGTTTTGAGCGGAAGATATTTCCTTTTTCAGCATAGCCCTCTATGGGCTTCCAAATATCACTTTGCCAATTCCACAAGAACAGCCTTAGCGAATGGCTTCTTGAAGGAAAGATGTAACTCTGTGCAATGAATTAACAGAACACAGAGCAGTTTCTCAGAAAGCTTCTTTCCAGTATTGAACGGAAGATATTTCCTTTTCACCATAGCCCTCTATGGGTTTTGAAATATCACTTTGCCAATTCCACAAGAACAGCCTTAGCGAAAGGCTTCTTGAAGAGAAAGATGTAACTCTGTGAGATGAATTCACAGAACACAGAGCAGTTTCTCAGAAAACTTCTTTCCAGTTTTGAACGGAAGATATTTCCTTTTTCACCATAGCCCTCTATGGGCTTCCAAATATCACTTTCCCAATTCCACAAGAACAGCCTTAGCGAAAGGCTTCTTGAAGGGAAAGATGTAACTCTGTGAGATGAATTCACAGAACACAGAGCACTTTCTCAGAAAGCTTCTTTCCAGTTTTGAACGGAAGATATTTCCTTTTCACCATAGCCCTCTATGGGCTTCCAAATATCCTTTGCCAATTCCACAAGAACAGCCTTAGCGAAAGGCTTCTTGAAGGAAAGATGTAACTCTGTGAGATGAATTAACAGAACACAGAGCAGTTTCTCAAGCTTCTTTCCAGTTTTGAACGGAAGATATTTCCTTTTCACCATAGCCCTCTATGGGCTTCAAATATCACTTTGCCAATTCCACAAGAACAGCCTTAGCGAAGGCTTCTTGAAGGGAAAGATGTAACTCTGTGAGATGAATTAACAGAACACAGCGCAGTTTCTCAGAAAGCTTCTTTCCAGTTTTGAGCGGAAGATATTTCCTTTTCACCATAGCCCTCTATGGGCTTCCAAATATCACTTTGCCAATTCCACAAGAAAGCCTTAGCGAAAGGCTTCTTGAAGGAAAGATGTAACTCTGTGAGATGAATTAACAGAACACAGAGCAGTTTCTCAAGCTTCTTTCCAGTTTTGAACGGAAGATATTTCCTTTTTCACCATAGCCCCTATGGGCTTCCAAATATCCTTTGCCAATTCCACAAGAAAGCCTTAGCGAAAGGCTTCTTGAAGGAAAGATGTAACTCTGTGAGATGAATTCACAGAACACAGAGCAGTTTCTCAGAAAGCTTCTTTCCAGTATTGAACTGAAGATATTTCCTTTTTCACCATAGCCTCTATGGGCTACCAAATATCACTTTGCCAATTCCACAAGAAAGCCTTAGCGAAAGGCTTCTTGAAGGGAAAGATGTAAGTCTGTGAGATGAATTAACAGAACACAGAGAAGTTTCTCAGAAAGCTTCTTTCCAGTTTTGAACGGAAGATATTTCCTTTTTCACCATAGCCCTCTATGGGCTTCCAAATATCCCTTTTCCAATTCCACAAGAACAGCCTTAGCGAAAGGCTTCTTGAAGGGAAAGATGTAACTCTGTGAGATGAATTAACAGAACACAGCGCAGTTTCTCAGAAAGCTTCTTTCCAGTTTTGAACGGAAGGTATTTCCTTTTTCACCATAGCCCCCTATGGGGTTCCAAATATCCCTTTACCAATTCCACAAGAACAGCCTTAGCGAAAGGCTTCTTGAAGGGAAAGATGTAACTGTGTGAGATGAATTAACAGAACACAGAGAAGTTTCTCAGAAAGTTTCTTTCCAGTTTTGAACGGAAGATATTTCCTTTTTCAGCATAGCCCTCCATGGGCTTCCAAATACCACTTTGCCAATTCCACAAGAAAGCCTTAGCGAAAGGCTTCTTGAAGGCAAAGATGTAACTCTGTGAGATGAATTAACAGAATACAGAGCAGTTTCTCAGAAAGCTTCTTTCCAGTTTTGAACAGAAGATATTTTTCACCATAGCCCCTATGGGCTTCCAAATATCTCTTTGCCAATTCCACAAGAACAGCCTTAGCGAAAGGCTTTGAAGGAAAGATGTAACTCTGTGAGATGAATTAACAGAACACAGAGCAGTTTCTCAGAAAGTTTCTTTCCAGTTTTGAACGGAAGATATTTTTTTCACCATAGCCCTCTATGGGCTTCCAAATATCCCTTTGCTAATTCCACAAGAACAGCCTTAGCGAAAGGCTTTGAAGGAAAGATGTAACTCTGTGAGATGAATTAACAGAACACAGAGCAGTTTCTAAGAAAGCTTCTTTCCAGTTTTGAACGGAAGATATTTCCTTTTTCACCATAGCCCCTATGGGCTTCCAAATATCACTTTGCCAATTCCACAAGAACAGCCTTAGCGAAAGGCTTCTTGAAGGAAAGATGTAACTCTGTGAGATGAATTAACAGAACACAGAGCAGTTTCTAAGAAAGCTTCTTTCCAGTTTTGAACGGAAGATATTTTTTTCACCATAGCCCTCTATGGGCTACCAAATATCACTTTGCTAATTCCACAAGAACAGCCTTAGCGAAAGGCTTCTTGAAGGAAAGATGTAACTCTGTGAGATGAATTAACAGAACACAGAGCAGTTTCTCAGAAAGTTTCTTTCCAGTTTTGAACGGAAGATATTTCCTTTTTCACCATAGCCCCTAAGGGCTTCCAAATATCCTTTGCCAATTCCACAAGAACAGCCTTAGCGAAAGGCTTCTTGAAGGGAAAGATGTAACTCTGTGAGATGAATTAACAGAACACAGAGCAGTTTCTCAGAAAGCTTCTTTCCAGTTTTGAACGGAAGGTATTTCCTTTTTCACCATAGCCCCTATGGGCTTCCAAATATCCTTTGCCAATTCCACAAGAACAGCCTTAGCGAAAGGCTTCTTGAAGGGAAAGATGTAACTGTGTGAGATGAATTAACAGAACACTGAGAAGTTTCTCAGAAAGTTTCTTTCCAGTTTTGAAGGAAGATATTTCCTTTTTCAGCATAGCCTCCATGGGCTTCCAAATATCCTTTGCTAATTCCACAAGAACAGCCTTAGCGAAAGGCTTCTTGAAGGAAAGATGTAACTCTGTGAGATGAATTAACAGAACACAGAGCAGTTTCTCAGAAAGCTTCTTTCCAGTTTTGAACGGAAGATATTTCCTGTTTCACCATAGCCCCTATGGGCTTCCAAATATCACTTTGCCAATTCCACAAGAACAGCCTTAGCGAAAGGCTTCTTGAAGGAAAGATGTAACTCTGTGAGATGAATTAACAGAACACAGAGCAGTTTCTCAGAAAGCTTCTTTCCAGTTTTGAACGGAAGATATTTCCTTTTTCACCATAGCCCCTATGGGCTTCCAAATATCACTTTGCTAATTCCACAAGAACAGCCTTAGCGAAAGGTTTCTTGAAGGAAAGATGTAACTCTGTAAGATGAATTAACAGAACACAGAGCAGTTTCTCAGAAAGCTTCTTTCCAGTTTTGAACGGAAGATATTTCCTTTTTCACCATAGCCCTCTATGGGCTTCCAAATATCACTTTGCCCATTCCACAAGAACAGCCTTAGCGAAGGCTTCTTGAAGGAAAGATGTAACTCTGTAAGATGAATTAACAGAACAGAGCAGTTTCTCAGAAAGCTTCTTTCCAGTTTTGAACGGAAGATATTTCCTTTTCACCATAGCCCTCTATGGGCTTCCAAATATCACTTTGCCAATTCCACAAGAACAGCCTTAGCGAAAGGCTTCTTGAAGGAAAGATGTAACTCTGTGAGATGAATTAACAGAACACAGAGCAGTTTCTCAGAAAGCTTCTTTCCAGTTTTGAGCGGAAGATATTTCCTTTTTCACCATAGCCCTCCATGGGCTTCCAAATATCCTTTGCCAATTCCACAAGAACAGCCTTAGCGAAAGGCTTCTTGAAGGAAAGATGTAACTCTGTGAGATGAATTAACAGAACACAGAGCAGTTTCTAAGAAAGCTTCTTTCCAGTTTTGAACGGAAGATATTTCCTTTTCACCATAGCCTCTATGGGCTACCAAATATCACTTTGCCAATTCCACAAGAAAGCCTTAGCGAAAGGCTTCTTGAAGGAAAGATGTAAGTCTGTGAGATGAATTAACAGAACACAGAGAAGTTTCTCAGAAAGCTTCTTCCAGTTTTGAACGGAAGATATTTCCTTTTTCACCATAGCCCTCTATGGGCTTCCAAATATCCCTTTGCCAATTCCACAAGAACAGCCTTAGCGAAAGGCTTCTTGAAGGGAAAGATGTAACTCTGTGAGATGAATTAACAGAACACAGCGCAGTTTCTCAGAAAGCTTCTTTCCAGTTTTGAACGGAAGGTATTTCCTTTTTCACCATAGCCCCCTATGGGGTTCCAAATATCCCTTTACCAATTCCACAAGAACAGCCTTAGCGAAAGGCTTCTTGAAGGGAAAGATGTAACTGTGTGAGATGAATTAACAGAACACAGAGAAGTTTCTCAGAAAGTTTCTTTCCAGTTTTGAACGGAAGATATTTCCTTTTTCAGCATAGCCCTCTATGGGCTTCCAAATACCACTTTGCCAATTCCACAAGAAGAGCCATACCGAAAGGCTTCTTGAAGGGAAAGATGTAACTCTGTGAGGTGAATTAACAGAACACAGAGCAGTTTCTCAGAAAGCTTCTTTCCAGTTTTGAACGGAAGATATTTCCTTTTTCACCATAGCCCTCTATGGGCTTCCAAATATCTCTTTGTCAATTCCACAAGACCAGCCTTAGAGAAAGGCTTCTTGAAGGGAAAGATGTAACTCTGTGAGATGAATTAACAGAACACAGAGCAGTTTCTCAGAAAGCTTCTTTCCAGTTTTGAACGGAAGATATTACCTTTTTCAACATAGCCCCCTAAGGGCTTCCAAATATCCCTTTGCCAATTCCACAAGAACAGCCTTAGCTATAGGCTTCTTGAAGGGAAAGATGTAACTCTGTGAGATGAATTAACAGAACACAGAGCAGTTTCTAAGAAAGCTTCTTTCCAGTTTTGAACGGAAGATATTTCCTTTTTCACCATAGCCCCCTATGGGCTTCCAAATATCACTTTGCCAATTCCACAAGAACAGACTTAGCGAAAGGCTTCTTGAAGGGAAAGATGTAACTCTGTGAGATGAATTAACAGAACACAGAGCAGTTTCTCAGAAAGCTTCTTTCCAGTTTTGAACGGAAGATATTTCCTTTTTCACCATAGCCCCCTATGGGCTTCCATATATCACTTTGCCAATTCCACGAGAACAGCCTTAGCGAAAGGTTTCTTGAAGGGAAAGATGTAACTCTGTAAGATGAATTAACAGAAAACAGAGCAGTTTCTCAGAAAGCTTCTTTCCAGTTTTGAACGGAAGATATTTCCTTTTTCACCATAGCCCTCTATGGGCTTCCAAATATCACTTTGCCAATTCCACAAGAACAGCCTTAGCGAAAGGCTTCTTGAAGGAAAGATGTAACTCTGTGAGATGAATTAACAGAACACAGAGCAGTTTCTCAGAAAGCTTCTTTCCAGTTTTGAGCGGAAGATATTTCCTTTTTCACCATAGCCCTCCATGGGCTTCCAAATATCCTTTGCCAATTCCACAAGAACAGCCTTAGCGAAAGGCTTCTTGAAGGAAAGATGTAACTCTGTGAGATGAATTAACAGAACACAGAGCAGTTTCTCAGAAAGCTTCTTTCCAGTTTTGAACGGAAGATATTTCCTTTTTCACCATAGCCCTCTATGGGCTTCCAAATATCACTTTGCCAATTCCACAAGAACAGCCTTAGCGAAGGCTTCTTGAAGGAAAGATGTAACTCTGTGAGATGAATTAACAGAACACTGAGCAGTTTCTCAGAAAGCTTCTTTCCAGTTTTGAACGGAAGATATTTCCTTTTTCACCATAGCCCCTATGGGCTTCCAAATATCCTTTGCCAATTCCACAAGAACAGCCTTAGCGAAAGGCTTTGAAGGAAAGATGTAACTCTGTGAGATGAATTCACAGAACACAGAGCAGTTTCTCAAGCTTCTTTCCAGTTTTGAACGGAAGATATTTCCTTTTTCACCATAGCCTCTATGGGCTTCCAAATATCCTTTGCCAATTCCACAAGAACAGCCTTAGCGAAAGGCTTCTTGAAGGGAAAGATGTAACTCTGTGAGATGAATTAACAGAACACAGAGCAGTTTCTCAGAAAGCTTCTTTCCAGTTTTGAAGGAAGATATTTCCTTTTTCACCATAGCCCTCTATGGGCTTCCAAATATCCTTTGCCAATTCCACAAGAACAGCCTTAGCGAAAGGCTTTTGAAGGAAAGATGTAACTCTGTGAGATGAATTAACAGAACACAGAGCAGTTTCTCAGAAAGCTTCTTTCCAGTTTTGAACGGAAGATATTTCCTTTTTCACCATAGCCCTCTATGGGCTTCCAAATATCTCTTTGCCAATTCCACAAGAACAGCCTTAGCGAAAGGCTTCTTGAAGGAAAGATGTAACTCTGTGAGATGAATTAACAGAACAAAGAGCAGTTTCTCAGAAAGCTTCTTTCCAGTTTTCAACGGAAGATATTACCTTTTTCACCATAGCCCCTATGGGCTTCCAAATATCCTTTGCCAATTCTACAAGAACAGCCTTAGCGAAAGGCTTCTTGAAGGAAAGATGTAACTGTGAGATGAATTAACAGAACACAGAGCAGTTTCTCAGAAAGCTTCTTTCCAGTTTTGAACGGAAGATATTTCCTTTTCACCATAGCCCCTATGGGCTTCCAAATATCACTTTGCCAATTCCACAAGAACAGCCTTAGCGAAAGGCTTGAAGGAAAGATGTAACTCTGTGAGATGAATTCACAGAACACAGAGCAGTTTCTCAAGCTTCTTTCCAGTTTTGAAGGAAGATATTTCCTTTTCACCATAGCCCCTATGGGGTTCCAAATATCCTTGCCAATTCCACAAGAAAGCCTTAGCGAAAGGTTTCTTGAAGGGAAAGATGTAACTCTGTGAGATGAATTCACAGAACACAGAGCAGTTTCTCAGAAAGCTTCTTCCAGTTTTGAAGGAAGATATTTCCTTTTCACCATAGCCCCTATGGGGTTCCAAATATCCTTTGCTAATTCCACAAGAACAGCCTTAGCGAAAGGCTTTTGAAGGAAAGATGTAACTCTGTGAGATGAATTCACAGAACACAGAGCAGTTTCTCAAGCTTCTTTCCAGTTTTGAAGGAAGATATTTCCTTTTCACCATAGCCCCTATGGGGTTCCAAATATCCTTGCCAATTCCACAAGAAAGCCTTAGCGAAAGGCTTGAAGGAAAGATGTAACTCTGTGAGATGAATTCACAGAACACAGAGCAGTTTCTCAAGCTTCTTTCCAGTTTTGAAGGAAGATATTTCCTTTTCACCATAGCCCCTATGGGCTTCAAATATCACTTTGCCCATTCCACAAGAACAGCCTTAGCGAAAGGCTTTTGAAGGAAAGATGTAACTCTGTGAGATGAATTCACAGAACACAGAGCAGTTTCTCAAGCTTCTTTCCAGTTTTGAAGGAAGATATTTCCTTTTCACCATAGCCCCTATGGGCTTCAAATATCCTTTGCTAATTCCACAAGAACAGCCTTAGCGAAAGGCTTGAAGGAAAGATGTAAGTCTGTGAGATGAATTCACAGAACACAGAGCAGTTTCTCAAGCTTCTTTCCAGTTTTGAAGGAAGATATTTCCTTTTCACCATAGCCCCTATGGGGTTCCAAATATCCTTTGCTAATTCCACAAGAACAGCCTTAGCGAAAGGCTT